>JARHVA010007688.1:0-587500 GCA_037957365.1 Torreya grandis | reverse complement strand
TATTTGTTCATCTATGGTGATGTTTTTGATATTTATGAGTATATTTTATTCATATTTCATGATAATAATGATGATAAGTTACTTTTAAAAACATTACAATCAAATATGGAACATTCAAAAGTTATTTTAAAAATCTATAGATTAGTTTATTCACTACTTGATATGATGATTATTTAAAATTCAAATATGTTTTGAATGGTTTAGTAATGCTCATATTTTAATTCAAACAACTAGAAGTATGGTTTGTTCTGATTATGCAACTATTACATGGCTCATTTTTTGGAAACCTAATTGGCATACTAAGTTTAGTTATTTCAAGTCTTGAGTAAATAGTCAAATTTCAATGATCGTAGCTCCAGAATATATATTTCATTTCTTGTTTATTAAAGATTGATATGATACGAATATTGATGATATGGATGTAGCATAAAAATTCTTTGAAAAATAATATACTTTAGGTTCACTTCACTAGAAATTAAATAAAGGGACTTTATTTGTCACAAATTTTGCATTCATGTACAAATTGCCTAAGGGGAATCTATCCTAACATTCATGATGTTGTTTGAATTTATGATGCTAGGATATATATGTTTGTATTATCTAAATTTTTCATTAGACACCACTTGGAAATTGAAATTTTCATTATGAAATGCACCTTTGATGGATGATGAGGCAAATATTAGATCAAGTTGGAAACCACTTGGTAGATTGCACTTTGAGGTAGGTGAGTTGGCAAGTGTATTTAAGTCTAATTGTATGTTTGTATTTCTTCAAGATTGTTCAAAAATTTGGTAATATTGGGAATTAATGATTAATCGATCTCCTCAGATGATATGACTTAGTGAAGAAGTTAGTATGAAGGATAGTTAGTTACTAAGTTTGATTCGATTGACAAGTAACTTAGCAGGATTGCTAAGTATGCCATAAGTAAATATTATCCAATAAAAAGAAACCACATCATTGAGTTAGTTATGGGCTCAAGTTGGAATATAAAATGTTGATTTTTTATTCAATTGTGTTCATTATATTACAAGCTTTGTGTGGGAGTGAAGCACTGGTAGGATAGTGGGAGAATTTTTAAAAAAAAACTTAGTGAAAACATTTGGAAAAGGATTTGAGTGTAGAAATCAGGTATATTCATGATGTGTTGATTAGTTTCTATTCAAAATTATTTTATAAATGTATGAAAGTTTGGAATGAAGAAAGAAAATTTTTAAGTGATTTCTGGTTTACATGAAAATAAAGTTCTGAGCTTTTTGGTTAAATACAAAAAAGTATGAGTAATGGCTTAAAGTTTTCAGTGAATCTTCTGCATGCAAATGTTATAAAGTTTGTGATAATCTTGTTAAGCATTCTAGTTCTCAATTTCCTACATGGTTGAAATTTGATATCAATTATTTATGTTTTGTTTGATTTCTCAAGTCAGAGTTATAGTGTAAAATATATATGAGTTTTTTTAAAGCATGTTGATTTTGAAGAAGTCTTATTTGTTTGGAAAGTTCAAAAATATGTTGTATGCCTGCCAAAATTTTATTATTAGTTGCATAACTTGGGTTTTCTAAGAAATTTGTCTACACATAGTATTATAAGGAAAATTTGAATAAATTTCGGAATAAAGGTTCGAATATTCACATGCAGTAGGGTTTTTGGTTTTTGAGGTTTTGAAGTTATTATTTTGTTCTACATGAATAATACAATTTTGTGCATGGGAAACTCATCACATTTTCTAATAAATAATTGAAGCATAAAGCCTAGGTTTTATATTTTGAATGGTTATTTTAGAAAACTATTTCAAGGGTATTTAGTTTGACAATGGTGCATATTTATCAGTCTCAAAATGAAAAATAATGTCATTATTTTCAAAGCTACTATATAATAGACTGACAAGCTTGGTTTTATATTATCGAGGGTTTCAATGATCTTTGTATTATGTCTAAATCTAGGTTTTAAAGGATTCTAGTCTAACATATATTATTTGAGTAATCCTCCAATGTATAAAATTTTTAATACCTGTTGTTTTCTTTTTCATTTAAATGATGATTGTCTTAAGAAAAAGTTGTATAAATATTTGAGAGTTTTTCAAACTTCTCTAAATCATTTTCATCAATAAAATTGTTTGTCTTAATTTTGAAAATGATGGTATGAGCCCAAAAAAAATTTAGAAATTTTAGTGCATAAGTTACATATGGGGTTATATTTTAGTTTTCAAATATTTTTAGATAAAGGGTCCAATTTGTTTATATGGCAGATGATAGGCTATAGTATGGCACAAGTTAGGGTTTTCATCCTAAACATATGGCACTCGATTTTATTTTTGGTTTTTAAAAAAATAATAAAAGTTGTTTTATGTGAAAATATGAAACTTGTATACATGGAAATTTTTTGACAGATGGCTAGTTTTAGTGAAAATGTGTTTGTAAATGTTTGAAATTGGAATCATTATGTGAAAATATAAATTAGACTAATTGGTCGTGTTGTAAATGGTATGTTATAAATCTCTCTCTCTCTCTCTCTCTCTCTCTCTCTCTCTCTCTCTCTCTCTCTCTCTCTCTCTCTCTCTCTCTCTCTCTCTATATATATATATATATATATATATATATATATATATATATATATATCTGTGTGTGTGTGTGTGTGTGGATATTTTTAATGGATGTAAATTACTTTGAATAAAATGATGTTTTATTTACAATTTATCCTTTTATACTAATATGACTCTCATTTTGAGACTCTTGCATATTTTATAATTATTTGACTCTAATTTTAATATAAATAGATCTTTTAGATTTATTTTAAATCTAATATTTTATTTCTATCTTGGTTATTTCTATATTAGATTTAAAATAAATCTGAAAGATCTATTTATATTAAAATTAGAGTCAAATAATTATAAAATATGCAAGAGTCTCAAAATGAGAGTCATCTTAGTATAAAAAGATAAATTTTAAATAAAACATCATTTTCTTCAAAGTAATTTACATCCATTAAAAATATCCACACACACACACACACACACACACACAGATGTTCTGTGTGTGTGTGTGTGTGTGTGTGTGTGTGTGTGTGTGTGTGTGGATATTTTTAATGGATGTAAATTACTTTGAAGAAAATGATGTTCTATTTAAAATTTATCTTTTTATACTAAGATGACTCTCATTTTGAGACTCTTGCATATTTTATTATTATTTGACTCTAATTTTAATATAAATTGATCTTTCAGATTTATTTTAAATCTAATATTTTATTTCTATCTTGGTTATTTTAATATAGTTCTAATATATAGCCATTTATGTTCTAATTAGTTTAGTTTGTTTGTCTTTTTTATTTCTTAGTTTAGTCTTGTTATTTTCTTTATCTTAGATAGTTATAGATTCTCTTAAGTTTATTTATTTTGGTTTGTTATAGGTTGACATATTTTAAATCTATATCTATTTCAGTCTACCTTTAGTTTAATATCTTATTTCAATTTTCTAGTTAATCATTAGATATTTTCTTATATCCTTGGTTTTATCTTATCTAGTTTAGTTTTAATTCAATAGAACTTAAGTTACTTACAACTTTGATTAGTTTTCTTGCTCTACTTAGGTTTTCAGAATTACAATTTTTCCTTTAAATTTAGTTTTGATCTTTGGTTTTTATTATCTCTAATTAGTTTTATTCTAAATATTTTATTTTGATTAATATTCTAGCTTTTATTACTTTATTTCATTTAATGATTGTTTCTTAGTTTAAAATTAAATTCTTTTTTAAGTTCTTTAGTTTTCTTGTTAATTAAATTTAAATAGACTATAGGTCTATTTTATTTATTAGTTTAGTTTCCTCTCTTTGCTTTCCTAGTTTTACACTTATTTCTTAATTAGATTCACTTATTTAGATTTAATCATAATTTTTAGTTTTTAGTTAGTTTTTTTTAGAATAGTTTCCTAATTAGATTCTCTAGTTTCTCTTATCTTAGATCAAGTTTAGTTTGTCTCTTGCATCAGATTAATTTCTATTATTAAAGGTTCTTTTATTCTTATGTTCTTTTTTTGGCATAGAATAGATATTTTTCTTGGTTTGTTGTCTTTTCTAGTTTATTTCTTTCTTTGTTCTAGGAATAATTATTTGCCTTAGTTATTAGTTTTTTGTAGTTGTTTGCTCTCTTTTTTGTGTTTTTATTTTTCTCTCTCTCTTTCTTTGATCTATCTCTTCTAATTTTGATTTTCTTTAGAGTTAATTTGGAAAGCATTACAATCAATAAGTGAACTTATCATTTGAATATACATATATATTATAGAATTAGGTTTCTATTCTTTAAGAGACTATCTAACTCATAGATTTTCTCTATCAGATAGAATAGATTATAGATTCTTATCTTAAACTAATTCATGATTTGATAAGTGGATTTTTTATTATTATAATGTAATAAGTTGTCTTGATATTGTTGATTATTTCTTAGAATTTATAATAAAACCCCCTCACATCTTTAGGATCTTAGATGAACCTTTAGAACACCTATGATTAAACTGGTATGATTCCAACTTGACCTTTGCAATAGGTGAAAGGATTGATTCATTGACGGTATGATTTTCATCATCAACAGGTATAATATGGGACTGAGAATTATGTAATTGTGGATCACATTCATTATTATGATCAACCATTTTACAATATTTAAATGGTTGATTATCTATGGGGCATGTATATTAATACACCATTAACCATTGGTGTGTCTAGGGATATGTGTGGCTGACTTGTGGCTTACATACCTATTTTATATACTCTTTATATTTCTCTATGATCTTAGATAGGTCGGCCTATGGAATAACCTTGGCTAAGTAGACCATATATAGGAGGTAGTGGTTAGTATTTATGGATTATGCTAAGTATTCTACTATTAGTTCATTATTATGGAGGTTGCCCCCTTGAAGTGGCTTTGTTATATTATCTAGTATTATACTCTGCTATCAATTATTATTATGTGATCTCTCATATTTGCTTATTTTGTGTGATATAAAATCATTCTATGAAAACATCTAAGTAATTTAATTACAAGTGGTATCAAAGCTTTGATTTGGGAAAGTTTCTTGTGGCATTTTTTTTTGAATCTGGTGAGGCATGGCTTCTAGGAGTGATGGGAGCAAAAAAACATAAATTACAATCTGGGAAGAATTAATTTTTTCCATCAATGCACTATTGCTTGAAATGATTTTTTGAAAAAATATATTAAAAAAAATTTTGGGAAAAAAAATTCCATTTGGACAATTGTAGTCATTGGATTCATCTCAGTGAGATGATCAAAACGGTATATTCTATTAGTATACTTTTTTGGTGCCAACATTTTTACCCTAGTGTGCAAAGGTAGTCATTGGATTCATCTTAGCAAGGTGATCACAATGGTACCATCTCTTGGTACACTTTTTTTGGGGTCAAAATCCTCTTAGGTTTTGTATATGGTAGGTCCTTATACTTGAGAAAGAAAAAGGGGACAAGAAACTCCTAAGATTCCTTCTACCGATGAGATAGAATTTAGAACTTTAGATTCAGTGATTTCTTAGATTTAGGTAGATATAAAGAACTTGGTGAGGCATGATGACTTTGTTATAGTCCTTTATGATGTTTTAGGGATGCACAAAGAGATTAATAAGGTTTACAATGAATTGCATCATATCACTATGAAATTAGCTACCCTTACATCTCAGTTTTAGACTAACAACCCTCCACTTCAGCATTCAAATCCTAACACCAACTCCCATGTTGGTATGAAACTAATGTTACAAAAAGTGGACATGTATAATTTTTATGGTAAGGATCCTCTCACTTATATTACCCAAATTGATAATTTATTTGAGTTGCATCAAACCCCTAGCTCTCAAAAGGTGATAGTGGCATCTTTGTATCTAGAACCTGAGCAATTCATTTGGTATCACTAGTTATGTGCTCAAAATAAAAAGAATGATGCTTTTGTTACATGGTCTATTTTCATTGAATAATTTTTGGCTCATTATCATAATAATGTCTCTAAGAACTATTTTAGCTAATTAGCCAAACTATGGAAATCAAGAACTATGAAGGACTATATTCATCAGTTTCAAAAGCTCTCTTTAAGAGTGAAAGATATCATTGAGGAAAATTAAATTGATATATTTTTGGGTGGCCTCAAATATATCATCCAATTTGAGGTTTGAATTTAACCCAATATCTATATCAGAAGCTATCCTTAGGGCATATATGGCAGAATAAAAAGAGATGGTCAAAATGAAAAGTTTCATTACTAGTCATGATTACGCCTTTCCAACACCATCATTTCCATAGCCCACTAGATTAACACAATGAAAAATTGATGAGAAGTGACCCAAAGGGTTGTGTTATGGTTATGATAGCAAATGGAGCAAATACCATCATTGTGTTGAAAAGAAGTTATTTTACATTGAAGGTTAAAATGATGATGAAGATGATGAGAAGTACATGGTGAGGATGCAAAAGGTCCTAAAGAGGAATATAAATACTCTTAGCCTACTATTTATTATCATTCCCTTTCAAGTATTAGTACTCCCTAAACTCTTAAGGTGATGGTTTTCCTTAAGAAATAGAAGGTCACTATCTTGATTGATTCTAGGAGCACACACAACTTCATCAACAGTAAGTTGGTTGCTCATTTGAACTATTTCACTTATCCAATTCTAAAATTTTAGGTTATGATTATAGATGGCGGTACTATTATTTATTCAATAACATATCATAGTATTAAGCTATCCATGGGAGACTATTTTTAGGATTCTCATATATTTGTTATTCCCATGGGTGGCATTGATATTATTCTAGGAGAATAGTGGCTCACCCTATTGAGATGAATTTCTAAGAATTATTCATGTGTTTTCATCCTAAAGAAAGGACATTTGAGCTAAGGGGATTAAGGGATAAATATATACAACTTTTTAGCTCCCATCAAATGACAAAGATTATTTGTAAGGGTGTTGGGATTTGTAGTTTGC
The DNA here is from genome assembly GCA_037957365.1 of Torreya grandis. Lineage (NCBI taxonomy): Eukaryota > Viridiplantae > Streptophyta > Pinopsida > Cupressales > Taxaceae > Torreya > Torreya grandis. The sequence goes on along the minus strand of JARHVA010007688.1, from coordinate 580,526 downwards.
TTATTTTCCATGGAAGTATAGCCAACTCAACCATATCCACCTCTTGATCTAAAACAAGTGATTCATGCCCATTCTATTGTTTTTGGTGACATGCTAAAAGGAATTTCACCTAGCCACATGCATGATCATGTTATGAAATTTATTCCTAGTGGTATACCACCCAGCATCAGGACATACATGTATCCTTATGCCCAAAAAACTGAAATTGAAAATATTTTATAAGATATTTTAGATGTAATAATAATTAACCATAGCCAAAGTGAATATTCTTCACCAATTATCATGGTGAGAAAGAAATATGACATCTAAAGGATGTGCCTTGACTACAGAGAACTCAACAAGTACACTATCAAAGATAAGTTTCCTATTCCTATCATTGATGATTTTCTAGATGAATTGAATGGTGATTTTTATTTTACCAAGTTAGACCTACATTCTGGGTATCATAAAATCTATATTTTTGATGAAGACATACCCAAAATTGATTTCAAGACTCATGTGAGCCATTATGAGTTTCTAGTTTTGTCTTTTGGTCTAAAAAATGCATCATCTACTTTTAAAAGTTTGATGAATACTATTTTTAGACCATTTTTGAGGAAATTTGTTCTAGTATTATTTGATGATATCCTCATTTACAAAAAAAATTAGGAAGACCATTTGCAACATGTGAAATAGGTACTCTCCATTTTAGAACAACATCAATTATATGTCAAACCTTCCAAATGTACTTTAAGGGCTTGTGAGGTTGAATATTTGGGTCATCTATTTTCTTATGAATGAGTGAAATTGGATCCCAAAAAAATCCAATCAATAGTGGACTAGCCAATTCCTAAGACACTCAAGCAACTACGAGAATTTTTTGGGCTAACTGGTTACTATCACAGGTTTGTCAAAAATTATGGTCATATTATAGGCCCACTCACCTCGTTGTTGAAGAAAGACTCAGTTTAGTAGACTGATGTAGCTACCTAGGCATTTGAACAATTGAAATTGTCTATGTGCAGTACTCTAGTATTGGCCACTCTTGATTTTTCTAAGACTTTTATGGTTGAATGTGATGCATCTAGGTATGGTATGGGTGTTGTACTCATGAAAAAAGGTATATCACTTTCATTTGAAATTCATCAATTAAAGGGTAAAAATTAGTACAATCCCATCTATGAGAAGGAAATGATTTGCATGCAGTCAAATAATGGAGGCCTTATTTAATGGGTCATCACTTTCAGGTAAAGACTAATCATGATAGTCTCAAATATTTTTTACAAAAATGGTTGTCATTTCAAGAATAATAGAAATGGGTAACTAAGATGTTAGGACATGATTTTTAAATAGTGTACAAAATGGCAAGGATAATTTGGTGGTATATGCACTATCTAGAAAGGATGAATTAGTTGAGGTATTGTTATGTGCCACAACCATTTTACCAGTAGATTGGCTAGATGAAGCATGATCAGAATGGTAACATGATAGTGCTACCCATGATTTGATTCAAAATCTTTAGCAAGGTTTAGGTGGATTTGAAAAATTCACATGGAAGGGTAATACACTATGGTATAAAAATAGGTTGTACCTTTGTAATAAATTTCTTCTTAAATAAAAAATCCTTTAGGAACTTCATGTAACTCCAATTGGGGGTGATTCAAGATTTTTGAAAACCCATAATAGAATCAAGCAAGATTTTTTTAGGGAAGGAATCAAGGGGGATGTCCATAAATATGTGGCTAAATGTATGATCTGTCAACAAAACAAAGGCAAAACCATCAAAACCCCAGGTCTTTTATAGCCTTTATCCATCCCAAGCTAGCATTAGGAATAGGTATCTATGGATTTCATTACAGGGTTACCAAGATCTTATGGTCAAAATGCTATCATGGTTTTTGTGGATTATTTTAGTAAGTATGCTCATTTTTGTTCTGTATCATATCCATTTGTTTCTAGTACAATAGTTGTTTCTTTTCTCAATACAGTTTAGAAACTACATGGGACCCCTAAGATCATTGTCAGTGATAGAGATCCCATTTTCACTAGTAATTTTTAGACTAGTTATTTACATGTTTGGGCACCTAGTTTGGTCATAGTTCATCCTATCATCCTCAATCTAATGGAAAAATTGAGGTAGTCAACAAATGTCTAGAAGGATATCTCTATTGTTTTGTTTTTGATAAACAAGATAAATGGGCTCATTGGTTGCCACTTGTTAAATGGTCCTATAATAATTATATTCATAATTATTCCAGAATGTCTCCCTATGTTCCACTATATGGATACCACCCTCCATCCATCACTTCAACCTTGAAGTTTCATGCAGTTGAAGAACATATTCACCATCAACAAGAGGTCCTTGCAAGTTTGCATGAAAATTTAGCTATGGCCCAGAATCACATGAAATAATAGGTAGATTAACACAGAAGTGAGAGGCATTTTTACATTAGTGATTGATCTTTGTTCACTTTCACCCATATAATTAGATGTCATGGAAGCAACAAATAAAGGATAACAAGTTATCCCCTAAGTATTATGGGCCTTATCAGATCTTGCATAAAATTGGTAATGTGGACTACAAGTTAGAGTTTCCTTTATCCACTTGTATACATTTAGTATTTCATGTATCATGCTTGAATAAATTCATTGGACATAAAGTTTCCATTCAAATATAATTAAAAAAATTAGATGAGGAAGGCATATTATTCTTGATCCTGAGGTGATCCTTCACATGCACACTAAGTAGTTGTGTTCTAGAGTGATTACAGAGTACCTGATCAAATAGAATAATCTATCATGTGAATTTTCCACTTGGGAGGATGAATGAATTAGGAAAAAACATCCAAAGTTACCATAATGTTGAGGACAACATTATTTTGAAGGGGAGGGGCTTGCTACACCCTTAACCGTTGGTGTGTCTAGGAATATGTGCAGCCAACTTGTGGCTTACATACCTCTTTTCTATACTTGTTACACTTCTCTGTGTTCTTAGATAGGTCATCCTATAAAATAACATTGGATAAGTAGAATATATATAGGAGGTAGTGTTTATTCTTTATGGATTATGTTAAGTATTCTGCTATTAGTGCATTATTATGGAGGTTGCCCTTTCAAAGTGGCTTTGTTATATTATCCAATATTTTTCTCTATTATCGATTATTGCTATGTGATCTCTCATATTTGTTTATTCTATGTGATATAAAATCATTCTATGTAAACATCTAAGTAATTTTAGTACATATATAGATGTCTCTCATGTATAAATTTTACACATTGATGTTCATTAGATGTTATGGCCTCCATGGCATGTATCCATAGTCTTCCTAGAAGTAGATTATAATGTAAATGAGTAGGAATTACATGAATGAAAGTAGGTAGTGTATTAGGCCCTACTCTGATATCCAAAGTAATAAAACTCAGAGATAGATGAGGTACATTATCAAATCCTCTAATATTCTTATATGATTTTCAAATAGAATCCATATTGACCCCTAATTTTTGAAAAAGGTGGTGTTGAATTTATTTGTAGATAGTAAAATCTAGTCTTTAGTACTTGTTGGGCCCTTTTTTGGCTAACTATGGATCCATACCAACTCAATAGCTATCTTGGTATGAGGCAATCATTTAGAATGATTACTATTCTAGCACCTTTTATACCAACTAAAGGAATCTTCATAGATCTTGTGCCACTTAGTAAGTAATTACTTGGTGTTTAGGTTTTAAAGGGAATCTTAATAAGTGGCTACACATGGTGACTAAAGCATAAAGTATGCAAGGTGATGAAGCTAGCAGAATCATCAACCAAGGCTATTGCTTAGCACCTAGTGTGCACCCTTCACCTTACACGAAGATGCTACTTAGTTATATAAATTCAAGATTAAATTAATATACAAGGGATGTGACTTTGAGATAGTGAAGCTCTATAGAATTGGTTCCAAACATAGTGAAGTAACCACCATTAAAACTTAGGACTGGCATGGATGCCCTTGAGGCTCCTCATTTTAGTGCCCAAGCTCACCTGTGACCCTCTAGGCCTTTAGTAGATTTGAATGAGCATTTTCTCTATTTTACTTATCATGTACTTTATTTATATTAATAATATTTAATAAATAATGGCATTTCACTTAAATGAGTATTGATCTAGTGTATATGGTTATGGTAGTGTTCATTAATTTTGTAATGTTTATAATAGTTATGATTTTTTTTTTAATATATGAACACTAAGTTCCATCAATATTTTAGTTTAGCTCATTAATGGAATCTCTATGTAAATGGTGATGTCAACATATTATATAGAAATAATCTAAGTGTAGAAAATATACTATGTCAAGAGACAATATCAATGCCAAGAGCATGAACTGAGTATGACCTTTAAATTTAAAAATATTCCATTAAACCCTCTAATCACCTAAATGATGCTAAGCTAAGGAAACTAGAGGTTTACATGTATGAAACTATAGAGCCAACCCCATATAGAATTTGTACCTACATACCATCAAAATCTACCTTGGATAGCTTGTGCCAATAACCTTGCTAATGTTATTGTTTCAATTACCAAGTCTATTGAAGAATGACTTACATCATGACATGACTATCCTAATGCAGGCCTTGGTTCTTTCTCTTCTACAGTTTAGGTGAGTGCATAAGGCTTGTGTCTTATGTGAATTGATGTCGATACAGTCAATTAATAAATGTTGAGTACTACAGGATTAGTGTAGGGTTCTGCCTAGTTGTCACAAGCCTAAACTTGATTTGGACAACTAGATAAGTGCTTGACAAAGTAAATGACTTAACAACAGACTTTTTTACAACATTTTGGTTCCATTTCTGCGACCTGTGTTAATTTTTATTATTTTAATGGTTTAAAAAAACAATAATCTGACTCTCCCTCGATAACATTAAGTGCTATCTAGAATAAGTGGAAGACAACTTTGTGTTGAAGCATACATCCTGTAAAGAAAAAAATCTAAGTGAGTCTAGAATAACCTATATGATGCTCTATATTATCTCTTCTTTTATGAACTACCTAAGCATGTGTACCAATGGTTGAATGCTTATGTAACCCATAGAATTTGAAGCTATGGACAACATCTTAAGTGGATGAAGGAGCATTTAGAAAATATTGAAAATTTGATGCCACTTAGACTAGAGCTGTAGACAATGGGTGGCAAGGAGCCTTGAATAGTCGTGTATTTGATTTCATAGTATAGACATACTCCTACCTTGAAGAAGTAGAGTATCAATTCTTATGTGAGAGTAAAGGCATTTTTGTGGAATAAGTTGGCATAGAGCTTAAGAAAATGATGGTGGATTATGGATTTGAAATTATAAGAATGGAATACTAAAGTCCTTTCATGTGTAATCATTGCAACAAGGAAGAAAAGGATGTGTAAGTGAAGCAAAATAAAAAGGGTACAAGTATATTAACACCCAAGAACTTATAAGATAGACTTGTAACAAGAGAAGGCATAGACTGATGGAAGATATGGAACCTATAAGTGCTGAGAGAACTTGTAATGAGTGGGAAGGGCATGGGGAAGGATCTATTAAATTGTAAAAACGTGAAGAGAAGAATAATTAAGCCTTAGATTGAGCTCAATTATTGATAGGTGAATAATGTGCTTGATCCCTACATAATTTTACCATTGAAGATGCACTAAAATAACCTACCCCATTTGAACCTATGGTACTAGCTCTTGTGCTATATCTCCCATGAGAAGAAAGAAGAGTGATAACTGACCCTTTAATCTAGATTAACTTTTATCAGTGTGTATATTTAGAGTATAATTTTATGATTAAACAAGTTGTCCCTTATGAGGATCTTAATGAAGGTACCTCTATGCCTTTGGGTACTAGCTTGACAACACAGAACATGAGTGAAAGCATTCTATTTTAGCAAATGTCAACTACATAGATTAGGAAATATCCCACAAGAAGTGGGTTAGTATCACAAGTGAGTAAAATCTCACCATCGACTTCAAGTATACCAACAATAATAATAGGGTTAACACCCAACCCAAGGACTAGAGGTGTTGTAGGACCACCTCTAGGATAAGTACTAGGGGGCAAGTGCCTCAGATGCTAGCACCCCCCCCCCCCAACAACAAATATTTTACAATATGGCAATGTACTTTTCAAAATATCATGGTGTGGAAAATGTTGTAGATCATGTGTTAAAATGTAAGTTTTAATGGTTCACTCAGGGTATAAACTAATCAAATTTCAAGGAAACATAGTTCATGACAACTCTACTTGATCATGCTCATACCTGGTATAGGAAATTTGATCCTAACTATGTATGATTGAATACGATACCTTGAAGGAAGCATTTTTTAAGGAATTTGACATACCCAAGTTTGAATAATAAATCATCACCATGCTCAAGGAAATTAGCCAAGGGATAATAGAGAGTGTGTACTTGTATGATGCTAGGTTTAAAACTCTTCTTTCAAAGCTTCTTTATTATGTTTACCCCTCCCATCATGTGTAATGGTTCATTGGAGGATTGCTAGTACCATTTAAAAGAGTGTTTTCTATGAAGACATTCATATATCCTTAAGAAGGGCTTGAAGTTATGCTTAAAGTTGAGGTAGTCAAAAGTGTTGACACTAGATCAGCCTATTCATATAATAAAAAATTGTATCCATGGCTAGCCAACTCCAAAAACTAATTATTAGTTCATTTCAAGATGCTCAAATCATATTTGGTGCATTGACTGTGGGACAGAAGGCCATAATAGGAATAACTACCCTTAAAGGAATGTACACACATTACTTCAAAGCTAATAGGTTTGTCATGAAGCACATGATGTTTGTAAATCACCTTTATTTCAATACACCATTCAGATTAACACAACCATATATTATTGGTTGTGCAATTCTTACACGCATACCATAGTTGATTATCAAGTAATTGAAAAGATGTACAAAAATATGGAGAGAGACACACAACAAACAACTATAGTAGCTTGAGGGTAGGCAATCCAAGGAAATGAGGGATATGGTCAATAGAATGTAAGATATGGCTAGTAAAATGTAGGCTATGGGATGCAAAGAGGATCCAGAGAGTGAAGTAGAGGATGTGATGGAGGAAGATTCCCACTATGATCATGTTACAATTGTGATTCAATTGAGCACTATCAATGCAACTGTCCTACACATCCAACATGTTGGTATTGTCAAGGAACATAAAAGGTCAAAGAATGCCTCAACTTGTATAAAAACTTGACCCAAGGTCAACCCAATGTATACAAAGGCATAGGAATGATCTAACACAAGCTAAAAGAATAGAAATGGACTCTAAAATCAAAACCAACTACATAGAGCCAATCAAAGTGTAGGCAACTACTCATAGTGGATTCACCACTCAACCACTAGTTGCATTAGTACCAAAGTTGCATATAAAATATGTTGAATTGAGTTATACAGAGCATATCACATAGCTAAAATCCTTATATGTGTATTACCTTGACCTTGCACACCAAAATAATGTCTTACAATAGGCCATGAGCATCATTCATACCCTATAAGGAGAACTCCAACTAGCATGAGATCTAGAGGTGTAAGCTACTTCCTCCTACAAGAAGCAAGATAACTAAGAGGGTAAGGTACAAGAGATAATAGAGATACTTCACCTCTTATAGATAGAAGGGATGTTTCCCCTATTAAAGAATTTGTAAAACATTCTAGGTAGAAGATAGTTGAAACTACTACTCCACACATGAAAAGGTCATGAGAGGTCTGACATACACAAAACATGGAGTATGATCAAGAGATCCTAGTGAATGACACTATGAATGGATGGTATATATGTGAGGTCCTTCTAGACACAAGTGTTGAGGTCAATATATTGATGAGGAATGCATGGGAGAATATGGGTAGGCTAGTTTTAAGGCCTTTAACTCATGTGCTTTTCATGGCCAACAAATCCAAGACATAACCAATAAAAATTATAAAAGGCACCATTTTAGATATTATGGGTGCAAAATTTTGTGCTAACTTCAAATTGACCAAGTTGGTTGAGCAAGATAATTATCTAGCACTCTTGGGTAGGACATGGTACTACATGAATAATGTCAACATGCACTTTAAGAAACACTATATGACCTTTGAAAATGGAAGGGAGAGGTTCATGATCCCCCTCTCAAGTTACCAAGGACCCACTTATGTATAATTTTTTTATCTTAAGGATGAGATCAACCATATTGATAACATCATGATGCAAGGTGTCAAAACTATCAACCCCAATGGCCAAGGAGTGCTTTCTTAGGATGATGGATAGTTGGCCTTAGACACCACTGATATAACTTACAACTAATGGGTTGAATAAGTTTACAAAACCACTAGTCAAAGGTGTCATTTAGTGAGTTCCAAAGTGCTAAAGCATATAATGAATGGCTAGGTCCAAATCGATCACACTTTGTGAAGAGGGGTCCCTTGTAATAGGAAGAAGGGAAATAGATTATTTCACCTTAGCAAAGGTAAATTTTTATTACTCCCACAATATTATGGGATAAATCCTATATAATAATATTCCTATGGCCTAGAGTCCTACATCCCAAAGGAAGTAGATAGGATGGGTGCACTAGTGTATACTTTAAGAAGCACTGTCGATCATTGGTGGGTAGTGTAGAGGCCAAGCTTACCAACTTAGCAAGATGTAAAATCAACCATCTACACTAGATTCAAAAAATTAATGAATAATTGACAATTCTCCATACTCTAGTGATTCAAACCCAATATCACACATATGCTTGTGTGAAGAAACATGAACTGACTATAGTGCAAATCCCAAAGAAGCTATGGGTACATGCCTTCTACAGATGCCTAAATACATGGGCATGATCTTTTTATTTGGTCAATGAAATGCACCATAATATATCTAGTTGGTATTTATTTAAGGAGAAGTTTTTGTAAATATTCTCATTTTCCTCACATAACCTAGAATTGATCGAGCCATTGCAAGTCATTCAAAGAACACTACAATCTTAGAGGATCACATACAAGATGTGTTTAGGGAGAAAGGATTAGTGCTCCCAACTTTATTAAAGGATAAATAACTCAATAATGACTTTAGTGATGAAGTTACAAATGTTTGGTAGGCACAAAATTGGACATCCTTGATATAAAAGAGGAAACTCGTATGCCAATTGGATGATGATGCCCTTGATGAGGAAGACCCTACTCATCTCTAAATCAAAACAACTCAAGGGAGTAGGAAAGTTGAGGACACACATCAAGAGAGAAATGAGACCTTTTACACACAACTCAAGACTACCCAAGTTGATATCAACATGGAAGGAGAACCAAAGGTGGCTACTCTGGGCACATATTAGTCTGACACAGAGCTGGCACAAATTCTAAAACTCCTAAAGGAGTTTCAATATTTGTTTCTAAAAAATTACTAGGACATGAAGGGAACCCACCCATCCCTTGGAAAAATTAGCATAAATTTAGTGGATGGCATGTGACCTATCAAAAACCACCCTTAAAAAATGAAACCCAATCTCTATGCTAAGGTCAAAATGAAGATTGATGGTAAGCTAGATGTAAGAGTGATCTACCCAATGCAAGAGATAGAATGGGTGATCCCCATAATTATTAGAATTACTAAAGATGGGTACATCTACATTTACATATATTATTGACTATTAAATGTCACCTATGTCACTAACTCCTTTTTGACTCCATTCACTAACAACGTTTTAGATGGAAGCATAGGCTATAAAATCTATACTTTCACTTTTGGTTTCTCTAGATACCATCAATTTTAAATTGAAGAGGAGGATGGGACTAAGATAACCTTTACAATAGAATGAGTTATTTTTCCTATAATGTGATGCCCTTTGGGCTCAAGAATGTGCCATTTGTATTATCTAGAGTGGTCATCATCATATTTAAGGATTTTATTCATAAGTTCCTCTAAGTGTACCTTGATTATTGGACTGTGTATCGGCTCATGAGAGACCATTATGATAACTTTCACCTTATATTTGATAGGTGCTGACAACTATAGATATCCTTGAACCTTAAGAAGTGTATCTTTTTGAAACCTTTTGGAGCCTTGCTCGGGTACATTGTTTACAAATATGATCTACTTGTCGACCCTATGAAGATTTTTATTATTCTATAGCTCCAAACTCCTTTCGCATAGAAAGACATTCATGACTTTCTTGGCCATTATGGCTATTATAGAAATTTTATAATGATATTTTCAAGGATCACAATACCACTATAGGATTTGTTTCATAAGGATGGCCCATTTTATTGGCACACAATGAAAAAATATGCCTTTAAAACTCTAAAGCTCAAGTTAACTAATGCACCTATCTTTAAGTTTACCAACTAGATGAATCCATTCCACATACAAGTTGATGCATCTAGCTATATAATTAGCTCCATTTTGGTGTAACCCAATGAAGGTAAGATGGATCATCCTATCTCTTTCATAATTCATAAAATTGACCCTAGTAGAGAAAAATTACACATCTACCAAGCATGAGTTGTTGGCCATGGTCTACACCCTCCATAAATTTAGGCAATACTTGATGAAAACCCTATTCATCTTTTTCACTGATTATAAGGCACTTAAATAACTTGTGAATAATCCCATTTTCCATGAGCACATTTTTATATGGATAGTTCTATTTCAAGAGTTATAGTTCTTAGTTGTGGTGAACCTAGGAAGTAGAACACAAGAATAGACCATTTATCTTGCATCAACTTTGGGAATGTGGTAGTACCCATTGAAGAAGACTTGTTGAGACACACAAATCTATATAATCCATTATGTTTTTAAATACTTGGTAGATATAGATGCATTTCTAACATTTGGATTTGCACCCCATACTATGATAACTGAAGAGAATAAGCATCTCATCATTCATACTTCCCCATTTTAGATCATTAGTAAGGAGATATATGAATTAATTCAAGATAAATTCCTATACTAATGTGTTTTTAAAGACTAAAAATACTCCATTATACATGAGGTGCATGAGAATATTACAAGAGGACATTAAACTAGAGATGTAATTGCATATAAAGTACTACAATTAGGCTTGTGGTGGACAAGCCTATTCCAAGATTCAAAGGATTATACTAAGTCATGTGATATATGCTATCATATAGGGAATCCCAACCATTGAGATGAGATTCCTCTCATCCCCATTCTTTCTCAGACACCATTTTTGAAATTGACCATTGATTTCATTGGGCCAATCACTCCCACAATAATGTGCATAGATGCAAGATCTATTTTAGTGGCCACTGACTATTTCACTCAGTGGGTTGAGGTATTACCAACCAAAAACTACACTACTTCCACTATTACATGATTCATATGGGAGGACATCATAATTCATTATGGGTGCCCACTCAGTTTAACTAGTAATAGAGGCACACAATTAATGAAACTATATAAATCCTACTGACAAAATGCATGGTGGTGCACCATAAAACCACCCCTTATCATCCACAAGTGAATGACACCATTGAGGCATTCAAAAATATACTAAGAACATGATTCATGAAGATATGTGACATTGGTCACAAAGACTTGGATGATAGAGTATCAATAGTATTATGTGCATATTGCATAAAGTATAACCACTTGAATTAGGCTATACCATTCCAACTAGTGTTTGGCATAGAGGTGATTATATTGATGGATTTCTTGGTACCATCATTATGCATTACAAGAATTGGTTGTTTGTATGACAAAAAATCATTGAGTATGAGGATGGAGTACTTGGATTAGTTGGATGAGGTGTGTGCCCAAAAATGATGGAGCCAATAGGTTAAGAAGGTGCATCAAAAGTTCTATCATGACAAGCATTTTAGTGCAAGGTACTAATTGAAGGAGCATTAGTCTTGCTTTATGACTCCAAGTACCTCAAGAACCCAAGAAAGATATAAATTAGGTGGATGGGTCTATATTTTATCCACAACATGTTGGAAATTAGATCATACAAGTTATACATGTTATCCAGTGAAATACTCCCTGGGTATTTCAATATAAATATATTAAAGCCGTATAGGTAATAAGATGGCACTTACGCCATTAGACACTAACTTATTGATCATAAGTTGGTTGTACTATGTTGACTTGAATGATATTTGACACAAGTCAAACATTTCATTGCATTTTATGATTATTTTTCTTGTAGAGTGAATAAGTGGCACTTTCAAGCTCATAAAATAAATATTATGGTGCTTCTACACATAACTTTATTCAGGTGAGTTGAGCATGAATGCTTTCTAAAGTTCTTGAGGCCAAAAAACTAAGTTTATGGGAATATAAAACTCACCAAATTTTGAAAATATGAGCATCAATTAACAAAGATAGGTGCACAAGATACAAATGCACAAGAGATAGAAATAAGATGCACACTATGATCATGTGCAAGGGATCAAAAGTAGAGAATGAAGTGATGGAGGGCTAGTGCAAATGATTTATATGGGGTATGATAGGCCAAGGTAAATAGATGAAAGTGTATAAAAATTAACCAAGATAGGAAAGCATGATTTAAATAAAAACACAGTAGGAAAATAAGATGGAATCACGGAGGCTAAATCATGTGCATGTGAGGCATTGTGCCTAGGTTGCCATAAGGAAGGCTATAGGTCACACTAAGTGAATAAAGTGTAGGAGAAAGATCATTAGACAAGCTAACATCCACCCAAAGTGAGGAAAGAAGTGACCATTTAAACTACACATCACTTCACCAAAAATACCATTAGCATAATTTATTGAGGTGATGGCAGAGGCACAAAGATCTACATTGAATGCATGTGTAGCAGAGATTTTCATGGATTTCATGGGTTTTAGTGAATTTCAAGAGATTGAGGTGCCACCATGCCATTAATCACTTAAAATTAATAAGGTAGCTAAATTAAGGGTATAAAATAGTAAAAGGCCAATTGGTTTAGGTTACAAACCTCAAGTTAATTTATACCCAAAAATGTAGAGCAACAAACCAAAGTTGAACTAGCAAACCAAATCCAAAGCAAGAAAACATTATTATAATAAGATGTTAAGTACCAATAGACTTCAAAATTGAATGATTAAATAGGGAGAGGAATTGTGTTCCCTTTAAAATTGGCATAAATAAGTATGGGGCATGAATTATGCAAGAAATGGGTAGCAAAAAACTAGAGTCATATTGAGGCTAACATTAATGGTAAGTGAAGCTAAAGATCTGAAGTCACAATTATAGATCTCATGATTTTAAGAAGTGATAATAAATATTATAGGATTTGGAAAAGTAAATAGACCAAATTTCAACACTAGCTGGTTTAGAATGGGGAAGAAGCACATGAGTTCTAGCCCATTATAGGCATAGAATGATGCCAAGAGGGTATGGATGATAGAATAATTAGTCATAAAAAATAAGAAATCATAAATAATAGATGGATTTAGCATTATCAAGGTTGATTTTCAGGTGAATACAAAAATTTCCTATTAAGAGATGCAGTTTCATAAGGAGGTATTGGTAGGAGAAAACTAGGCATCTTTCATACACACCTATCGGCTCAAAGAATAAAACCATTTCACCTCAAGTAATATGTAAGATTGAGCACAAGACTAGGTGGTTGATACGGGGACTAAGACTGAAGTAGGCATGGAATTATTTGATGTTTCCATCTGAAACAAACTTGTAACCACTGATGTAGCTCAAATTTAATAATTGCCATGTTTTGGGAAGCCAGAGGAACTCATGTAGTTCCTCTTCTCATGAATCCATGGACACCACTTCTAATTTATAGCAAAGCAAATGCAGTTATCAGCTAGCCTCATTAGAAGAATCACTAAGCTCCCAAAATCTGGTTTAGACATCCATCAAATGATGGTAGATGTTGCTAAAGTTGAAATGGTCAAGAAAATCTTAGGGTACTGTAAGGGAGGTTTCATGTTCCCAATCAAAGACATAAATGACATTAAAATGAGAGAAATTGTATGCCTTATGAGTTCAAAACTAGGTCCTAGTAGTTGGTGGATAGATATCACTAAGCCGTACCTATGCATCACCCACCACATGGTGCAGGGGTAAATTTTAATATATCTAATTTCAGTGCATAGGAAATGGTGAAGAACATGCTTGAGTGTCATACAACATAGGAGACCTTCTGATGGGAGGTCTATGTTAATTCTAATTATAATGGAGGAGATAGACATGCTTGATGGTGATGAGGATAACCTTTAGGTCTTCCTAGAGCACAAAGACTCCCTAGTGCTGAAGTATAAAAACTTCACCTACCCCCCACCTTCTCCCATAAGTACAAGACTAGAGTCATTAGGTGGTGTGCCTAGTATATTGAATCATTTAGAGAGGAATGGTGCATCCCAGAGGATTTATCTTAGAATATGTTTATAATGATAACCTTTGTCATTATGAAACACTTCTATGTAATACACTTAGCACTCATAGATAGAAATTGATCCAGTTGGCTAAATATCCCCTACACATTTTTATCCAAATACTTTAGGGATGTGCTTAGAATAATTCCTAATGCACAATAGCTAGACATCCCAGTGAAAATTTTGGATTTGGAATGAAGTAGGTTATGGTACCAATATGTGCACCTAAGAGGGAAAGCAACAAGGGATGAGGAGGATGACTCAAATCACACCGACATCCATCCCCTCTAAAATGAAGTTATAATCAAATAAATCCACATTTTATATTATGAGATGAATCCAATAAATAATGGCATGGGCACTGAGAAGGATGATGACCTCCCCCTCTGAATCAAGGATGAAGGGCAGCTGAAATTGATAGCATAGAAGAAGTCTCCACAAAATAAAAAGTGGGAGACACTTGAGAAGATACAAGAGCTCATTAGATTAAAGATCACCTCTAGTGATGAATCCACTCCCTCTAAACTAAAAAAGAAGTGCATCACCTTCATGCCAGGGATTACATTGCCCAAGTAAAGGGAGAAGAAAAAGAAGTCAAAGGGGCTAGTTGTAATGCCCATAATAACCTTGGTATATATGGAAGTGCAAGAGGCATGTGAGGAATTAGAAACATAAAATTCATGTGAAGAGATGGAATAGGGAGGGGTAGACTTTTACATCATCCAAGAAGAATAAGTAGAATAAGAAAAGCCCAACATCAAATAAGTTTAAGAGGCCCTCCAAGGCAGCATTACGATCATGCTTAGAGAGGTAGAAAATCCACCTAGTGCCTCATCCAAAGATCCCTCCACATAGTCTCTACTAACTAAGGAGTAAAAGAGAATTTGGTGGAAGAAAATGGGCCTCAACAAGGAATAAATAGAGATGGCATTGGTGCTAGATAAAAAATAATGACCTTAAAGGCAATCAGCATGACTCAAGAAGAGATTGATAAGGTTGAGGTTGTGGAAATAAGGGCTAATGAAGAAAATACCTTTTGTAATAATAAATAATAATAAGGTATAGAAAAAATAAGGGGCGAGAAAGAAAGGAAGAGAATAAGGTTAACACAATCATAGAACTAATAGAGGAGAAAGTAGAAAAGGTGCCTAGCACCCCCACCTGCATAGTAGAAGAAGATGCACCATAGGCATACACAAGTAGTGAAGGGGAACCTAAAGATAATGAAGGTGATACTAGAACATTGAAATTGAAAATAGAGAGCGCTAAAGAAACCTAGTAGAAATAAGAGGGTGAAACTGGAACCGAGGTAGAAGAAAAGGACCAAGGGGAAAAGTCTAAGGAATAACTCCTATTGGAACAATAAGAAGGAACCTCAAAGGGAAGCAATAAATAGAGTGATATAAATGATGAAGAGGAAGGATAACAGATAGAATTGGCCATCACTAAGGAGCAAGGCACTAATTCAAGCCTAAGGGAAAAGGCATAGAAGGGATAGACTAATAAAGATTACTATATGTTTGAATAAATTCTCCCCAGAGCTACCACAATAAGGACACACCAAAAATTATCATTCACCTTTAATAGTTATATGGATGAGCCTCATTTTGAGGTGCCATATAAGTCTATACTAGGTACAGAGGAACTAGAAGGACATGAATCCCTTCTTATAAACCCCCACACAATGAACCTAGTTAGGTTAGACAATTAACTCATCTAAATGGCCTCTAAAGTAGTGTATAAGAACATTGTTAATGATGTTAGAGCTTGAATATGGAAGAAAATCATGCTATAAGTAGAAGAGGAATTAAAGGCCATGAAATTCAACTTGTAATAATTGACTGAGAATGTAGAGGAATCAAAACTATCCCTCTTGGATGACATTAACACTTCAAACTTCTCAAAGGTTGACAAGGTCTATGCACTAGTGGAGAAAATACTCCCAATTTTGAAGGTAGAGTCAGTGCCAAAAGAAGAGGAGGACGCATGCATCATAATAAAGTAAGAGCTAGTAAAAAAGAACAAAGATGTGGAAGACCATTTTGTAAAACCTTAATAAGGTGTAGATATTATCGATGACATCTTCTATAACTTCTCTAAATAGGCATCAATCATAGATGTGCACCTCAAAAAGGCAAAGGGAGAGAAGGAGGAGATGATGGCATAGGTATAGAGTGCAATTAGATCAGAGTGTAGACAAATAATGGGAAAGTTCAATGCCTTGAGAATTCAAATCAAAGACTAGGAATAAATCCTATAAGCACTCTTCCATGCCTTACAAACCAAGGCCTATGAATAAGGATAAATCTTAGATGGAGTGGCAAAAGCTAAGGTAAAACTTGAATCCTTTTATAAGGATATAGAGAAGAAGTATGTTCTCATGATTAGCACTGCATCAATAGAGATAAATAACACCATTAAATAACTCAAACTCACCATTAAGTGCTTCAAAGACTTCAATGTTGAAATAAAATGAGTGTACCAGAGTAATACATGCCAAGAGAATTCAAAGACTAGTCCAAGGATGGACTAGCAATTTTTATATGGTGTAAATATTGGGCCCCTTTTTGGCTAAGTATGAATCCATTCCAACATAGTATATATCTTGGTGTGAGGTGATCATTTAGAATGATTATTTTTCTATCACCTTTTATGCTAGTTGGAGGAAACTTTGTAGATCTTGCACTAGCTGGTAGGCAATTACTTAGTGCCCAAGGTTTGAAGGGCATCTTCATAAGTGGTTTCAGATGGCAACTAGTGTAGAAAGGGTTCAAGGTGATGGATCTAATGGAATGATAAACTAAGGCTATAGCTTAGCACTTGAAGTGCACCCTTCATGCTATCATAAAGATGTTACTTAGTTATATAGATCTAATCTTGAACTGTTATGCAAGGGATGCAACTTTGAGATAGCAAAGCTCTATAGAATTAGTTCTAAATATTGTGAAGCAACTACCATTGAAACTAAGGACTAGCATGGATGCCCTTTGGGCTCCCTATTGTAGTGCCCAAGGTCATCTATGAACCTCTGGACCTATAGTAGCTTTATATGAGCATTTTCTCTATTTTTCTTGTTGTGTACTTTATTTATCTAATAATGTTTGATGAAGAATGGCATTGCACTTAAATGAGTATTGATCTAGTGTATATGGTTATGGTAGTGTTCATTGACTGTGTAATGTTTGTAATAGTTATGATGTTTAGTTTAATTAATGAATATTGAGTTCCATCAAGGTTTTAGTTTAGTTTGTTAATGACATATCTATGTAATTGGTGATGTTAACTATTTTATAGAAATAATCTAAGTGTAGGAAATATCCTTCACCAAGAGACTATATCAGTGACAAGAGCATGAGGCTGAGTATGACCCTTCAATATAAAATTATTCCATTGAATCATCCAAGCACCTGAATGATGCTAAGCTAAGGAAACTAGAGGTTTGCACCCATGAAACTATAGAACCAACGTAATATAGACTTTATGCCTACATACCATCAGACTCCACCTTGAATGGAATGCACCAATAACCTTGTCAACATTGTTGTTGTAATGACCAAGTTTCTTGAAGAATGATTTAGGCCAAGGTATGACTAGCCCAATGTGGGCCCCAGTTCTTTCTCTGATGTGATTTAGGTGAGTGCATAAGGCTTCTGCCTTATGTGAATTGATTTTAGCATAGTCAAGTGACAAATTCTGAGTGATACATGATTAGTCTAGGGCTGCACCTAGTTGTCACAAGCATATAACTTACTTGGACAATGAAATAAGTTCCTAACAAAGTAAGTTACTTAAAAAATAACTTTCTACAATATTAATTGATAATGATTATCTTAACACATTTACCATGCATGACTAGAGAACTCAAACAAGGTCTTAATCCTTCATTCTCTCACACTCACATACTATTTCTAACTTGATTTGGTTGATACCAACATGATACCAATAAGGAATATTTTATAAAATCAAATATCATATTAGGGTTTTCCTTCATTCTTATTGGAGTGGTCATGTTCACACTGTATAAGAGTTTTCATTATTTTCAAACCAATTTTTATCTTAGCCATGTTCATACCCACTCATGGTGTTAAG
Source organism: Torreya grandis (assembly GCA_037957365.1). Classification (NCBI taxonomy): domain Eukaryota; kingdom Viridiplantae; phylum Streptophyta; class Pinopsida; order Cupressales; family Taxaceae; genus Torreya; species Torreya grandis. The sequence goes on along the minus strand of JARHVA010007688.1, from coordinate 562,097 downwards.
CTTAGTTGAGAGTTTATTTTAGTCTTTGGATTGTTTTCTATGTGTGTAAAAATAATATTTTTTAATCACTTATTTAGACAATCCATTTATATTTGGTTTGATCACAACCACCAAGTGGTTGTTGTGAAACTAACTTATTGCCTATTTAGTAGGCACTATTTGTGCTTCTCTTAAGCTGATTGTATATACAAGATTCTATAGTTTGTTTATTCATTATGACTAATGAGATTGATTGATTATTTTCATAATTATTTGTTGTGTATTATGTGTGTAATAATATTTTGATATTGTGGTAATGGTGTGCAAGAGAGATATTTGGTTTACATGAGTGCATATTACACTCCAACATGGTAACAGTTCTATATCCACCACCGTTACTCAACCATTTTATGTTGCATCATCAGTTTGTCATTTATAGCATCATTTTTTTGAATTCTCTCCTCCATGTGTTTTACTCTTTGGATATATGTGCCATCCTTATTAAAAAATCGCATTGTGTTGCAATTTTTTGGACATACAATGCATTTATATTTTATTATCATTTGGACTCTCTACACCCACAATTGCCATTTGTATTCTATCATCTCATGACCTGATCTAACCATGACCTAATCATCATCTTAGTATCATAATCCAAGGATGTCATTTTTTAAAATATCAACATTAAACACTATGGATTGGCATCAATATCACCTTGATTCATAAACTTTCCTAATCAGCCTTGGTGCCTCAGTCTCCATAATATTAATTTGGACATGTCATTCACTTGATTTGAATTGGTAAACACCTCATTGATGTAATTCATAGTACCCAACTAATCCAATAAATAGTTAAAGTAGCTCCTTTGAACATTGCAACTCTTCTAGGTTTGGTTTTGGTAGATTGGGACTCAAATAAGTCTTTAATGATGGCTCAGTCCTCCACCAATAGTCTCGATACTTTCCCCACCTTCTATTATGAAAAATTTTAATCATTCATGGTCTACACTACTAGTGACCTAACTACTCATGTTTATGGGTCATTGATAGTTGTCTTCCCACTAAACAAGCCTTCACAATGTCAATATTTTACCACTGTCAGGTCCTTTGACTACCTACACTACCACTTCAGGATCATTAAACCATGGCTATATCAAAAGTTTTTTTTTTTCAACATTCAAGATTTTCATACATAAATAGTAATTTCTTCACATGTATGTTTGCCAAGTTGGTGGAAATATTTTGTGAAGGTGTAGAGGTTAGGTGAATATCGAGTCCCTCCAACACCCCAATACACACAATATAAAAGGAATTTTGTTTTAAAATGAGAGGTTTTTGTAAAGGTTATTAAGGTGGTGGTGGTGTTTTTTTTTAATTTGAAAGGAGTAATTTTTATCTTTATTTTTTTCATCTCACTAATCAAAGATGAAGGGTGAGGTTCGGTCTAGTAGGTGGTCAGACCCTTTCACAAGAAAACAAAATTGTTTCCTCACTCACCTTCATTCTTGGAAGTTACTTTTTATGCCACTTGTAATACTCATGTATGCATTTTATATGGTAACTAATGTCTATTCTAGGGGTTAAATTTTTTTTATCATCTAGATATTTTTCACATTTTTTCTTTCATGTCTTCAGGTATAGATTCATGTATGTTTGAACCTATCAATTCTTCCAAATATACTACATGGAAAACCAAAATGTAGATGCTCTTATAGATGAAAGGCTTATATAGAGTTATTCTTAGTGACTTTCTTAACTTTATAGATGAGGAAGATATTATATGGCTTGCACCCTTGAGAGATGAGACACTTTATTTCATTTGTCTCCATGTTTCAGATAGTTTTAAGTCTTAAATTTCACATTCCACATCACCTAAAGAAGCTTGTGATATTAATTAAGCATTATTTGAAAAGGTCACTTTACCTCCAACATTTCCTTTTCCTTTTCCTCCTTCTCGTAGTGAATATTTTTTTATTGGTGACATTTTTATTGTTTCCCCACTATCTTCTGTTATTTATGACACTATAAATTTTGATGGTGATATGTATGGGTAATCTTTTCCATCTCCTCCTCCTACCATTGATTCTTGTCCTCCTTCATTTTGTAGTGAGGACTTATTTTTTTGAAGATGAGACACTTGTACCACCTCTTCCTACTTCTCATGTTATAGATTTATTTATTAGTGGTTGTTGGTCTCATCAAGTGACTCACCCTCAAACTTCACTCATTGAATTGAATATTCTAAGAAATACATTATAGATCAAACCTAGTAGGATACAGTGCCCTTGTTTTTAGGATCTATTGGTGATCCAAGGGCCAAGATTTTATCAAATAAACATAGCTTGGGCAAACATATAAACTATTCCACCAGAGGCTCACACTTAGTTATTGCTTCAAAATATTTAGTGGGTTACATGTATGGTCAAAAATGTATAAATGTTTTTATAGAGGGCAAGGCATCACTCATAAAAAAACATAAAATGAAAAATACAAGGTATGGTATATAATAAGTTATTGTGAATATACCAAAACAATTAATGATAATAGCTCATCAAAGCTTAGTTGGATGCAATAAACCATTGTTTCACTATCCCAGCTAATGCACAAACCATAATGACACAACATAACAAATTATAAGGGAACACAAAAGGTAAATACTTCATCCATAATATTTTATCCAACATACATGTAATTATCAAGTATCAAAGTCTACACCATAGCTAAGAACGTTTCAGAGTAGAGAGAATGGATAAAGAGAGAGCTTAATTAAACTAATAGAGCTCAATTCAATTTTATTTCCATTAGTAGTCTAATATAATAACAATGTTTGTATAATCAATCAAAATTTTATTTAGATAATAGAAGATAAATAATAAATAGATAGATTAATAATTGTAGGTGTATTCATGGAAACATTTCGATAGTCTTAGTGAAAAATCTCTCAACCCTTTCTAAAAATAAACTATTGGGATTAAATAGACCAATTCAAGCTCAAGGTCATTTATTACATTTATCTTCAAGTATCTAGAAAAATTAGATTTTAAATTAAAATAATAAGGCTATTATTCACTACAAATCTAATCAAATCACCTTGTCATTACTGTAGTTAGTTCAAACATAACATTATCCTTTTGGAATTAATTTACAATTAAATGTCTTATTCAACTCTTGTCTCCATGAAGCTCTACATAGTCATTTGATTACTCCTAATGCACATGTCTTTCTCTCTCTCTGCCACTTGATTTTTCCAAAAACTTACCATATTCTTAAATGGATTGAATAATCATTGTGAAAATACTTGTAGAAACCTCCTACCTTGGACTTCAAATTATCTCTAAATTAATGTTCATTTACTAAGCACATGGAAGTAGTTGGGATCGCATCAGGACTACCAGTTACCCATGCTTTTATACAATCAAATCCTACACCTATTCAAGGTTGGGTTTGTATTTTATTCTCTTCACATAATATTAATATGTATACCATGATAATTATTCCCATCTTATTCATGATTCAATTTATCTATAATTTGATTCTAAAAATTAAATTGAATGCACAGCCTACTCTAAGCATTCAACTATTTTAATGGCTAGATGGGCCATCAATTTTATGTTCATGCCTTGATAGTTACACTATCTTCATGTCCTTTATTTTTATGGGGTCCTTAACACATGGATTCTCTTTTATTTTCCATCATCATGTAATTATATTTGCTTCTATGGGTCCCATTTTTCCACTTGGAAACTTATCAACATCCATGAGATTTAGCTTTGTTGCTCACTTTTGTCATTTCAAGGACATGTAGCCTCTCCTCACTCTCCCTAGACTATATAAAAATAGAATACTAATAATTATGATGGTAGGGATAACAAATCCATATGGCACTTGATGATTGGTTCATGATCTTTTAGCCAATTATGATGATTCTACCACATGGATCTTTCTCACTCTCCCACTATTCAACTTGGACCTCTATGTTATGCTAATTATTTTAGTCATGATGTAGTAAGATCATGACATATGGCTCAATTATACTCATCCAGAGCTTAATTAGGATTAAAATTTGAATAAACCACGTTTGGGATAGTAGAGTAGTGGGATTGTACCACATAGTGTGATCTTGCTCACCTACTTTCTTGGGACTCTGAGATCTTTTCTAGGTTGCACAAAAATGTCCAAGAGAGTAGCGTAGTAGGATTACACCATGTGGAATCATCTCACTCACCCACATACCCATGGATTTAACATCTATATGAACATCCCTAGGATATTATAGTAATGATATGATTCCATGTGGCATTATCTTACCAACCTACTAGCTCGAAGGCTTTGTACTGGTACAAACATATCTAGGATAACAAAGCAATGAGATTTCACCAATTAGCATCATCTTGCTCTTCTACCATCCCATGTTTGAGAGTTTTTATTGATGTCATGGAGGTGTTTTGGTGAGTGGATGAAGTGATGTTATATCCTAAGTGACAATGACAAAGTGTGTAATGTGTGTGTCCTAGTGTGCTTGAAGTTGTCTTGATTGATTTTTAACTTTGGCATGGTTAGAGATGTTCAATGATGATTATGGTGTTTTGACAATTTAAAAAAGGTCCCTAATATGTTTTATATGCCTTGAGTAATTGTGTTCATAAGTGGAATTCATTTGGTTGTCCTTAGTTTTCATCTAGATAGTTTAGGTTTAGTGGAAGAAAATCTAAGTAGGAAGTTTGCTAACATCACCATTACCATATGTTGATGAGTCAAAGAGAGTTGGTCATATGGTTGTGATCACACTAATCCCTAGTTTCTATGTGATAAATCTTAGTACATTCACCTAGTTTCAGTCAAAGATATATGGGTGCAAAGTTGGGCTCCCAAGCATTTTGATAGTGTTTTCCCATACTTAGCCAAATTTACATAAGGCAAGAAAGAGCTAAGTAAGCATTTTGATGGTAGCATATCTCACACATTTGGACATTTCAATAGAAGGTGATTATATGGGTTTTTTAATTTTTGATCCTAGTTGATTTATTCTAAAATTTAGGATATGTAATGAAGTGCATCAAAAGATATGCATGTGAAAAGTTGACTTTCTAAGCAGATTTTGAAATAATTGTCTCTATGGTAGAAAAATCTCAGTGATCAGATTAATGGTGTTATATCTCACATGTATGAAGGTTCCAAGATCATTTTGTTATATGGATATATTCTCTTATATGATGAGATCATATGATCTAAATTTGAGATCATGCATCTAAGCGTATAAGAATTTATTGAGGTTCAAAGTTGGCTTCTCAGATAGATTGCAATGGTACCCACAGTAAATTTTTCACAAGGTAATCTTTGAGAAAATCTCGAAGAGATAATGATGCATGTTTATGCCAAGATTTTAGGAAGTAGAGATATAGTGCCAAGTGTTCTATGTTTAATGATGAGTAGAGATGAAACTTGAGATTTTTTCTAGGATCAATGATGAGTGGGTGATCATACAGATAGAGATCAATGGTGTGTATTAAAGCTAAGAGTTCAAAGTGATAGTTATTTAACATTTTAAAAAATGAAGATACATATAATAAATTGATTTAGCACATTGAGTCAAAGTTTCTAGATTACATGAGATGAGGTCAACATGTTCAAGGTTTAATGTTTGAGCATTGGTGCCTATGTGTTAAATATCAAATAAAATTGATGGTGCATGATTATTCTTAGAAGAGAGGACACAAAATGTGATCATAGTGTTCAAATTTTAACTATGACCATTTGAATTTGAATATTTGAATTTATGAAGGAAAGACCAATGTCTAGTTTTTAGGTCATAACTTTTGATCTAGGGATAATTTAATAGTGCAATAAAAATTAAATATGTAGATAACTCCAAGAAGAATTTATAAATATGGATTTGAAGATTTGGAGTATGTGAAGACAAAGATATTGATCTCTAAATTTGATTGTGTGTTTGTGCATGTTCTACAAGTGATTCAAGAAGAGTTTTTGAGCTCCTATTGATGTTTAATGATGAATTAGCTATTGGAGGATGTTGTAGACTCCATAAGGATTATTTGTGTGCATTATTAAGGTTTATTAAATCATATCTAGTATGAATAAACGTTTTGAATTCAAATTTATTTTCATTCATAATGATTATGTGTACATAAAAGTGTTTAAACTTTTTTACTTAAGCTAAAGGGTATTGTGATTATTGTTGGCACTTAAGAAGGACCTAAATATCATGTAGAATGGTTTCATGCTTTTGTAAAGTGTTCCTATGTTCTTTGTTTTCTCAGATAAGTGTCAAAGAGATGAATGGGTCTTCATAGGACGTAAAAGTGACTTAGGCCTTTTTGAAAGTGGATTGTGCTTAAGTGTGACTGATGTAAGATGTTTTAAGGGTGAAGGCATGTATTGTGGCCAACCAGGTTGTTGATAATCATGATAGCTCTATATATAGTGAAATCAAAGATAATGATTTCTATATTTTTTGTGAGAAGATTCTATGAAAGAGTGAAAGGTATATGTGATATTTGTAGAGCAAATGAGAGGTAGAGTGCCCAATTGATGTGTTAATGAGTGGAAGAGATTGAGGATGGTGTATATGACCTATAAGTCATGTTACTAATGTCAAATAGTGTTATTGTAATTTTAGGATATGTGAAGTGGTCTAAGTGTGCATATGTGGATAGTTTGTGTAAACAAGGATAGAGATTATGGCATACCTATGTGAGAGGCCTATTTAAGATAGAGAAAGAGTTTGTGTAAGGGTTAGAAAACATAGATCCATCATCAAGTGTTGAAGACATCATTTCTAAGGTGGAGGTGTTAAAATTAATATCTAAAGAGTTTGATCTTTCTTAGGGTTAGTTTCTCCTTATGAAATAGGTGTTTCAGTAAATACCTTTGGGAAGGAGGATATGATCAAGGTTTGACTGTATAAAGGAGTTGATCAGTGTCTTGTTTATAATTTCTTATAGGACAATACTCTACGTGTTGAAAAATTTTGAGTGGGTTTTATTCCCCATGAGGGTTTCCCATAAGAACTATGTGTTATGTGTTTGATCTTGTGTATGCATTGAATGAATTAGCTCTCTTGTTAATGTTTCTTCATCAAGATGATATATGTTGATTGGTTAATAGTTTAAAGGTCTACAATTGAAATTTAAATATTTGGGCTCACTGATTCACCTACCCCCTCATAGTGATTTTACCTCTAACATCCCAAAGATTTATTAATTTGGAGACCCACCAGACAAGCTCTTAAAAATTGACTAAGTCTTTTGAAACAATAGAAAAGTGTTGCATGTCCCTAAGTAACTTTGTGAAATTGACTAAGTGATAAAAGTTTTTTTCCAAATGGGCTCAAGCTATCAAGATCTGTGAGAATTTACCATGTGGTGTCAGGAATCATTTAATCACTTGCAAGTAAAATGAAAAGAATTCAAGTTAACAAGCTTTGATTTGAAAAGCAAATAATTAAAAATTTAAAACAAAACAACTAATTATTTTAAAATATAACAAAGAGGAATGAAAAATTAGAAAAAAAAGTCATACTATCACAAATTTTATCCATTTTAATGAAATAAACTAAGTCAAAAGATGAACCATAGGAAACTTATAGCTAGACCAAATCAATCCAAAACAAACTAAAATTGCTAAAGAAAATCAGCTAGAAAATTTTGAAATAGTTAGATAATTTACATAAACCTAAGGAAAAATAGTCTATAGGGAGGCTAAAATGTTTTTCAAAACACAAGTAGACAAATATAATAAATTAGTAGACTAATGAAAATTTAAGCACTGAAACTAACTCATTGCTAGATAAGAGCTTGGACTAAACTGAAGAAATGTAAAGACATTAAAGTAAACTCATTCATTCACTTGTACTTAATAATCTAGTATATTAATAATAATACTAATTTAATAAATTAAACATAATGAACGTTAGAAATATATAATACTAAAATCTAAATCAAAAGAGGGTCTCCATTTTTAGATTGAAAAAAAGGGCATGTTGGATCCCAACAAATGGCAACCTCTATGGGGAGAGTGTTTCTCAGCAATCAATACCCATAACATGAATCTTAAAACTTGAAATAAGAGCATAAACCAAACATAATTCTTGATACAAAATCAAAACATGAAATTACTAAATCCTACCTTAGAATGGGACATACTAAGTTGATCTCCTATCCATACCACCAGTGTGTGTGTATAATGATTATTCAATTATTGCCTTTTTTGAATCTAAATAGAATTCCATTAGATATTTATGAGAAATTAATTTTTGAGAAGATAATTGAGGTTAATTGGCTTAGAGGGGAAGTGGCATAAGAATTGATTTATTTCCATCCAGGCATCCATAGCCCTGACAAAGTTGCTTTTGGATCCTTCCAAGGCCTTGTTCTATGACCAACTAGACCAAAAATCCTATGATGGAATTTCCTAGATAACTTATATATGTGGATATTTTTAGGCTTTAGCCTTTAGATTCATTATTTTTTTATTTAGGAATTCTATAGTCTCTCCACTAATGGTTCAAGAACCAAACCATTGATCAAATGATGATCTCAGAAAACTCATGACTACTCATCAAACCTAAATGAACCCATTGTCTTCATTTTGATTTACGACATGTTTTTAAGTGCAATTGAAAGATTTGGAACATAATAATCCATGTTTCTATTCATCCTCATGCTCTATTAAGGATCATGGACATTCATAATTTTAATAATGCATCAAGAATAGGTATATTATATACTTCTACATATTCTTATTATCTGCAGTCTAGACTCATCATGATAGGAAAACACTCTCAATCATTAATCACCAATTAGCATAATCAAACACCCTTATTATGAAGTTATACACAAGGATATCCCATCTTAATAGGATGCTACTTTATTTATACCTTTTGAGATTGGCCACCAACAAGAAATGAGATTAACCAAGATGAAAAACACATATAGAATTACTGCATATGACATTAGTCAACAAGTCTTACTAGTGATTTAGGAAAAGACATGCAAGGGGATGCTAATCACAGAAATAGTGTTAAAAAATAAACATCTACATTAGCCCTATCATTGAAAATTATACGATTGGAAGCATATTGTCTACAAGTTACATGACTAATTTTCATTAAAGCATAAGAGGTTGAGACATCTACACCCAATATAAAAAATAGAACCAAAACATGGGAAATGAGCCCAAAAAATAAAAAAACCATAAGTAAACAAGAAAGGAAGTAGTGGAGCAGGGCCAAAATAAAGAAAACACACAACCAACATAGCAAAGGAGCATATAAAAAACCTAAACTACAAAAATTAAGGAAAATATATACACTTATTTACAAAAAATTAGATGTCTAATCACTCAAAGGAAATGTCTAAAGGGGTATCCATAAATTCATGCTTCAGATACTACCCATTTATAGGGAGTGGCAACTTGTTTCATTGAATACCTTTGATCTTGAATGCATTAGGTGCAAGAAGCTTGGAGATTTCATATAAACTGATCCACAATGGATTGAATTTGGGATGTTAACCCCTCTTCTCATGTGTCATGTCCCATAGTAGGACTAGGTCTACTAAAATGAAGTTCTTCACTTTGGATGATAGATCAAACCATCTCTTAACTATTATTTGAGATCTATTAAAGTTATATAGAGCCTCATCCTTTCTAGCTTCCATTAAATCAACTCTAACAACTTAGACTGAGTTCCCTCATTGGGTTCAAGGTAGTTTATGCCAAATTAATGAGTGGGATTATTTATTTGCATAGGGAAGATGGGCTCTATGCCATAAATTAATAATAATGGAAAAATATTCAAAATTTTCTTGTGTCGATTCCAATCTTCCTACAAAGCATACTTTAACAGGGCATGTCAACTACATGGATTTTTGTCAATTACATTTTTTATAGAGTCAAGAAAATTTTTGTTAGTGGATTTTGCAAGACCAATTCCTTAGAGATATCTATTGAAAAAAATTTAAGAATAATCCCATTTGTATATGCCCATTTAGTCAACTCAATAGATTGAAATGAAGGCCCATTAGCACATACTAATGCAAGAGGTTTCCCAAAGTGAGTCAAAATGTGTCCTTCTAGGAATGAGATGACTTCCTCCATAGTTTTATTCCTTGTGGCCTTGTATTTTTCCCACCTTTTTCAATATTCTATAGCAATTATAATGAAATGGTGTCCTATTGACGAGTCAAGATTTATAGCCCCAATGAATTCAAATCCTCACAGGAAAAATATATTCTCTTCAATGATGGGATATATAAACATTTTAGGGTGTATTTATCTCTTGGTGAAGGTTTGAACTTTTGGCATGTACATACATGAGCATAAGTGTCTTTGAATAGATTGGGCCAATAATACCCTGCTCTGATGATCTTATGTGTAGTGACATTACCTAATGGATGGTCAGTTCCCAACTTCTCATGAAATGCACTCATAACTTATTTTGCTTCTTCTTTAGATAAACAATAGAGATAAATCCCATCATGGTTATTCTTATATATAATTCCATTTTTTAGAATGAAATGGGTATCCTTCAACCTTAGATCTCTTCAATACATTCTATCAAAGTATGCATGTATCCCATAGAGAAAGTAGCATATGATTAGATCTTACCATGGGATAAGATAGATATCTTTCTCATTCACATTTACCACATAAATGTTGGGATCAACCTTAGTCATCAAATTTTAAATCCCTTAGTCACACACTACCTTTGTTGACTTCACCTCTATATTGTATTCTTGCAACTTGGTAACCCAACGTCCTCTCCTTTCACCAAGATTTTTCTACCCCAAAATTTGTTTGACTATAGGATTAGGAATAATGGAATAGACCTTATTTCATATAATGTAATGGAAAAACTCCTTTGTTGGTTTCACCAATGCATAATCCTTCTTGTCCAATGTCGAGTATCTTAGCTCAGCCTCCTTCAAGTAATTACTCATGAAAGTAATTAGATGCTATCCATCATCAAGTTTATGCATCAATACTATTGAAATGATGTGATTTGAGGTAAACAAGTAAAGGTATAATTCCTTTGCATAATCAGAGATAGATAACACAGGAGCTTGCATCACTACATCTTTAATCTCATGAAATGCTTTCTTTATAACAACATTCCAATCCAATTTAACACCTTGTTTTAACATTAAATTCAAAGGATTAGTTATCTCTAAAAATAATAAAATGAATTTACATACAAATTTTATTTTTATGAAGAAAGACTTTAATTCCATTTTACTGTTAGGTAGCTACAACTTAGTAATCAAATCAATGCAGTCAGGGCCAATAGACATACTTATCTTCATGATCACATGGACCAATAAATTAACCTCTATATCACTGAACATTCACTTCTTTAGGTTAATATATATACCATAGTATTTATATCCATTCAAATATCTTTTCCAAATGATTGAAATATTCAAACCTACACTTATAAAATATGGTCAAGTCATGCATGTAAACTATGTTGCATTTTCCAATCAAACCTTTAAATGTTTTGTCCATTGCTCATTGGAAAGAAGCCCCTATATTGAGTATCCAAAATATCATCTTATTGTAAGAAAATATGCCCCATTTAGTGGTGAAGGTGGTTTTTATGTGATCAAATCCATAAACAAAAATTTGATTATAGTCTAAGTATCTATCCAAGAAGGACATCATCTCAGAGCCACTCACTTGATGAATGACTTTGTCCAAGGATGGAAAAGGGTAATTGTCTTAATCTAAAGCTTGGTTTAGATTCAATCCTACACACAAGCTAATTTCCCATTATTATTCCTTAAATACACTAAATTAGCTACACAAGTTGAGTGTCTTATTGGAAAAATTATCCCTAATGATAGAATTTTATGTACTTCTCTAAGATTGAGAGGTTCTAGGATGGGGTTGACTAGTCTTTACCTTTATCTGAAGGGATTTTGATTAGGCTTGAAGGGGATACTATGGGTTATGATGTGAGGATAAAATTATTTGATATCATTATAGCTTCATGCCAAGATGTCTTGGTAATGAATAAGCATCTTCCTTAGTTTCTTCATTTTTTCACTAGTTTATTGGGGTCCTTTGTTATGTTTTTAGGCATACCTGTAGTCCCTAGATTAATCATATAGGTTTGCTAGGTATGCTAAGTTTTCTTTTTATAGGAAAATATGATGTTATCTAGGTCAAAGATACTCTCTAAGGATATTATACCCTTGGGTATTCTATTATCTTTTAACTGTAAAATTCCCTCATGATTGGACTGATTATCATCTAAATCAAGCTTCTCCTCATCAACTATTTTCACATAGAATACACCAAAATTAGTCATGAAGTCCAAAATATATTTTTAATCTTAAAATACTTGAGATTTTTCTATGTTATATGGAATTAAAGGATCATAAATTAATTCAATAGATAATCTTTGTAGATTAAAACTATCTAGTGGTGTCAAACTTACATCTAAAATAATGAATGAGTCAGCTATAGCATTTTCTTACCTGGGAATAACTGAGATGTTAAATGTATTGAAAGATTAATTATATCCCATGCATGATACTTTTACTTCTTTGGATAAGAGCTCTTGCATTGGAATTGAATGCGTACCTAATAAACAACCAATTTAGAATCACTAAAGATTCTCAACATATACACATGATGACTAATCACAAATTCAATCCCAAAGATTAAAGATTCATATTCATCTATGTTATTTGTGCATGAAAACTATAATATAAATTATTTCACTACCTTTTTCCATTAAGTTCAATCAATATAATACCATTACCTAAACCTTGCTTGGAGTGAGCTCTATTTATGAAGATAGACCACATACCTAAATTATGATTTTGATATGCAGTCTTTCTCTTTGATACCTTGGTATTCAAGGTATACATTCCCATGTTTTTGGAAGTGTAACTAAATTTATAATTAACAATATTATATTCAGTGATCATGAGTTTCATGTAGGGATTTTGGTCTACACATATTTGGTTTGTAACTCCCCACCATGGTAGCTACATGTGAGTGAAGTTAGTGGCCATGTATCTGTTTAAGGACTTAGACTAGTCTCTAATTAGTAAAATGTTATAGCCTTTATAAATTTCAAACACTTGTACATCCATAAACATTTCAATACAAGGGTCAGCCTACAATTTAACATTCACAATCAACAAGTCACCTATGACATTGAATTTATATTTATCTAATTGAATCACAATCTTATCATATTTGATAGGAGTTAGACCTAGCCTTTTGCACACTCTTAAAGGCATGAAATTTGTATATGTAATAGAATCAATTAATTAGTTATGCACATTCCTTACAAATATCTAGATAGTGATAAAAAGGCAGAACTTCTACCTTAGTTTTATAAATGATCACATTGGTATTGGCTGGACCCTTTTGCTTAGGATAGATACTCTGATCATTGAGAGATCTGAGGAGCAAGTCTTTTTATTCAATTATCTAGGCTATATTTTGGATCATAATATTAGCCTTAATCTTTTTCATGTCTTCCACTATGTTTTATGCAATCTTGCTCATGGGAGGCTAACTATCATTAGCCATAGGTCGAGGAGGATTGTTATTTACCTTTAGATATGAGGGCATAGAAAGATTTTTAGGTGGATTAGAAGTCTTTAAAGGATACTAAGTATTATTCCTTAGAGAATAGTTATACTTATTAAACTATTGGAATGCTTGGACATCATTGAAGTTCTCCTTTGGCTCATTGTCCTCTACCTTTGGGAATTCCATGGTCTCTAGAACCATAGAATTGCTAGGGGACTTTGAGGAGCTAGGAGAATTTGTATAAGCTAAGGAATTTGAGCTGATGAGAACAATCTCATACTCTTCCACCTTCTTTTGGAAGATCTCAAAATCATGGTAGAATTCAACACAGTCAAACTCTCCATGTTCAACTATGTTATGCACCCTACACTAGTTTGGAAGAGCATTATCTAGTAGATTTATCTTAGGCAAATTATTTGTATTTGAATCAATTAGCCTCCTAGTCCTATTATTATGCCTAAAATTGTATTTTTAAGTGTATCTTGTGGAAGGATTTCCATTAGTTGAACTCCATACTTGTCTTTTCAAATTGAGAAAATCATTTGAAATCCTTTAGACCATTATTTGAAAAGCATCCAATTTAGGTTTGCGTGGCTCTTGGGGAATGGTCTAAGTGTTATTAGTGATAATCAAGACCAAATCTTGGGTATATGGTTCTAGTGTAGGCTCATTTACTAGAGGAATCAAGAAACCAAGGTGTTGATTAGGAGCAAATTGAGATAATGGCTGCTAATTTGTGATCAAGAAGGCTAGGTCAAGGGAATATTATGTTAAATAGTTAGAATCATATTGAGAGCAAGCATGGGTTACATCTAGTTTGGAAAGGGATTTAGCACATGCCCTTGAGGATTGAGATTCTTATCCACATTAATTACTTCTAAATATGTTAGTGGTAGAGTGTTCACAATCGGGTCTCTATAGAGAAACATTATAGTCCATGACTCAAGAGCATTTTTTAACATCTCCAAGGTGAGATGAGAATTGGATCTATAAAAAATAGATACTCAAGCATAAATATTTTGGAATTAGGTAATGAATTTTGAATGGACTTTTTTGGATCTCTCTTCAAGCTAGAAAATTACTAATAGACTACACTAAGCTCCACTACTTGGCCAAACTAGGCTAAAAATGTAGTGTTTAACTAGTCCCAATTGGTAATGAGTTTGGAGGAAGGTTAAGAAACCAATTATAGGTATATTTCATTAGTGTAAATGGGAAAAACCTACATTCCACATCTTCATGTTCAAAATTCAATAGTCTTAGGGATGTCTTAGAGGTGACAATATGTTCTTTTGTAGTTCTGCCTATGTTAGGGGTGAACCTTTGAACATAGCATTTGGGATTGCTTGGCAAATCATGTACATCATTAGGAACATTAATAAAATACCCTACTAACCAAGATCACACCATTGGAATAGGTTTGTGGACAATAGATTGGGGAAGCATTAAGGCTGAGAAGGTTAATTTTTTTAGTCTTGTTTTGCCTCGATCTAATCTTAATTTTTTATATGTTTAGAGGGGGGAGAAAATCAAACTTCTAGAGCTCAATATACTACTAGACCATGCAATCCAGGAACAAGGATTAAGAGTGACAAAACACACTTAATTAAGTAATGTAATTAACCCAAACTTAAAATAAATTGAAGCTCACTCTAACAGAGTGTTAAATAGATCATGTCATTCCAAATATGTTACATGAAGCTTAAGCATTCACCAAAACTAACAAACCAACAAAATTAGTCATGATTAACTAGAATCTATTAACAATCTCTAAGTCTTGGAGCTCAAGGCCCTCTTTTTAGTGCCATAAAGTGTTGGTCTCAGTAATTGACTCACCCTCAAAAGTTTCTCATTAGATTGAACATCTGAGAAAACACCTAGAGATCAAACCTAGTAGGATAGAATCTCCTTGTTTATAGCATCTAATGGTGATCCAAGGGCCAATATTTCACTAAATAAACATAACACATGCAAACATATGAACTATTCCACTAGAGGATCATACTTAGTTGTTAACTCAAAATATTCAGTGGGTTATATGTATTTTTAAGATTGTATAAACATATTTATAGAGGGCAAGGAAAATACTAATCAAAAAAATATATAAAAGGAGAAAGATAGGGCAGGGAAAAGAATTTATGTGTGAATATTATAAACTAATTAATACTAATAAATGATCAAGGCTCACTTGGATACAATAAATCACTATATCACTAGTCCAACTAATGCACAAATAATAATGCAACAACATGAAAGATTCTAAGGTCACACAAAATGGAAACACTTCATCCACAACCTTTTATCTAGTATACATGTAATTAACAAGTAGCAAAGTGAACACCCTAGCTAAGAACATTTTAGAGTAGAGATAACATATAAAGAGAGTGAACTTAATTAAACTATAAGAGCTTATTTCAATTACAATTCCATTAGCAGTCTAAAACAATAACAATGTTTTTAGCATCAATCAAAATTATATTCAAACAATAGAAGATAAACAATGTACAGATAGAGTCACAATTGTAGGTGTATTCTCGGTAGCATTTAGATAGAGTCTTAGTGCAGAATCTCTCAACCTTTTCTAAAAATAAAAGACTAGGCTTAAATAGACCAATTCAATATCAAGGTCATTAATTTTATTACCACCCATGCTTCTACAAAATCAATTTCTATGCCTCCTCAAATTTGTGTTCTCTTTTATGCTCTTCACGTAATCCCACTATGCACATGGTTCTAACTATTATCATCTTATTCATGATTTAGTTGATCTACAATTTGATTATGTAAATAAAATTGAATATGTAGTCTATTCTGGGCCTTTGATGGTTTTGATGGCTAGACAAGCCATCAATTTTATGTTCATGCCTTACTAGATGCACTACTAATGTGTCCTTTATTTTGATCAAGTCCTTTCCATGTAGATTATTCTTTCTTTTCCTTCATCATGAAATTAGATTTACCTTTGTGGGTCTCATTTTAACACTTAATAACTTGATGTCATATGTGGGCTTTAGCTCTATTGTTCACTTTTTCCCTTCCATGGCCATGTGGCCTCTCATCATTCTCCCTAGGCTCTAGCAAACTAGGAGTATGACAACTCTAATAGTAGGGATAAAAGCTCCACATAGTGCTCACCAATTAGTTCCCAACCTCTTATCCAACTCTAATGATTCTACCATGTGGTTCTTTCTCACTCTCCCACTATTCATCTTGGACCTCTACACTATGTTGACTATTTTAATTGTGACATAGTGAGATCATGCCACGTGGCTCTCTCACTCACCTAGAGCTCAACTAGGCTTCAAAGTTGTATGGACCACCCTAAAAATTAGAGTAATGATATTTCATCATATAGTATGATCTCATTCACCCACTTTCCTAGGGCTTTGACATCTTTTCTTAGTTACACAAAAATATTTAGGAGAGCATGGGAGTGAGATTGTGCCATGTCGTGTCATCTTGCTCACCTACTTTCCTAGAGCTCTAACATCTATAAGAACATCCCTAAGATAGTGGAGTAATGGGATTATTTCATGTGGAATTATCTCACCAACTTCCTACCCTAGAGGCTTTGCATTGGTACAAACATCTCTAGGATAGTGAAGCAGTGGGATTTCATTGCATGTCATCATTTTTCTATTTTACTATCCTAGAGCTTTGCTGATGTGGAGACCCATTGAGAAAACTCTTTAAATTTGAATAAGACTTTTTAAGTAACAAAAAATTGTTACATGTCCCTAGGTAACTTTGTGAAATTGGCTAAGTGTTAAAAGTATTTTCTAAATGGCCTAGGGTATCAAGAGTCATGGGAAGTTGCCATGTGGTTCTAGGATCAGCTTAAGCACCTGTGGGCAAAAGGAAAAGAAGCTAATTCAACAATATTTGATTTGAAAAGAAAATAACTAAGAATTTAAAATCAAATGACTAAGTCTTTTAAAATATAATATAGTCATGAAAAATTACCAAAATAAAACCATTTTATCATAAATTTTGTCTATTTTAATGAAATCAACTAAGGCAAAAGATGAATCAAAGGAAAATTATAACCGATTTAGATTGAATCAAAGACAAAATAAACTAAAATTACTAATTAAAAGTAGTAGATAAATCTTAAATAATTAGATAATTTTCTTAAACCTAAGGTAAAATAGTTGACAAAGAGGGTAAAATGTGTTTCACAACACAAGCAGAAAAATAGACTAAGAATTAGTAGATTAATGTAAATTCAAGCATTAAAACTAACTCACTACTAGATAAGAGCTTGGATTGAGCTAAAGAAATGCAAAGACATTAAATTAAACTCATTCAATCACTTGTAATTAATAGTCTAGTAGATTATTAAGAAGGTTGATTTAATAAAGTAACCATAATTAACTCTAAAAAGGTACAAGATCAAACTCCAAAGCAAAAGAGGGTCCCCATTTTGAACTTAAAAAATGGGGCATGTTAGATTCCAACATTCATTACTTGGATGAGATATTTACACCATATACTGATGAAAATTTTCCTACTATGATTGTTGCTCCTATTGTTTTTTTAGTTTTATTATTGATAATACCATGCCGACCTTAGTCTACCCATTGATCCTTTGGCCTCTTTACTAGAATTTTAGGAAGAAAACAAGAAACTAATGAAGAAAATTCTTTTTTATGCTCCCTAATTCAAGAAAATGATGTCATTACCTACTCTCTAAAAAATAAACTAGTCAATATACAACCTCCTATTGATATATTGGACACTTATGCCCCTATTCCTAGTCTATCATGTAATGTTACTAAATTTGGTATGCATTCACTTGATGCACTTTTATAATGTGATCTAATAGATATGGATCAACCTATTTTTCCTATTACTCTTATTATTATAGATTATACTTATATTCCTAATGTTTTTACACACTCTACACATCCTACTCCAATTTCACCTACATATATTCTTGCTTCTTTTGAGAAGCATACCACTGATTTTATCACTCACATGTTTCATTCTATGGGTCAAACTACTAGAATTTTGGGAATTGGTAAGCATATTTATGGTATTAATACCCTTATCTAGCCTCTTATGTGGATTTCTTAGCATGGCATTGGTTATGATGTAGGTGTTTCATATTCAATGAGACCATATGATGATATATCTCCATCCTTTATTCACTGCACTTTTTGTGAGGATATTGAGCTACATATGAGATCTATTGCACCTTCACTAAGGGTTGATAATCCTAAGATTATAATGGTCAGACATGATCCACCTAATATTTTTTTAATTTTTACCTCATATCATTCTATTGTGTAACTTGCATCCACTCATATGCAGGCATCTTCGTACACCATTTATATTCATTTAGGTTGTAGTTTTTATCATTCTTGGTGATGTCAACATTCCTTGAGAATAATCTATAGGTGAGATTCCCCCACCACTCAAATTTTTTAATCACACATTGATCCTCCTACCTCTTGATTCTTTTTTTTAGCTCCTTATTAGGCATATTTGTTATTTTTTAAAGCTTACATTTCTCATTTAAGATATGGCATCTTCAACAACATATGTATTTTATTGCATCACTTGATGATTTTATTTGTTAGATGGGACCAATTTTTTATTCACATTGAGAGACATGGAGTTTTTTCCTTCATGTGTATGTGTTCCCTATTTATCACTTTCTCCTTCAGTTGTTGACTATCTCATCACCACTAGGGACATCTTCTTGAGATATTCACATATGTATCTTTGATGTTAACAATCTCCTTCATATTTGTGATGGATCTTGGTATCGTTATAAAGAGTAGCTAGTTTGGTGAATCTTAGTATCAACATTTTAGTATTTGCATGGTGGAATTTTCCCACTCATACAATATTTTGAGTCACTACACCCATTTTAAAATTATATGTGTATGTGTGTGCATATACTACTTCAGGTGTCATGTTCCTTTCTATTCATTTTCATACCATATTTTATATTGGAGGCTATTGATTGAGTGGACTTTTATTCAATGGGATTCACTCCATCGAGTCCACTTACTAAAACATTGTGTTAAGTTTCTGATTTGTGCTTCTTGGGATACATTGTAGCATATGTCCTCTCCTCCAATTTCATTATATTTGTACTAGTTTTTTGGGTAGTTTGTAATGACACATTTCATCCATGGTGACTCTTTTTCCCTATTTTTTTATCAATATTTTTTACTACATCAACAGCACGTGGGTAGTCCATAGAGATAAAATGGCCCTAGAATGAGATCAACTATTTGCATTTAATCAAATCAAAAGATCCAAAAATGAGTGGGCAAGGATGAAATTAATAGGTCACAAAGATCTAATAAATTAAATTTGATAATAAACCTAAGATATAATAATGAAAATCAAGTCAAAAAGTTAGAGGATATTTAGATCAATTGAAGTGATAACAAGTGTTATGATCATAGTGACTTAGTGGATCAACGATGTATGTTTAATCATATAGAAGGAAATCAATGACACGTGTTCAATTAGACCAAAGAGATCATTAGTGTGTATGAGGTCAAGGGGTCAATGAGATTAGAATAAATGTAAGGCCACCACATAGTGTAAGCATAAAGTTGGATGAAACTAATAGTAGGATCCCATAGAAGAATGCAGAGCTGACAAATGTCATAATCTAGAAGGCTCATTTCAAGATCAATGGTCAACATTAAAAGTCAAAGTCAATAAACTTTAATAGAGAAAAAATGTGACCTAAGGCTAAACTAGGGAAAATATTTCAAAGGACACCATTGAAGCTCAATAGAGACCTCTGTTAGAGGATCCAATGCATGCATACTCATTTTTATTATGGTTTTAACATCATTTCATGAAGGGATATCCTTGTGTGTAATGGATTCTTGATTCACACAAGGTTCGTAGTTAGAATAGGTCTATTTAGACCTAATATAGTTTAATAATGATGTTATGTAGCCTACAATAATCTCTTTATGGATATTAACTATAGGAAAATCAATAAATAGATTGGTTTCTAATCTAAAATATACCTATACTCAAGTTTGGATTAGGGAAAGATTTGTAGGAGTGTCTTGTCCTTCAACAAATTTATAGCTTTTAAAAACATGTATTTTCATCTAATTAAGTAGACTTAGGCATGGCTCTGTTAAGTCCATGGATATGAGGACTTTGTCCTCATAATGAAAGCAAGTGAAGATGGCATGGAAGATCAAAGTATATACATTTGGGGATTGGAGAGTATAGTGAAACATTAATTTATTCTCAAATATTTTTAGTCCTAATTGGATAAAATATGGTTCAAAAATAAAGAAGGATGGAAGCTTAAGTAATGTTCTCAGATGGTGCAATCCCCCTCTCTCTCCCCTTTCTCTTGTATCTCTTATTCTTTTCCATTTGTAAACTCTCTCACTTTTGATAAGAAATTCTCTCTTAATTCTAAAAGAGTAGAGACTCTCATTTTATAAGGCTAAATCCTATAAAAATTTGTAATAACTAACACTTGATACAATAAAGGACGTTCTTTACCTTTCTTTTACCTTGGATTAGTGTTTAGTGATTTGAAAATCCAAGTTATAAAAACTTTTATGGTCTACTTGGATTGGATTTAAAAGAAACTAAATATTAACTTCCAATTTCCCTTAAAGTAAATTATAAAAAAGTCCTTTTAAATAATTTCATAATATAATTTTTGAAATTGAAATAATTTTAGATCATAGAGAATAAATTAAAAAATTGGCATAAAAGATTTATTTATGGGGTTCACCAAATGGCTACATCCCTGGGTCTACTCTATGAGTGTTTTGATAAATTAAAAACTCTTCAAGAATAATTACAAATCTCTCTAAGTATAATAAAACTTCCATACCATATATCTTTTTATGCAACACAAAATAAATCTCTTTAAATTATCAGAGGTTCTTGTTGCCTCTATAATCTAGATATCTATAAAATCCCTTTGTGCAAATCCATTGATTCTCTACCAAAATATTAATGCCCCTATAAAACCACCTATAGATATATATTTCTCAATTATTCATTGACATTGGCTAGGCACTAACCATTTTCCCAAATTAGGGTTTTGGTTCAATAGTATGGCATTGGTTTTTTAGTATTTTCCTAGCCTTCACATATTAGTTGAGTGTTAACTATATTTGGTTCTCATTATCAACCTCTAGCATTGTATAATAAAATGAAATTCCATATTTTTGAGTAAACAATAAGTTATTTGATTCACATTCTTTTCTTAGAATGTCATTTACATTGAAAATGGCATTGGCTTAGCACCAACTTGCCCAACGCTTATCTATAATAACCATCAACATATCAACACATTACTTGAGAGACTCATGTCATGAATAGAGGTTGGTAAATCTTTTTATATTTAAATATTAGTGCCATATATGCCTCAATGCTGTACCAAACATGATGCCAACTATTAATGTGACACACCTTTGCTAGAATTTACATACTGCTATGTGAATGGTTGATTTTATTTATTGGTTGATGTAAAATGCATTTCCCAAAGATTTTATAACCTTTACAATGCATGTTGGCATCTTATGTGCCAATGAATTTTTTTTTCTACAAAATATGTGTTATTTTTAATTACGCTATTAAAAATTACATTAACACTAAGTTCCATAGTTATCCAATGCCAAATGCCACAATTCTAACAAACAATGCCACATTGGAAAATATATCCACATATATTTAATATTAACACCAACATAACATAGAATTCCATTCCATAAAATAGATTATCACCACATGAAATCTTGGATAATGCCACATGCAATATTAGATAACACCAATTTGAAGTCACACTAAACCAAATGCTATTAAAAACCATGCAAAGGTGGAGTATCTTAATAGTGTTGTCATGTTAGTTGTGTTTTATGATGCCAAGGTGGATTATTAACTCCACATTGGTCATGATTTATGAAGTCAATGCTATAATGTGTCCATGTCATACCATACAATGAGATCTTTTAATAAAGATTTATATGCATGTAGTTTTATAATAAGAGGTAAGGTATGGATTTAAAATGGGATTAAAGATATAATATATATATATATATATTAAAATATATATTTATTGGTGTCAAATTTTTGAAATTAATTATAAATGTTATGGATGGAGGTGTGGCATTATTGGCCAAATAATGCCACACCTGCATTCGTAACAATAAATAATTAATTAAAATATTGCAAATAATTAACCAAAACATTGATAATAATCCCCTAGATCATTCCTCCCCACTAAGAGATTTTATACCTCCAAAATTTGATTTAATTATCAACTAGGTGAGGGTATTTTTCCCTCACTTTTTTGATTTCCATCCATTTTGCCTTATTTGGATGCATCCCTTTCAAACCAACATGAAGATATTATGTATTACCCCTTCATGTAGTTTTGGTTTTCCTATCAATAATAACATCTTCTTGAAACTCATGAAGAGACTCAGGAGAAAAATCATCAGCATTGGGAAATTGAATGACCTCATCTTGAACCATGATCATAGGAGGCTCATACAATTTCAATTTTTCATATTAACCACTGAATATATCTACATATAAGAAAGAAAATTCAATTAGAAATCATTTTTACTAGTCTTTTCCAAAATCCTAAAAGGACATACCTAATTGGTTTTAATTTTATACATTCACCTTTTATTCTTTCTTTACTAATGTGAAGCCAAACCTGATCATCCACATTGAATTTATGATCAACTCTGTGTTTGTCATGCCTAGCCTTATATTTTGTTTGGCTCTTCTTCAACTATTCTTGAATAGCTTTCTGAATCATCTGAATTATCTAAATGAAATTTTTATCCTTCTCATCATCATTATTTTCATCCACCACTGAGTTAGATTCTTTTTCAAAAGAGAAGTCCAAAGGAGACATGGGAAAATAACCAAAACAAGTTTCAAAAGGAGAATTTAAAGTAGAATAATTTAAATCATAGTTATAGTAATGTTACACAGTATAAATGTTCATCCCATTATTTAAGATGTTTACCACAATACCCCCTAAGTAGATGTACCACTATTCAGTTGACCACTTTTGTTTATCCATCAATTTGTGTATGAAAGGCTATAATTTTCTTTATCTTAGTATCTAGAAAATCCCACAAATATGACCAAAACTCACCAACAAATTGAACATCATGATCAAATATAATAGAGGTGGGTAACTTGAAATGGATGCAAACATTTTTGAAGAATAAATGTGCAGTATCCTCACCTGTAACCTATTTAGTACAAAGAACCAAAAACACATTTTTTTGAACCTATCCACAACCACATACAGATAATCATTTTTTCTTTATGACATAGGTAAACCTCTTATAAAATCCATAAAAATACTTTCCCAATAATGGTTAGGAACAAGAAGAGGTGTATACAGTCCTAACTTTTAATTACTAGGTTTATTTGTGGAACAAATAATATAACCTTTGATATATTTACATAAATTTTATATCATATGGGACCAATAGCAATATCTTTGTAACTGTGTAATTATCTTATGAATTCTAAAATGACCTAAAATTGATCTTATAATATCAATATCTTTGTAACTATGCAACTGTCTTACCAATGCCAAAATGACCTGAAACAAGAGAAGTGTGAGCTTTTATAATCATGTGAACTCTTTCATCCTTTGGAATACATATTTTTCCAAGATGATATAACATTTTTTATGCACATAATAGTTAAATGCTTCTACTAATTCACCATTTTTCAAATCTTCATAGACATCATTAAAATAAACATCTCTAGCATATTTTTCCTTATAACTTTCTTTAACAAAATAACTATTGTGAAAAATAGTATATGATAAAATATGAGGTTTGAAAATCATATATACAACCTTATTATGTGTTCCCTTTTTATATCTTATAACAAGATGGAACTGCTACAAAAATCCCATCCATCAAAAGTGTCATGATTATTGTAGCTTGGATTGTGATTAAAGATATTGCAAAGGCTGATGATCCATATGGATGATTGTCTCTTTACCTATTAAATATTGTTTCCACTTTTTCACACTTTTAAACAAAGTATGCAACTCCTTATCATAATTAGGATAATTTTTATTGCACTTATAAAGGTCGTCGAAAGAAAACACACTAGTTTTTAGTTTTGCATACCCACTAGCATCAATTTCTATCTCAAAATATTATCATAAATCAAGAAGTAAAAGAATTGGGGTTGTACTTATATTTTATTTCAAGGTGATGAAAGATTTTTCATGCTTTCTTCCCCATTGAAAGACCTATTTAACACTTGTTAAAGCATGTAAAGGAGATGCAACATAAGAGAAGTTACCAATAAATTTTCTCCAAAATTGAACTACTCTACAAAAACTCCTAACTTATGTTGCATTATTAGGATTTGGCCAATTTACTATGGCTAAAAAAAATTTAGGGTCTATTTTTAGTGAACCATTCCCTACAACATAGCCTAAGTAAACCAAAGATGTTTTTATAAATTCACATTTTGACATCTCCTTTTACAAATTATCTAAGACTTTCCTAATATGTTTAAGATGATCTTCAAATGTGTTACTAAATATTAAAATATCATCCAAGTAGACAATCAAAAAATAATCTATAAATGGTCTAAACACATCATTCATAACTCATATAAATGTGGTAGGTGCATTATAAAGCCTAAAAGGCATAACAAGCCACTCAAAAATACTTTACTTAGTTTTAAAAGCAGTTTTCCAAATATCACCATCACTTATTCTTACTTGGTGATAACCACTTCTCAAATATAACTTATTAAAATACTTATCATTTTTCAACTAATCTAACAAATCATCAATACAAGGAAGAGGGTAACAGTTTTTAATCATGATTTTATTCAAAGCTCAGAAGTCCATGCACATCTACCATGTACCATCTTTCTTTGGTACCAAGACAATAGGAAAACCAAATGGAGAGGTACTTGGTTGAATGACTCCTTTCTCAAGTAACTCCATCACTTATTTATTTATTCATTTTCTACTACATATAACCTATATATGCCAATATTAGGGAGAGAGGCATCATGTTGTAATTAAAACTCATGTTGAATTTCCCTCTTAGGAGATAAACCTTGTGGCTCCTGAAAACCACCATTGTAATTGGAAATAATATTTTAAATTTCAAATTGATGTTTAGGATCACAAACCTCTAAGGCCTTGGATTTTTCATCATGCTTGTCTTTTACAATCATGAGAATAAAGCTCTTACTTGAATTTACAAGTATTTTCATTTATCGTATAAAATTAAGTGTCCAATTGGCTTTAATACGATGGGATATTACTATATATTCAATCCCATCCTTTACAAGCACATATTTTTTCTCTTCTCTATAAAATATTTCCTTTATATCATTTAAGTAAGGAACTCAGAAAACAATTCCACAATTATCTAAAGGAACTACATCTAGCTCTACTTCATCAATGAATTTAGAAGTAATAACAAACCTCAAGGTGCATTTTTTCGTGACCTATAAGTTTGAATCATCACACACCCATCCAAAAATATATGGCTTTGGATGTGGTTTAGTTTTGAATCCTAAATTTTTAACCACCTCCTTAGAAATAAGATTAGCTTGTGATCTACTATCAAAAAGAGTACCTATTTTAGTATGCTTAGATATAACTCTTATGTGGAAAATCTCATTTATTTTTTATTTTAGCATGTTTAGATTTATTTTTAAAAGATGAAGCAAAGAAAAAAGGTTTAGTGTTAGAGAGGAAGAAGTTGAACCTTGTAGATCTATGGCAGTCACTTTTGTTTCATCACTAGAATCTGATCCCAAGTCCTGTTAGATCACAACATTAGCCTTATTTTCATTTTTATTCTAAAACATCTTTCTCTTGATTTTTGGATGGATTTTCCAACACTTATCCTCATTATTATTCTTCTTTCAATTATTACAAAAAGTTTTTCCTTCCTCTTTTTTAATAATTTAAGTAGACTTACCCTTACCCTTTCCTTTACCTTTACCTTTATTTTTAATTACCTTGTGAGATTTATTCCATAGACTTCTTTGGTCATATTACCTTTGGCTTCCATATGGGTAGCTTACACATAGACTTCATCAAGGTTAGAAGGACTAAACATGATAATATTATGTCTCAAATAGCTATGTAAACCTCCAATATACTTCAATAATGTTTTTGGACTATAAAAAGGAATGCCTAACATTAATGACTTATTTCTAAAATCTTGAGTATAATCCTGTACACTCTGACCTTTATTCTACCTTAAAGTCTTCCAATCCATAATATCTTTTTCATATAACCCAGAGGATAAAATTGTTTTCTTAGCTCAAAAATAAAATCATTCTAGGGGGAGATTACCTTACCATGTTTCTTGAGATCCTCCTAAATCTTAATTTCCCAATAGATGAGTGTTATGCCACTCATATAGAGAATAACCAACTAAATATTGGCTTCTTCACTAAGAATTTTCTAAATCTTGAACTATATCTCAATCTTCTTAACCTAGTTATCTAATTTCTATGCACCGAGCTCACCATTATAAACTGGCAAATCAATTTTAACATCTAATTTCAAGTGTGGGATAGTTTTACCATTTGTAGAGGAGGGGGCCTTCTTAGAATGTGGAAGATTAATTTCTTATCTCTCAGCATTATCTTCCTTTTATTTCTCCTTTTTGTGTTCCTCATACATTTCTTCAACCATGTTTTTCATGTTGAGAAAATCACATTGGAATTCTACCTTAGACATGTTTGCTCCCATATTTGACCACAGGTTTACACGTATTGCACTAATTTAGGATCAACTCTAAAATTTATCCTTCACCATGTCTTGATCGAGACCTAGTTAACATACAATACAATTAAAATTACCAAACAATGTGTTAAATGGCCTAGATCATAGGCTCTGATACCAAATTGATCCAAAAATCCAAGTTATAAAAAAATTTATAGTCTGCTTGGATTGGATTTAAAATAAACTAAATATTAATTTTCAATTTCCCTTAAATTAAATTCTAAAAATTGTCTTTAAAAAATTCTGTAATTTAATTTTAGAAATTGAAAGAATTTCAGATCATAGAGAAGAAATTAAAAAAATGACAAAATATTTGTTTATGAGGTTCACCAAATAGCTACATCCCCAAGTCTACTTTATGAGTGTTTTAATCTATTAAAAACTCTTTGATAATAATTAATAATCTCTCTTAGTACAATAAAACTTCTATACCAAATATCTATCTGTGTAACACAAAATAAACCTCTTTAAATTATTCAAGGTTCTTGATGCCTATATAATCTAGATATCTATAAAATCCCTCTATGAAGATCCACTGCTTCTTTTCCAAAATATTACTACTCCTTTAAAACCACCTATAGATATATATTTCTCAATGTTTCCTTGGCATTGGTTAGGAACTAACCATTTTCTTGAATTGGGGTTTTGGTTCGACAGCAG
The DNA here is from genome assembly GCA_037957365.1 of Torreya grandis. NCBI lineage: Eukaryota > Viridiplantae > Streptophyta > Pinopsida > Cupressales > Taxaceae > Torreya > Torreya grandis. The sequence continues at coordinate 534,122 of JARHVA010007688.1, read as the reverse complement.
GGCCTTGGATTTTTGGTATTTTCCTAGCCTTTGCATATTGGTTGAGTGTTACCTGTATTCGGTTCTCATTAATAATCTTTGGCATTGGCTAATAAAAATAAATTCCATATCTACAATAAAATGTCAAGTTTTTTTAATGAAGTTCTTTTTTTAGAATGTTATTCATGTTGAAAATGGCATTATCTTAGCACCAACCTAACCAACGCTTATCTATAATAACTATTAACCTATCAACACATTTATTGGGAGACTCATGTCATGAAAAGAGATTGGTAAATATTTTTTATATTTAAAGATTAGTGTCATATATGCCTCAATACTATATCAAACATGCTACCAACTAATAATGCAACTTGCCTTTCATGGAGTTTACATGTTGTTAAATGAATGGTTTATTTTATTTATTGGTTAATGTAAAAACATGCTGCCCAAAGACATTATAACCTACCCAACACATGATAACATCTTATGTGCCAATTCATTGTTGTTGTCTATAATATATGCATTATTTTTAATTTATCTATTAAAAATTACATTAATACCAAGTTCTAGAGTTATCCAACACCAAATGCCACAATTCTAACAAACAATGCCATGCTAGAAAATGTGTTCACATATATTTAAGATTAGCACCAATATAACATAGAATTACATACCATAAGATTATCACCACATGCAATCTTGGTTAACACCACATGCAATCTTGGATAACACCAGCTTGAAGTCATGCCAAACCAAATGCTATTAAGAACCATGCAAAGGTGGAGTGTCTTAATAAAATTATCATGTTAACTATGTTTAATGATGTCAAGGAGGATTATTAACTCTACACTAGTCATGATTTATAAATTAAATGCTATAATGTATCCATGCCATGCCATACAATGGTATCTTTTAATAAATATTTATATGCATGTAGTTTTAAAATAAGAGATAAGGTATGGACTAAAAATGGGATTAAAGATATATTATATATATGTATTAAAATATATTCATTATTAAATAATAAATATATTAAAATATATATTTATTGGTGTCAATTTTTCAAAATTAATTATAAATGTTATGGGTGGTGTTACATTATTGTCCAGATAATGCCACACCTACATTTACAATAATAAATAATTCATTAAATTGTTACAAATAATTGATTATAACTTTGGTAATAATCCCCTAGATCATTTAGTGAGTTGTGTATGATGGCCTTGTGAAGGATATTATTACATATCCATTGTCCTTCTTTCTAACCTCTTTTAAGGGGTTTCCAAGTTAGTTGAAGGTCTAAATTAGTGTTCTTCCTAAACCTAGTTTACAAAATACTTATGTAGTTAACTAGATTGTGAGATTGTGTGATCTAGTATTATCTTGTGCAAATCTAATGTGGGTTCAATCATATGAGAGCCTCATTGAAATTTGGTGAATCACCTTGTTAACATTATTAGGCTCATTGTTCCCCCTTTTATAACCCTTTTCCTAGTAGTAAAATTAGTTTAGATGATCCATCAAGAGGAAGTCAACCTTCTCTAGAGGTTCAACCCCACCACAAGAAACCCACATCCTAAGGTTGTTCCCATATTGGGACTGGGACTAGAGGATCCTGAAGAAATCTTCCACAAGGGTGAAATATCACATCATAATAGTTTATAGCATGCCTATTGGGACTTACTAAATTATTCACTGGTGAAGAGTTTTGGTGTTCTCTTCATCCAATCAGCCTTTGGAGGCATGTATGCAAACATCAATGGTGACTTCAAAGATCTATCAACTAGTTTAAAAATCCTAATTAAGTACATAATCATCATAATCTAGTATTTCTAATCAACCATATTTTTATTATTATGCTTTTCTTTACCCCTATGCATGACCAAAATCAGCCTTTATCAATGTATTATGGAGGTCAAAGGCGACCCACTCCATTTAGAGGAGGAGAAATCAAGTTTGGATCAAACTTCTTGGCATGGATTTGATGAATTATATCTAGAAGGTAGTACTAATACCTTCATATTTGAGGGGATGTGTATTCATAAAGTAGCTAAGATGAAATAAAATTTTGATTGGACTATTGAAGGTCCATTCTACATAAATTAAGAAGAGGAAAGTAGATCAAACCTTGAGAAAGATAAATGTGATGTTTTGGACCTTGAATTATTAAGTCAACCCTCATTTTTAGTTGAATTTCAAGATGGAATATTGTGTGATTTTGATGAATAAGACATCTCAAATGCTCAAGAGATGTAGTTTGATGAACATACCAGTAAAAAATTTGAAGGGTTATGGCAGCAATTCAAAGTCATAACCAAAGATTCAGAAGAGAGTAAGGGACATGTCCTTCTTCTAGGAGCCTATGAGCATGTTACTCTAAGCATGATTAGTCTTAATTTGCACAAGGATAATGGGTAAGGATATGGTATTTTTGAACCATCAAGTGAACCAAGTGAAGTTATTCCCAAGAGCCAAAATAAAGTCTTCATGCAAGGCTTTCTTAAGGATGATGAACAACATCAACCAAGTGCTCCTACAATCCAACATGAACTGATCTTGTAATATTTGGGTCAATATTTCTACATTGGATACCTTTTTTTTTCATCCATTGGATAGCACATCAAAAGTATTGGCCATCAAGCTAATTGATTCACCATTTCTAGTACCTCCAAATCAAGGTATTTTTCATCTTAGTTTGTTACAAGTGAATGATACTAACAATTTCCCATTTGACCTAGGAAGGATGTGCTTGTAAATTTATATAAAATATTTTATATATTAGATTAGATTTCATGATTTCCTCTAAGTGTCTTTGTGCACATTTATTTAGTAGGTTAGTTGTTATTTTCTTTGTTCCAAGTGCCTACGTGCACTTGCCTTTATTTGTTTTGTTTCTTTTCCCCCTTTTTATTTAAGAGGAAGTTTTAAAAAGATGCAGCCTTACTCATATTTAGGTTTTCTTGTGACTCCATGCCCAATGGATTAGACAAGGTGACTAGTCTGGGTTCTCGACCATAGTAGGCATGTTTCCCTATGAGTCACCAAAGGTGTTGGCTAAATTTGCCCCACATATAAAGATTCTATGTAGAGTGATCAATTGAGTAGAATTCTTGATAGAGTAAGTCATAAAATGGCTTAGAAATAAGTATATGATTACAAGGTGAAAAGGATCAATAGGTTATCATGGTGATCATGACCTTCATGGACATAAAGTAGGTCTCGTAGGTCTCAAAAATGCATTTTAAGCCTTGAAATTTCAAGCTCAAGCCAAAAATAGCTAGACCATCTCAACATGTCATATAGAGATGAACACATTATTTTGGTTACACATTTGATATATGCACTTGAAAATTTAACCAGGTTCAAAGAGTTGCATGGACATGGTGTTTTTCATGCCTTAAATATTTTGTGCAAATTTCATGTCTTGATGAGTTGTCTATCTCAAGATATAAGTCCTCAAAGTTGAATAATTAGAATGGGATGGGGACAAAAATGTAAATTTTAAGACACAATAAGTAATTTTTTGGATTTGAAAATCCTTAGAAACCTTTAGGTTGAATGCACAGTTGGCAAGTGTCAAAATCTCTCTTGATCAGATCATAGATCAATGGAATGCAGGTAGTCAATAGATTCAAAAGGTCCTTAGAATGAGATCAATAATATACATTCAATCAAATCAAAATATAAAATAAAAATTGGGCAAGGATGATGTCAATGGGTCCCAAAGATCTAATATAGCACATTTGATCATGCACCTAAGATCTAATGGTGAGCATCAAGTCAAAAAGTTAGAGGATTTTGAGATCAAGTGAAGGGCTAAAAGTGTCATGATCACAGTGACTTAGTGGATCAATGGTGCACATTCAATCAAGTGGAAGGATATCTATGGCATACATTTAATATAACAAAGGAGATCAATGATGTGCATGAGTTCAAGGGGTTAATGAGCTCAAATTAAATACAAGGCCACCACAAGGCACAAGCATAGATTTATATGAAATTGACATTAGGATCCCATATAAGAATTTAGAGATAATAAATGTCATAATCTAGAAGACCTGGTTAAATATCAATGGCCAACATTAAAATTCAAATCTAGGAGACCTCAATAGAGAATAAATAAGACCTAAGGTCGTTCCAAGGAAAATATTTCAAATTATGCCATTTAAACTCAATTGAGACCTCTATTGGAGGATATAATGCATGAGGACTCAATTTTCTTATGGTTTCAATGTTGTTTCATGAAGGTAGATCCTCATGTGTAGTGGCTTCTCGATTCCCCTAAGGTTCAAAGGTAGAATAGGTCTATTTAGACTTAATATAGTTCAATAATGATGTTATGCAATTTGTAAGCTCTTCATGGATATTAACTATAGGAAAACCAATAAATGGATGTGTTTTCAATCTAAAATATACCTATGCTCCAGTTTGGAGTAGGGGAAAATGTGTATGAGTGTCTTTTCCTTCAATAAAGCTATAACTTCAACAAACATGTACTTACATCCACTTAATCAGACTTAGGCATGGATCTATCAAGTCCATGGATATGAGGACATTATCTTCATAATGAATTCAAGTGGAGATGGCATAGAAGATCAAAGTAAAGGGATTCATGGATTGGAGATTATAGTGGAAAATTTATTTCTTCTCTAATCCTTTTATTCATAATTAGATCAAAGATGGTTTAGAAATCAAGAAGGAAGGTAACTCAATTAATGATCTTGGATGGTGTGCTCCCCTTCTCTCCCTTTTCTCCTGTATCTCTTATTATTTTAAATTTGTAAACTCTCTCACTTTTGATAATAAATTATCTCTCAATTATAAAAGAATAGAGACTCTCATTTTATAAACCTATACCCTATCAAAATTTGTAAGAACTACCTCTTGATCCAATTAAGGACTTTATTTACATATCTCCTACCTTGGATCAGTGTTTAGTGAGTTGTGCATGATGACCTTGTGAAGGAGATTATTTCATATCCATTGTCCTTATTTTTGACCTCTTTTAAGGTGTTTTCAAGTTAGTTACAATTCTAAATTAGTATTCTTCCTGAACCTAGTTTACTAAATACTTATGCAATTAACTAGATTGTGAGATTTTGTGAGCTAGTATTATCTTGTGTAGATTTAGTGTGGGTTAAATAATATGAGATCCTTATTTAAATTTGATGAATCAACTTGTTAACCTTATTAGGATCCCTATTCCCACTTTTATAACCATTTTCCTAATAGTATCATTAGTTTAGGTGATCCATCAAGAGGAAGTTGGCCTTTTTTGAAGGTTCAATCTCGCCATAAGAAACCCACATCCTAAGGTTGTTCCCATATTTTTACTAGGAGTGGAGGAGCCTTAAGAACTCTTCCACAAGGGTGAAATCTCACATCATAATAGAACCACTCCATATTGCATCAAATTTTGTATCTTTGTCTAGCTTGGCCCTTTCAGCATCCTATTTTAGAACCATATCTCCTTCATTAAAGATCATGTCAGATGATTTCTTATCAAAATTTATCTTTACTTGAGCATGACTTACTTCTAGAACTTACATTAACTTGTTTTTAGCATCCTCCATCTCCATGATTTTTACCAACCACATGATCATCGTATCATTTTCAATTAATTCCAACTATTGAGTGAGTTCTAGAGATGGTAACTCTATTAATAGTGTAAGTCTAGATTCCCATCCATAGACTAACATAAATAGATAATTTCCAATGGATCTTTTGGGAGTGATCTTGTTAGCCCAAAGTGTTAATTTTAGCTTAGTTTGATAGGTCCTATGGTTGTTTTCCATTATCCTTTTTATAATATTTATGATATTTTTTTGGGTCAATTTTTTCAAGCCATTACCTTTTAGGTAACAATTAGATGAGGTATTCAAGTAGAAATTATGTCTCACTACCCATTCATTCACTTGAGTTCCCATAAAATTTTTGGTATTGTTTAAGATAATCATGTAAGGGACACCAAATCTAGTGACAATATTATCCATGAATTATAAGATAGATGCTTCTATGGCATCTATTAGTGAAACTAATTTAGTCCATCTATTAAAATAATCAATCATTATAAGGACCCATTTGTGGCTATCACTTGAAGGCATATTGATCATGCCAATAAAATTGAACCCCCACTGAGCAAATGCTTGGTAAGCTTGGATTTGTTGAAGAAGAAGAGTTCTTAATCTTTGATTTCATTTAAAGTAGACACATTTATCATAATTTTACACCTATATATGTGCATCTTTGAATAGGTTACGCAAATAATAGCCTAACCTCATTATTTTGATAGTAGTGATCCTTATAGAAAAATGTCCACCTGATGAGACATCATGAAACTCTTTGAGTACTTTGTAGGTTTGATCATGATCGATGCACCTCAACATAATTCCACTAATATTTTTCTTGAATAATATCTCATTGATGAGAACATAAGGAATACATTGGAGTTTGAAGTAACTTTGTATTGACTACTGGAGTTCGTGTGGGAATTCACTAGTTTGCAGGAAGGTAGTCATGTCATAGATCTAGTTGTTGAATAAATGAGGATTCATTGGTTGAAATTCCTATTGAATTTATATTGGATTAGTAGCCTTAATGTAAAAATTAAGATGATCACATAATCCTTTTCCTCTTATGGTCTTATTTATTTTAATGATCACATCATACCCCATGACTTTCATGATCCAACCCACTCTTTTCTCATCAATTTTTTGGCTTAGTAAGAACTCCTTTACACTCTAGTGATTGACCATAAATTAAATCTTATTATTTTAGATAATGTGTCTAAAATTTTTGAGATACTTTATTACTACATACGCTTGCTTCTTAACAAAATTGGACCTTTCCTCATAATCCTTCAAAGATTGACTGAAAAAGGCTATGGGTTGTTGTAACTGATCCTTGTTATTTTGGGTCATAATAGTTGATACACTACCTTCCCATCTAAGATCATAGAGAATGAAGTCATTATCATAGTTGGGATTTACAAGAGTTATATCTTTATAAATATCATACTTAATGGATTCAAAGCCATCCTTTCCTTCCTTTGTACAACTAAAATTAACCCTTTTTTTAAGCATAGTGGTAAGAGGTTTGGCCATGATGGAAAAATTTGGAACAGACCTCATCATGAAGTTTATTTTCCCTAGGAAACTCTGTAACCTTTTTTTGTGGATTGGAAGTTCTAGTGAAGAGATAAAAATTACCCTCTATAGATATATTACAAGGATTTATTTTGATATTATGTCCCAATAATTTCCATTCATGAACTACAAATACACACTTCTTTGGATTGAGGGAAACTCCAAACTCTCTTCATCTTTCAAAAAATTTCCTAAGGTGATTTAAGTGGTCACTAGCCTATTTTGAATAAACCATGATGTCATATAGATACACCAAGATCATTTAATTGATCAAACCTTTAAAATCCATATCCATGGCCCTTTATAAGGTAGAAACAACATTGGTTAGACTAAAAGGCATCTTATTTTAGGCGTATGTTCCCCATTTGGTAGTGAAAATGGTCTTGAACTGGTCAGATTCCTTAACTAGGATTTGGTTATATCTAGAATAACCATCCAGAAGGGAGAAACTCTTAGATCTGACTACTATTTGGAGGATTTTCTCCATGGGTATAATGGGATAATGATCCTTCAAAGATTCTTTGTTCAAGTCATAGAAATCTACACAAAGCTTGATTTCACTATTCTTTTTCCTAATAGGGACCAAGTTAGCTACCTAAGATGAATATTTAATAGGAAATTTAATATTGGCTTCTATCAACTTGGACAACTCACTCCTCATCAAAGGCTCTATTTTTGAGTTTATTGACCTCTATTTTTGTCTAACAAGGTTAGTGTTTGGATCAAACTCTTAGTATTGACCTCTATTTTTGTCTAATAAGATTAGTTTATTGACCTCTATTTTTGTATAACAAGCTTTGAAAACCTCTTAGATATTTATAACTCTAAGTGAATTTATCATCAAATTATTAACATAATTTAATAAAAGTTTAATTTTCAAAGGTGTTACATATCTTTTTGATCTTTAAAGCCTTACCTTCTGAAACATATACTAGCTCATAGTCTTCCTCCTTGATTGTGAGATTTTTCTTTGCAGCCTTCAACTAATCGTTAGAGTTGAAAATATTTTCTAAAGTAATGAGATCTATGGGTAACATGTTAGTCTTTAATTGAATTATTTTTTTCCCCATATTGTTCTTGAAGCCTTGACTAATTTTTATCAAAGAATTCAACCTCATCTCATATAAATTTAACAATTTGTTCATCATTGTTAGAAACTTACCAGTTGGTTTTATTATCAGGGATGGATGGTCTCACTATCATCTTTACATGTTGACTGTTATCCTTCTTAATCTCTTTAGGTATATTATATTGAGAACCCATTGAGTCCATGAGATAAACATCCTTATTTTATGTTCTTGGTATCACTTAAATGTTTAAAAAAATAACATATTCAGATAGGTCCCAAACCCTGTGTTTTTAGGATCTCAATAAGTAGTTCTTGGTCATGCTTCTTGATCTTACTAGATGAATAATTAGTTCACTATCACCAAACACTTATAGTGACTAAATTCCCCTTTCCAATGCCAATTGAAGACCTTGAATTAATGCTTCATACTCTACTACATTTTTGGTGAAACTAAACTACAGTCCAAAGGAATAAAAATAACTCTCCTTTTATGGAGAGACCAAAACAATGCCACCACCTACACCATTCCTACTCTTTGAGCCATCAAATTATACTTACCACATTCCCCTAAGATATTCAGCTAGTTTAACATATTTTGGGATGATCTCATCATCTTTATGGATGTAATATGTACCCAACCCTATTTCCTTGACATAATCAGAAGGTTCAAACTGGAAAGTTGATCCCCATTCATCAAGATGAGTGTCTGGGATTTATTCCAAGGGTGTTACAAATTCATGATCAAGTTCCTCTTCTTAGTATTATATTGTGAAATTCATATCCATAGGGATAGGAATGTATGGTTTAATGTGGTTTTTATCAATTGTTTTAGCCCTTATAGTCACTCTAGTCACATATCTTATCTTGAGCAACATATGCAACCAATCGATAGATAAGTAGCCTCCCATTTTTTTAGTGAAGTCTTGGGAAAGGTAGATGGCAAAATAGAGTCTAGGTAATAACCAAGATGTATTGGTATATGGATAAGTTTTTAAATTCATGGATGGTAAGTTTTAAACCTTTAATAACCCTAATTATTTAGATAATAGTTCCATATAATTTAATGATGCCTTTTATGATAGGTGTGTATTCAACACCCAGTGCATCTGCTATGTTCTTAGGCATAATAGAGATACTAACCCTAAAGTCTATCATAAAATTATGAACAAGACTTTTTCCTCCTATGAGGGAAAGGTAAAGGGTGCTTACCAGTTTTACTTGCATTTGTGTCTATTTGAGGTTGACACAAGATAATTGCAATAATGGGTCCCTTAACTGAGACCTTCTCTATTTATTAGAAAATTTTCAAAGCTTCTTAAAGCAAGCCCCTCTGTGTTGGGATGGATAGTGCTTCCCACATGGTAACATTTAATTTATTCATTTTCAATTATTCTAAAATAATGAAAGGAATGATATTGACCTTTGCTTGTGCCTTCATGGGAGTTACATCTTCTTTCATGAGATTTAGGATCGATAATTTTGGCTTTAATTGACCCATCAGTACATTGGGTGGATTTTGAGTGGTGTTGATTTTTTTAACCACTTATATAAGTTTAGAATTAATATTATATTCAATCTTGGATGGATTTAGAGAATGTATTTTTTGCCACTGAATTACCACTAATGGTTAGTGCTTCCTCCTAGTTTACATCACAAAAATCCTCTTTTTTCTAGTTTAAAAGAGTGGTCTCATTTTGAACAGGCACTTATACCTCTTCCTGTTGAGTAGTAGTTTCCTCTTTCTAACCTTAGGGGTTTGATACATAATTTACCATCAAGGCTTGACAAATGACACCATCAGGGTAAGCATTTTGATTATATGATTGGGCACTAGGATAACACCACTCATATTTCCTAGGCCAAATTATTTTGGATAGGAATGATGGCCTTAGAAGTACTTGGGTCAGGTAGAGCATATATATTTGGGGGATTTGCTTGCATGATTTGGCTTTGGATTTGTGAATTTCCTTGGTATGGTTTCCTATTGAGCTGATATGCCTAGTTAGGTGGTTGATAAGGCCTATAATTTTGGAATTATTTCCTTTTAATGGATACCTACTCATTAACAAAGGTTTGAATCAATGTATTAACTTTGTACAAATCATTAGAAGGGATAGGAGGTAAAGCTAGTTGATTGTTTATCATGTAAATTGGGGCTATAATAGGTATAGTGGGAGCAAATTCTAAGAACAACAACATTAGAGGTCTAGGAGTAATTTTATCAGCTTGAATGAGGAAATTTTTGGATCTTATTGTAATGTTTTAAGCATCGTAGATTTTGATGTCACCCATTGATTGGATCATGACATTTATATCACTATTTAAAACTCTTAAAAGATACAAGAAATCATTGATTAGGGAGGGTTTAACCAACATTGGGATTCTATTCTACATCTTTTAGAACCATAAATTAATGTCACTAATGAAATCATGGGGATCCCATTTAATGGTGTTTATTTTCTCAACTAGAGAGAGGTGGTCACTCTTATCCTCAAACTGTATGCATAGGGCAGACCCTAGATCATCCCAAACATAGATGAAATTGGGAAGCATACTCCTATACCACTATAGGGCTTTACCCTTAAATGATGAGGCAAGAAGTTTAATAGAAAAATTCTCTTGTGTAATATTATGAATAGAAAATATATTAGCAACATTTTAAATGTGTTCAATGGGTGTGGTGGTAGTTTCACCAGTAATATATGGAAGGCTTTTCAGAGCTGAGGTGGGTATATCATCATATTAGGCCAATATAAGTGGGTTGCCTCCATTGAATGGTATGAAATTTTGATTCCTTTATTTTATAATCAGAGGAATGAAATAATTGAGGGTATTTATGGGATATGTAGGCATATTTGTAGGATTTACTCTAGGGTTAAGTATAATCTTGATTTATTTTTATATGGAAAAAATAATTATTTCAAGACAATCCTCTTACCTTTAGTAGATGATCATGTATGTATCTTTAGCATATGTAAATGTGAATTTATTAAATTCATAATCTATAGAGTTACCAAGTGTTCTTGAGATGTGTATGAAGTTTGCATAATGATTTCTGAGAATAGCACCAATTTTTTAGCAATGATCTTCGTGTCCCACTAGGTATGCCAAAAACTGTTATCAATTAGATTTTGCACCCACTACATTTTGAAGGAGTTTTAGTACAGCATAATCTAATGACACAATGGGATAACCTCTAATTTTTATGACCTTAGATAATGGAGGTGAAACTCTAGAGAATTTTGAATTCCTTTCACTAAGTTTTGTGTAATTGATACATGACTAATTCACTTATAATTACAACTTCTTTGTGATTTTTCTCCTAACTAGGGCTTTAACTTGTAAGGAAAAGATTTTTGAAGCAGTTTTAAGACTATAAATGGTGATGCACTAAAGGGTTCTAGTGGAAATTATTGCTTGCTTTGATTGAACACAGTTTAAACAATAATATATTGAAATCTCTTAAAACACAATCTTACACTATTATAACATCAAAGGTGATATTGGACATTTTATCAAATAAATAACAATTTTATTATTTTTTCCTCGATAAAATTTCAAAAGGGAAAGATAAATACCACAAATGTTCCTTTATGATTGAAATAAGACTTATATCATTCAAAAATGTAAAAAAATATGTACATGCATAAAGATAACACAATATAAGGAAGACAAAACTTCAGTATATTAATATTCTCTAGGTTACAGCATGTAGATGAACTTCTAAAAAGTATAAAAAAATATCTATTAGCAAAAATATCTATGGGTTATGTAGGAGACCCATATTTATACCAAAAACTTACTCTATTGATAGAGAAGAAGTCAAAAACTTTTACACTTACTCCTAGAGCAATAAATTAGGGAGTGCTCATATAAATGTCCTAATTTATACTTAAAGAGGCATCTCTAGTGGAGTAGAAGGAAGATGAGGACTCTTCGAGTAGCAAGGCACTTTGCTAAGTGTTGAATAAGGAGAAAATTCTATTGGAGTCTTTCATTTGAACCATCTCTCCTTGAGCTCAGTGGAAGAAGTCTCTCACCAAGAAATGGGGGTGCCAAAATGAAACTTCATGACTTGGTCAATATTTTAAAAAAATTAAATGTTTTTTTCAATATTTTAATATTTTAAAGCATAACTTGTAGAACCTATCTTTTAATCTCATTCGAGACTACTGTAACTTATAAGTCACTTGACAAAAGGGATGTGCAAATTACAATGTGAGATTTTTACAACTTTTAAGTCATTTAACTTGTCAAAAAGAAAAGTGCAAAGTACAAGTTACACTTTTTCAAATAAAACTTGACAAATTATAATTTAAAATTACAAGTAGCACTTTTTAAACTAAAATATAAGAGTTGTCAAAATGATAATTGCAATTTACAACTTGAAAATTTGCAGTGTAGCTTATATAATTTATAATTTATACAATGCATTCTTATTAAATAATTGAATAATTAATCAATGATAGTGACATCAGAGGATTCCTTATCCTTTTTCACTTGTGTCTTCTCAATGTAAGCATAGAATCTATCAAATATTTCTTGTAGGTGCTCTTCATTGAGACCAATTGTGTAAAGACTAATGATATCACATTCTATCATTATCTTGGATAATTCTCTAGAAAAAGCTTTGTATATTTTGATATCTTTGCCCATATGATGAAGTGTATTGTGATACTTGATAAACTGGTGGATGGAATCCAAATTGAATGTTTTGTCATGTGTTAACTCCTTCTTAATCACCTCCTTGAATTTATCTTGGACAACCTGAATAGGAAGAGGTTTATCTTGGTAAAATGTTGCGTCCTCACATAACAATTTACAAATTGAATATTCAATATTGTACATTACATCAGTGGCCTTGTCACTTGTTATCTTGGCCTTATTAATACTTTCACCAAGTATTTTGATTTTGAACTTGGCTACCCTCTCCATCTCATCATGCTTCAAAGGATTTTTGAGTATCCTTTCAAATATGAGGATGTCTCTCTCTATCTAGTCAATGGCTTATAACTTGGGAAAGTAGATCTTTAGTCTTTAAACTTCTTCCTCATATTTGCTTATTTCTACCTTTAGAGATACAAGGTCATCTTTCAGTATCTTTTAATAATTCATGGCCAACCCTATCATCTTGTTCCCTTTGGTGACTAATTCTTCAACCCAATCTTTTGTAGCTCTACCCATTGTGTCAATCTCTATCATTGTATCAAATGTCTCTTTATCAGAGAACTAAGAGAGCCATTGAGAGGGATGGGTTGGTTTAAGTGTATGTGTTGGGTTTATGACCCTCCTCAAGGTAGCCTTCGACTATTCTAATTTTTTATTTAACTCATCCTTGGTGACCTTGTCATTATCCATTTTTTCTAAGAGAGAACTTATGCTTGTATGAACATCATGTTTTATTCCCTCCCTCATTAGATAACCAAGGTGTACCTTGGATACTTGATAATACCCATCACTAAATCTTCCCTATATTTTTCAAGTGGGGAAATTGATATCTCTATATACTTATCCCATATTACATCATAAGAGGCTCTATAAATAGTCTTGGGATCACTCTTTGGTCATTTAGATGCTTCTAATAGACCAAAATCCAAGGTGTCAGGAGATATAATTTGCTTTCTATTCTTGGACACTAATTATGCAAGCCAACTAGGAGTGGCTACCAACAAATCATGTCATGTTCCAATAGCTACTGTTACTTGTGAATCTATGGTTAAGGCTACCACACTGGTAATTACTATCAAAAATGTCATATCTACCACTGAAATAATATTGAATCTTCAACTAATGGTTTGGTTGTCTCTACCCCATTGGTGGGTAGACTAGCCACAATTATGTCTGTGGGATTCTCTATTTACACCTATTTGGTGGGAATTTTAGGTAAAATTGAGAGTGGGAAAATGTGAGAATACTTGTATGGGTTGAGTGGATGTGCTTACAAGGGGTGTGGAAGCTAGAAGTAACATAGGTAGAAAGGTAGGCACGTGTGGAGGTAACAAGGTAACTTGTAGAAGGATGGGTCCCAAGGTAGCAAAATAATCTAGCAGTATGGTTGGAATGGCAAGAGTATAAGTATTGGGTAGTGTTATCAAATATGAATATGGAATTATTACCAACCTAATGGTTGTGGTGGCTAGTGGCATTACAATCAGAATGACTAAATCAATAGCCATGTATTATTGGGTGATTTTGGTGATCAATGGGGTGGTAGTAGATATAAGAGATGAGGTGGAATTGACTTTAAAAGAGGGATATGAAGGTGGTTTTGGGATAACCAACTACATTGATTAGCTCACTACCAAAGGGATCACTTGCAATGGTGGGATAGATCAGGGAGTAATTACTTTTATTGATGGGCTAGTAGAAATAAGATAATGGATTACAATAATTGCTCCCTATAGAAATTGGTAGTGTTTGGTCTAATGGTTAGGTTAATGAAACTTGGGTACAATAAGAATCCATTTTTGCCTTTTATTTCTGCTTCCTTTTGTGTGAGATAATTGGTCCCACTATCTGATCTACTTGAGTGCTAGTACTGAAACCCTCTATTTTTGATACCTCTACCCCTTTATCCTCTACCTTTTTGAACCTATCTATGATGTTCAAGATCTCTTTTTTTATATTTAACCTTTTAATTCTTATCTATTTTAAATCTCTATTAATAATTGGGTAGTCATGTCTAATAAAGAGAAAGATCTAGATGTAGACCACCTGACTTGAAGAAAGCATTGGAGGTAGATATGATTATAATAATACACCATATCCACTAGCTATTCATAATCTTTCAAATCATATGAAAATAGTGCCATGAAATAGTTCCTAATCTATTCTAAGATCATTTTGGAATAGTCCCTCAACCTACCCTCTTTCTCATCTTACATGTCCTCCCAATAATATTCACAAAAGGGAATGTGAGTAAATGAGGAACATAATAAACTAGCAACAAAACCTATAAAATCATAAAAAGGCTTATCATCAAGGGTTATCAAAGTCATCTAAGTTATTGTTACCTCTTCACATTTAGCCTTAGACAAGGAAGAGAATGTGTATCTCCCTATACTGATAAGGAAGAGTATGCATATTTTGTGCCTACTAGATAGGAACTTGTTGATTTCCATTTTTATCTTACAAGTTCCATTAGGACCCACTTATCATTGATATATTTGTGAAGAGTATAAGTATATGCACTAAAACCACCAACTTGGATATAGGAAAATGTGGGGAACTAGATGAAGTATGATCCCCAATTTATAATTTCTATTATTGCGGCATCAAAAAACCTTATCTTCTCTAGTTCATGTTCAAATCTAGTTGTGATACAGTAGATGAAGGCATCATTGACACTCTTAAATTATTTTTTACTTCCATAAAAAATGAGATCAGGATAGTAATTATAAACTTTATTAACTTAATTTGACACTATATTCAATCCTAATAATGCCCTCCCTTTTGTCAAAGCATAGATGAGGTAGGAGGTCATGTAGAATTTGTTAGTAGTTTGAACCTCTACCAACTATATATGAATGGATTCACTCATTAATTTATCATAATGAATGTATTATTTGTTTTATTGGATTACCCAAATATTTTGGTACATCTAATCTTGATAATTATTTGCATTGTGGCATTCTATCACTGTATGTAGGAGTAAAATGGTGTCCCATACCTCATCTTTGAATTCTATCCTTGCCAGGGTCTTAGACATTCTTGAGGCTGAAGCTTTATGGATCTTCAACCATTATTTGTTTATAATCCATGAATAGGCTGAGGTGTTGTACTAGTATAATTTATTGGAGGAGTTAGGAGTAATATCTATATAGCTTTCCAACTCTTGGATAAAAACATAGTATCAATGAAATCTGGGTCTAGTATAAAAAAAAATTCCCCTTTATCATTCACTACCTACCTTCTATATGCATCATAATTATTGGCCATAGTAAGCATAAGATCAAGTATTTGAAATGAGAATGGAAATTTTATATCTTGAGGTAAACCACTATCATATATGCTTTGAATCTAATCATTTTTAAATTATATATTGATCTTAGTCCAAAAGTCAACTAGGTTAATGTGGCCTAAGTTGGTGTCAGTTGTCTCATTGATGTTAGAATATAAGTTAGAAGGGACACCAGGTCCATTTGAATTTAACTTCATCTCCTTACCATACATATACATTGGGAAAATATTTGAGGGAAACCAACTATAGAGTTGGTCAAGCTTTGGGTTTGCAATTACAGGATATTTTCCTACTTTTAACTTACAAAGTTTTGTTATGATTTTATAGGTGTTTAGATCTGATGGGAATATGGTATGTAATATTAGTGGTAAAATATGGCATAGATTTAATAGGATTTTAATTTGTAATTGCACTTTCAAAGTCTAACTAAAGGTCTATTGGGGTTATGGTTTATATTTTTAAGTTGAATCTCTGCCTAGATTTGAGTGGGGATTTTAGGTGTTTCTACAATTAAAATATCCATCGAAGGTTTAGGATGAGAAGAAAAGAAGGATATCCACTTAGATCTAGATAATTTTTATAAAATCCCTAAGCATGGAAAGAAGAATCTAGACAAATTTTAACAAGATATTAACACATGAATGTAAAAACTAAAAATTTGAAATAAATAAACGTCAAAAAATAATGATTTTAATAATTTTAGATAAAACCCTAAGTATGATAAAGGAAACACCTAAACACATAGAAAAATAATAATGGAGGCATATGTGACATAGGAGAATACTAGATATATGTGTGTAGGGTTTTATAAGTGACAAATATGGTGTTTATTTGTTGAAAATGAAGCATTGGTTTATGGTATTTCTTGGAGGTGAATGGACTCTATTTTACAATGTTAATAATGACGTAAAAAAACCTAAATTATATAATAAAAACCCTTATTTAATGTCAAATGCATGAATAATGGTGATATATGGGTTAATAGGTATAAATGTGGGCTAGCAGAGTTGCCTTGAAAGTTTAAAATTTCCATTTCCCACTTGCCTTGGTAGTTAGAAATTTGAAAAACCTCTACATATTTGAAAATTTATAATGTGCTCTTCATTATCTACTTTTTTATTCTTGCTAAGGGATTTTGGAGGTAGAAAATGTTTAAGAAATTTTGACTTTCTAAGTCACCCCTTGATTGGTGCAAGGCTTCCCAAGGTTTACAAACAAATAATGCAATTTTGATGACCCAAGCGCTTTGAGAAAAAGGTGTGCATGCATTTCCTGTCTATGCTCAATCCAAAGATAAAGGTGTAGGTCTTTACATGAATAAGAGGATGGTTCACACTCACTAAAGGTTCCTAATTCATTCTTTCATGTAGGATTTTATGGTGCATAGGTCAAAAGGCACACATGTTTAAGGATGCAGGACCCATAAGTTATAAAAGGCCAAAACAAAAGAAATATGCAAGGAGAAGTTATAGGTCACAAAGAATACCTTGAAGACCTTCATATTTCATGTTAAATCTTAATAAAAGACCTCCTTATGCCTATCTAATGTAGTTTCATGCTCATTTTTATGATCTTTCATCTACACAATTTCATTATGCAAGATGCAACCTTCTTTTCACCATCACCATGTGGTGGCCCAACGCTCATTCTACACACTAAGATTCTTGGTTCACCTAGGATAATGACCAACCTTCCACATGTCACAACTAGATAAATTCCATATAAAATCTATAAATGACTCCCTTAAAATCCCACCAAAGTGATTTATGGCGTTCCTATAGTGTCATACCCAAGATCAATCAGGAAGCACCACATGCCCAATAGTTGTTGAATATAATAAAAATTATTGGAGGAGCTTGATAAAGCTCAAAGCACTATCAAAATAGTTTAATGTAAAATAATCTACTTGACATCAAGAATTGATTACATTCCTTCCTTTTATACCAATAGGTAAATCTTCTATTCTCTAATGCATGTGCATCTAGAAGTGATCTTGCCACCAACTCAGGTCCAATCATCAGATAGACTTCAAGAAGCATGGCTATGGTGATGCAAATGAATTAAGTGCTTTACCTATCACCAAAGTGGCACATTTATTGTAAAAATATATTTATATTCTTTAAAATCTTATTTATTCTATTATAGAAAGGGTCAACACATTTTTTGTGGCCTCATGCTACTAAAATTGGTCTTCTTTGAGCACTTGTATTAGCTAGACCTTGTAAATTAATGAGAATCAAGTTCATCACTTTTCATTATTTGAATGATGTGTGATATCTTGTGTTTTTTTATTCTTGAATGTGGATACTTTTCATCCCTCTACATTTTTATTCATCCCCTATACCTCCTCATTGACCTTATAGCTCACTTATAGGTCATATACTATGCGCATCAAGGGTTTGTGTAGGCTTTATCTGTGAATAATCTTCATTTATCTCAACATCATATTTTGTTGTTGTACCTCTATGTGAAGTATTCAAGCAAGTAGAGTGACTTGGTGGGAACTATGTGATATTCTCTTGTTCTCAAAGGCTTTCACTATGTTTATGGTAGTAGGAGTACTCGCTCTATTCTAGGTGCATCACTTTTTCATTTCTATCACTCTCTTACATTTTCCCTCCCTTTTACCTCAAATTTATTAAGTTTACACTAGAAGTAGGTTACCTTTTTAATATTTAGATATAAACACTAGTCTTAAATTAGGTGCACATAGAATATAAGGAATCTGACCTACTCCAAAGACTCATCTTAAGGAGTGCAAGGGTCCCATGCCTTGGGGATGTATCCATCATTATGGTGAGACAATCAATGCTCATGCATGCAGAAAAGGGATAATACTTCTACTCTTAGAATCAAATCTTATCACACCCCCCATACATAAATTTCATACCTATCACCCCATGATGAAAAAATCCCCTATGTTACAGAGCATCCATGGGTGAAAATTTTAAATGACAATAGTTTTTGAAACACTTGGTGGGATAAAGTTGAATAAAATCTAAGGAATTGGTGATACCCTTAGCTATCAAGTGTTGAATACACTCCATAGATCATCTAACAACTCCAAATTACCAAAGCTACTGGTTTAGGTAGTCTAAGCACTTAAAGATATGTCTTTCTACCCCCCATTTCATGAAAATGCTACATTCGCACCTTCCCATTTCTCATATCAAGATCATTTGAGCACCTATAACGTTCCCCAAATTTATCCCCTATAAAAACTAACTTGTGATTTTAATCATCCCTACACAAGCTACCTCACTCCTAATGAACATTAATACCCTTCAGATCTACCTCAAAAGAGCATCAGTGATTTACACCTTGACTTTTAGAGATAGCTGAGGGAGATGAAAGTAGAGAAAGAGTATGGTAGGAAATAAGAGGAATTTTCTCATCAAACTCACACTCAGTAAGATATGATGGATAAGTGAAAATTTTAAGAGTGTTTGTCTAAGAAGATAGCAGCCAAAGAAGAGTAAATACATCAGTTACTTATGTAGATGTAAAAAATTAAAGCATATCCAAGTGCCTTTGATCTTTCCTTTCCTATCTTTAGGAAAGGCAAACCACCTACACCTTCAATTAAATCCCTTGATTTCAAAATACCAAGCTTTAGAGAGCCTATGCCTATGCTAGCTCAAGAACCCATATTTCTTTAATAACCTCAAGTGTAATTATGATAGCCTTCTTGGACCATGAATCCTAAATTCAGAATGCCCAACCTTGTAAAATCCCTTTCCTCTACATCAATAAAATCCCCTTGCCCTCCTAGCATCTCCCTTTTCAAAGGAGGACCAATTATATGGAAGCCAAGTGAAGACCACTTAGATGAGGAGGAGGATAGTTTTATTGAATATGATAAAGATATTACTATTAGTAGCCCTTCCTACATCACAAGGTTAGAAGTCTCAAAGATACTATAGGAAGAGGATGAACAAAGTCAGTCTACACTATAAGGTGGTGTGCATGCACAAGGTTATTAGGTACTCTCTTGGGTCGATGGGATACCATTTGATATTATGGAGGAAGACCTCATGGATGAGCAAAGACTTCAAGGGGAATATGTGTTTTAGGAATAATATCCTAACCAATTCAAAAGCAGCATGTAGACACTAACAAGTGATAAAGAGATGTAGGATTTATTCTAAATCCTATGCGTAGGTTATGCCCCTCTATAATCAAGGTGTGATCTTACCAAAGCCAAGGATTGTGCCTTTATTAAATAGGTTAAGGGGTAAGAAGGAAGCATCCAATTAGATCAAATTTCTCAAGGGATGAGTGTTGATATATTCAATGTAATCAATGATGGCTATTGATTTTTCAATGACCTTACATACACTTGTGCACCCCTCAAAGACATCATAGGTAGGATTTGGCCTCAACCTATCGATAAGAAACATAAATAAGAGAGGGAGGTTACAATATCAAATGGACTTCATGTCCATTATCCTAATAATATTATAGGTGAGTTTGTATAGGATATAATGGGTTCACAAGGACATCCCACTGAGCTCATGAGTTGCTTGAGCATCATGCACATGCCTCTCAAGCTCTAGAGGAGTTGGTCTAAGAAAAGATCATAACTATTCATTGAGAGATATAGGAAGGATTGGTTTGACATCAAGGGAATCAAATAGCTAGGGGAAAGACTTATACACAACATGGTGGAGTCATTCATAAAAAGGGAGCCTGATCAAATAAAATCTCTTGATCACTTTTCAAAAGAATACAAGGCATGCCTCCTTTGAAATAAATAGATTTCACCTTGCCTCCACCTATTTCATATCAATAATAAGGACGCACACAATGTAAAGGATCTAATATATTTCTATTTTGATCTAGGAGGATGAAGGCCCATGTTTGTAGTTTGTATATAGTAGAATAGATTAGATCACATTGTATTTCCCTAATTGCCTATGTGCACATTCTATAGTGTAGTTTTTTTTCCTGCAAGTGTACTTTACACATTTTTTGCTCATTCTTTTTATTTTGTTTATTGAGGGTAGAACTCAATTTAGTTTGTTTAGGTGTAAGGCCAAATAGGTTACATCTTTAATAACTCTATGCCCAATGGATCGCTTCAAAGGCCATTAGATTCTCACTTAATAGGCAAGTGGCCCATAGAGGTTGCTAGAAGTGTTGAATTTATAAGTCACCCCTCAATTGGCACAAGGCTTCCTAAGGCTTACAAAGATACAACACACCTATGATAACCCAACCACTTCAAGTAAAAGGTGTGTAGGCACTTCCCATATGTACTCAAGCATAAGATAGAGGCATGAGTCTATTCAAGAGTAAGAGGATGGTTCATGTTCACTAAGCTTCTCAATGCATGCTTACATGTAAGATTTTATGGTGTATAGGTCAAAAGGTGCACATGTTTAAGGATGCAAGATCCCCAAGTTCTAAAAGGCCAAAGTAGAAGAAATGCACAAGGAGTAGTTACAAGTCACAAAAAATATGTCAAAGGCCTTCAAATTTTATGCAATCTTATTTAATAACCTCCCTATGACTATCCAATTTAGTTTCATGTTCATGTATAGGATCCTACATATAATTCCTTCCATTACATAGGATGTAACTTTATTTTCACTATTTCCATGTGGTGGCTCGGTGCTTATTCTATAAAATGAGATTCTTGGTTCACCTAGGATAAGCGCCAACCTTCTACATGTCACAACCATGTTGCCTCAATATAAAAGCTCCAAAATACTCCCCTGAGAGCCTACTAAAGTGATGCATGAGATTCCTATATCACCACACCCAAGATCAATTAGGAAGTACCATGTTTTGAGTAGCTTCTAAGTATAATGAATATTGTTGGAGGTGGTTGAGAAAGATTGAAGAACTATCAAAACAATTTTATGTAAAAGTGGATACTTGACATCAAGACTTGAGTACACACCATCCTTTGACACTGACATGGAAATCTTCCATTCACCAATGCACGTATATCCAGAAGTGATCTTACCACCAACTCAAATTTGATCATTGGACAAACTTCAAGAAGTATGGTCACAGTACCACAAATGAATTAAATGCTTCACCCATCACCCAAGTAGTGCATTTATTATAAAACTAGCTTAATCTTCTTTAAAATCTTGGTTCTTCTATTGTAAAATGGGTCAACACATTTCTAGTGGCCTCACACTACTAAAATTTGCCTTCCATGAGCACTTGTATTGGCTAGACCTTATAAATTAATGAGAATTAAGTTCACCTCTTTTCATTATTTGGATTATTTATGTGTTATCTTATGCTTTATTATTATTTATTATGGATAATGTTCATCCCTATTATTTATCACTCATCCCCTACACCTCCTCATTAAATTTGTATCTCACTTTTAGGTCATGTCATGTGCATATCAAGGGTCTATGTAGGCTTTTTTTGTGGATAATCTTCATCCCTTAGAACATTTCATTGTGTTCACATGCCTCTATACACATCATTCATGCAAGTAGATTGACTTGGTGGAAATTATGTGATATTATCTTATTCAGAAGGGTTTGCACTATGTTTATGGTATTAAGAGCACTTTCTCTATTATGGGTGCATTGCCTTTTCATTTCCATCATTCTCTTACCTTTTCCCTCCCTTTTCCCTCAAAGTTATTAGGTTTAGACTACTGGTAGGTTACCTTTTTTCTCTTCAGGTATGTGTGTTGGTCTTAAACTAAGTGTGCATAGAATAGAAGAAATTTGGCCTACTCCAAAGACTCATCTCAAGGAGTGTAAGGGTCCCATGCCTTAGGAAAATTTCCATCATTGTGGTGAGACAACTAATGCTTATACACACAACTAAGGGACAATACTTTTGTGTTCAACATCAAATCCTCTTGTTCCCCTATGTAGAACCTTTGCACCTATCACCCCATGATGAAAAACTCCCCTGCACCACAAATCATCCATGAGTACATATTTTTAATGACAATAGGAAGTGAAGAACAAAATTTGGATTACAATTTGAAAATTTTCAAAGTTTCAAAGTGTCATGGGAATTATGGTTCCCACTTAGGTCTTAAGGAAAAATGGGAAGCAGAGTCTATATCACACTTTAAAAATTTGTAAAGTTACAAAGTGTAATGTGAATTCTGATCTCCACTTGGGACTCAGTAAGTAGGAAAGTAGAGGTTTAGGTGACTTTTAAAACTTTTCAAAGTTTTAAAGTGCACATAAATCTCCATTTCTCACTTGGGTCTTGAAAAAGGGTACTTGGGCCATTTTGAAGCTTTTACTTAGAAAATTTTATAGGTCTTCTCTAAGGCACGAGATGTTTTGAGGTTTTTGGTATAATAATATCAACATTTTCTATGTACCCATTTAATCAAATCTATGTTTAAAAATAAAATCACCTAAATAATTTTAGGGTTAAACATTTAGTGAACCTAATCCATGTGAATGTAGTTTTTTATAATATAGTGCTTCTAAGCCTTCGAGGGTTTCGATTGGTTGTGATGTCTTTTCAGATCTGAAACTTTACCCTAAGGTTTTTCCATCCTCTAGTCAAAATGGCTTCATTTCTTATTCTTTCAAGTGGAATATTATATGATTATCACATTTTAGCTTCCAAATAGGTCCATTTCAAAATTCCTAAGATGTGTTTTTTACTCATACTACAAAAACCTCTTTTTGTTTGCCAAATTCGACATAGATTTTTTAATTTTTGCAATTTACCATTTTTAGTAAATATTGGATAACAAGTAAAATGGTGTACTTATGTTGAAATTAATTTATATATTTCATCAAAAATTATATTTTATTCAAAAACCTCTCTCAGATCTCTGAAAAATATTCTTGATTTATCATAATTGTCGATTCTTTATTTAAAATATTTTAGGGTTTTGCCTGTGAAGAATTTTGCATTATTTGGATAATTTATGATTCATAATAGTTCAAATTAAAATTTTCACATAGGTTTTTCATTATTATTTTTACATAAAAAGCATATTTTTTTAACAAAATATTATACTGATTGATCAAGTTTAGTAATTTATATTTTTTAGTAAATTTAGATCTATAGGTTGTACATGTACTTTTATTTCCCTATTGTTTTGGGTTAGTCTCATTTCCTATTTTTACAAAAAAAAATATCTCATATTTTCATAGACCTTATCTAATAGTTTGAAATTATTTTATCATGGTTGATTTCTCCTTAGTATTTGCAATCCTTTCTTATCATATTCTCATATCAATTTTAAAACATTTCAAATAGATACAAAGAAGATCCTTCTTCATAACCCTAGGGAGGGTGATAGATCTCATATCTCTAACCAGGTCTAGGATATCACTTTTCCAAGGGGTATGGTGGACAACCTTATAGTTTCAAATGAATATATTCAATCTAAAATACCTAGGGTTTATGCTTGTGAAACCCTAAAAGAACAAATCAATGCCATGACTGAGTTAATGCATGAGTTATAAAAGCAAAATCAGTCTCAAAATTCAAATATCACCTTATTGTAAAATTAGATTTCATATATAAATAATCCATGTTATGCTAGTTTGAATCATTAATTTTCATCCTCATCTATAAATGTTACACCAAATAAGGTTTATTATCCAAATTCAAAGCTAGAACAAAACACACCTAAAGCAAGTGATTGAAATATTATACCTAACGGTTACTAAGATTCCAAGTGAAATCCTAAGGGAAATGATTCAAGACAAAATGATCAAAATTACCTCCTCTACATCCTATAAGGAGAT
The DNA here is from genome assembly GCA_037957365.1 of Torreya grandis. NCBI lineage: Eukaryota > Viridiplantae > Streptophyta > Pinopsida > Cupressales > Taxaceae > Torreya > Torreya grandis. The sequence goes on along the minus strand of JARHVA010007688.1, from coordinate 509,258 downwards.
CCAAGTACTACTGTGCATATCATAGAATGCATGGGCATCATACTGGTTATTATTTTATAAAGGAGAACCAACTATAAAGTTACAAACATAGTGATGATCCTATCATTAATACATTTACCAATAAACCCACTCACATTATGAGTACTTCTCCTAAAGAAAAGTCTAAAACTAAAAATATGGATACCAAAGGAAAATTTAGAGAAAAAATAGTTAAAAATACCAAACTTAGAGAAAGAAAAGGTTAAAAAATATAGATCATATCAAGACAAGGATAGAAACTTACCTCTCAAAGATGATACTCAACTTTCCAAATAATGTAGTTTTGGAATGAAATATTTCCAAAAAATTGGTTATCATGGTCAAAGATTGGGAAAACATTCCCCCAAGGCATCACTCATCTTATTTACACTTATGACCAGAATGACCATCAAATTTTGGGTTATATTGGTAATACTAATGGAAATCATTAAAATATACATTTTGCCAATACAAAAAAGCAATAACCTACAAATGAAAATGAGATACATAAGGATCAATTCCATAAATAACAATAAATGCATCAAAAAGATGATTCAAAACAAAAACACTTACAAATGCAATAATTAGAGCAAGAACAAAAGTTACCAAATCAAATTCAAGAAAAATAAACAAGCATTCTTAAAAGAGGGTTTATAAAAAAAAATCTCACAAAGCAAGTGACACTTGACAAATCTAAAGTTGTAAATATGGTTATAAAGGGGGAAACTACAAACCCTTCCTCATATCAAAATAATTCCACTCTCACTACTCATATAGACGGTGATAAATCTACAAATAAATAGTTCAACAAACCATGTTTTGATCCACTTGATAACCTACCACATGATATATTCATATCTATAGGACCTAGTACCTATCGATTGAATCCCTCAACAACATATGAGAAACCAAATGCAAATAAATTCAAACTAAATATACCAAGTAAAAACTTACCAAAAGAGCATAATGCATTTTTTTATTTTACTATGCACACATATGGCACATCTCATTCAAGATGTGTTAAATTATCACTCCCTAAGAATTCCCATCAATTGGATGGGATCATAGAGTAGTATTTCCAATTATAAATATTCTAAAATAATAAAAAAACATTCAAAAATCTAAAAACATTTTTGGTAACTACATGTTCTATTAGATCCTTAGATTATATGTGTTAGTTCCATGTTGATGGATGGCATATTTAATTACACCTAAACACATATATGTGTCACACTTCTACTTGAGTGTGATACAATCATACACAGATACATGATTTATTCTTATTTTGGATGTTGGGCCTTCTCTCTACTCATGACATGTAGACATTGGGGGCATTCACTTCTTTGATCTTGATACACACAGGTTAAATCATTTTATGGTCTCTTCATTATCATGTTTAAACTTACATATGTACTTATGCATGCCTTTATCCATGACTATATCTTACAAAGGGTGCTTGATATGTTATACACTTGACATTTTTTCCTAACACATTTGATCCATGGGCTAGTATGATATGTTAATGTTGGTTGCTTATGATTTAATTTATGCACTTCCTTGATTGTCTTTCCTTTCTATTGTTTTACTTTTTTTACTATTTTAATATTCTCATTTTCTTGTGTAACCCATGCCTATGTATGCTTTTATTAACATTTACATATGTCATTATTGGTTGTATGTAAATTCAAATATGCCCTTATTGGTCATATGGATATTTAAATGTGTCATCCTTACCTTTATGGATAGCTGACTAAGTCATGTCCCTTATATTGTGCAACATTTGAACATGCCCCTTTTTTGTAGTCTCATTGGACCATTGCCTTTGGACTTGATTTTGAATTCTCTTGTAAATGTACTTATTTTCTTATTGGGCTTGTATTATTACTATCTAGATATTTCCATGATCTTTATCATGCGTATTAGGTCTTGTAGTAATCACATTAGTTATATTAACTTTAATTTTATATATACCTAGACATGTTCCTTCTATATGCCACATGGTTACATTCAAATATTATACAATTATCTTATCCTTTTAAAGTGAGACAACTACTAGTTCCAATCTTTCCCTCACCTCAAAGGGGGGCATATCAGTGGGGCATGTTATAAAGGCACATTATCCACACTTGGCACAAATTTTAGATTCAATGGGGGTATGTCATATGGGCATGGATTTCACACATTCATAATTCTTAGATTTAGTGGAGGAATGCTTTGGAAGCATCTTCCCCACAATCATTTAGTATACGGTACTTAAAATAGTTTTCAGATTCATTGGGGGCATGTTTTGGAAGCATGTTCTCCACATTGATTTAGTATATAGTACTTATATAAGTTTTTAGATTTAGTGGGGGTATGTCATGTTAACCATTTTTTGGTGTAACAAGCCAAAAATCAGTCCCCTTCCTCCCCTACTATTCTAGGCCAATTCATTTTTTGATTTTGCACAAGTCCAGGTTTATCTACGAACTCAGCAGGTGAAATCCTTGGTAGATAAAAAATTAGTTTCAGAGAGTATTGGGTTTTACAAAGCTTCTTCGGGCTCTTGTCTGAAGAAAATCACAAGAGGAGTTGGCAGCATTGAACCATTAAACCAGTTCAATTGCTTAGTTTAATGCTTGGTTTAATCAATGAGTTCAATCGCTTGGTTTAATTGGCTTGGTTCAATGCCTCTAGTTCATTGCTTAATTCATCGATAAAGTTTAAATGCCTTGGTTCATCGACTTAGTTTCAATGATTCAGCTTAGCTCAACACTTTGATAGGTTCATTGGTGGGTTCAAACAAATGATTCATCACTTGTTTTAGTCTATCAATCCATCGACAAGTTTATCAGCATGTAGCATTGAACTGTTGAACCAATTCAATCACTTCGTTCAATGCACAGGTTCAAAGGCTGAAGCGAGCAAGGAAAGTTTAAAGGCTTAGTTCAATGGGCTCAGTGCGCAACTTTGAATTGTTAAATCGATTCAAGTGAATAATTCAATGAATTGGTTCAAGTGAACGGTTTAACAAGTGGTTCAAATGGACAGATCATCGATTTAGTTCAAGCAGCTTGGCATGCAGTCTTGAACCATTAAACTGTTGAACCAATTTTTGGTTCAACAGGTTGGTTCAATGGCTTGGTTCAAGGGTATGTCCCAAAGCTGAGGGGTAGTGCTAGGTTAAGAGGCCCTTACGGAGGGCAAGAAAGATTTTTAAAGGGAAGCCAAAGGGCTTGAAGTATAAAAGTCATAGAAAAGGCCCGAAAACTTTGCCAAGGATGGTGATGTCTTGAAAGCTGTCAAATTTAAGCACGCAAACTAGCTATCAGGTTTTCAAGTGATAATGGGCCTGAGAGCATCAAATTTTACACCGGGGAAGCTAGAGCATAGAAAGCACCAGGTGGCAACTGTGGAAGACTTTGACATGCTTTTTTAAGAGTAGCAAAACATGCCATGTGTCCCCTACAGGGCACGGTAGAAGCTGACAAGTGTTAACATCTGTGGGTTTCTCCTATTGGCTTCAAAGAAGACTGTGGTGGGCTCAAATGAGTTGCTAGGAGCTATGTAAAGTGTGCCAAGTTTTAGTGTCCATGAGCATTAGAAAAGGGCCCAAAATTTTTTTTAAGGTAGTTAAAAGCTCTGTGGAAGCGGCCACATGTCGCCTTCTACAAAAATCTCAAAAATACTCCCAAAGCCTCTAGATTAAGCAGAAAGAGTAGGTAGAAGTGGCCATGTGTCAACTTCTACTTGACTCTCAAAGGACCCTCTAAGGTAAATAGATGCTACCATGTCCCATTATCATCTTGGAAAAAGCTACCATGTGTCAGCGTGTGCATTTCAAAGTGTCTTCTAAGTTCCCAAGCAGCGAACTACAACACGTGTCAAAGGTGGATGCACTCTCAGCAAAAAGGGAAAAGTAGGAAGATGAAGGAGAGTCCAAGGGTGACAAGCCTAAGGACATCAAATTTAAAGCTATAAAATAGATGTTGGTTCTTTAAAAAATGCTTGCACACTAGCTATGGAATGAGCCCAAAGAATGCAGTGACCCACTAGAAGATTGCCCGTGAGGGTTGAAGGAGTAGAATAAGACAAAGCAGGAAAAGGATAAAGAGCCCAAAGAGCTAGAGGAGGAAAAATGGCTAAGCACAGAAGCAGATGAAGTGATCCAAGTGACATGGGAAAGTGTTGATTCAAGAAGTTATTTTAGTGGTTGACACAGTGTCTACCATGTGATCATCAAAGAGGCACAAACAGTGATCAATGTGACTTGTTTTCTTCGATATGCATTGAAGAGTAGGCAAATGGTTTAGCTCATAAATTCAAATCTTGACAGGAGCTGACACAACATTATATTCAGATGGCTTCCTCATCCTAATGCTTGAAAGGCACATGGGTCACTTGTAATAAGGCTACCAAAAGGCCTCTTTTCTTCCTCTATATATTGGAGACTTGTCATTTTGAGAAAGGATCTTCCACATTTGTAAGGCATAGCCCTGACAAATTTTCACCTATAATCAATAAATGCATTTTTTACCTCTATCCTGGTTAGATATCTTTGTGTGAGTCTGAGTGTTAGTTTGTGTTTAGTCATTGCTTCTTGATGCTTCCATAGGTTTAACACCAACATACCTGGTGTCTATAAAGTGTCATTTCTTTAGTTGACAAGGAGAGTTGTATTTGGAAGTGTAGAAATAGAAGAAGTTACTATACAGTGTGCCTTTCTATAGCACCTTTGGTGAGTCTCTATTTTTTGTGTGTTCCCTTAAAGCCTCTCTGTTATTTTTCTTGTAGCCTAGTCCTTCTACCAGTTTGAAGTGTATGTATGTGTTTGTCTAATTTCAAGTGTGAGTGTGAGAAGGTTGGATCATTTTGGTGTATCACCCCTTTTAGAGTAGATTTTTTTCCTGTAATCCTTCTCCCTTTTCACCCCCCCCCCCATTATATACCTATATACCTATATTAGCACTTACTAAAACAACTCAGATGCATCAAAAGGAGCTAGCACTTACCTAGAGACTCTCCCCTCCAGCTTTGCCAGTCCCACAGGCGAGAGGGGAGTTTCCATTGTTGCGTGTGGAAAGGCAGAAGCTCAGCCTCCTACCATGGGTGCAATCCATTGCATCAACAATTTTTGGCACGTCTGGTGGGACCTAGTTTTATAACTCAGTAAGGTTTCAGGATTGATGCTGCTCCTGTTATAGCAAATCAACTATTCATAGCATCTGGCGACTCCAATGGTAATAACTTCATTTCCTAATCAAAGACCAGTCTAACTTCTTATGCCTAAAGTCACCACATGGTCTGCTTCTAAGGGAGTCCCTTTCAAATTTTTTGAATTGCCTTTAAACTTAGCAAAAAGACTAAGGTTTGAGAAGACCTATCCTTATTCAGCAAACCACCCTCCCAAACCTATTGTAAGGAATGCATACGCAGTGAGGCTACAATTACATCCCATCCCAACTATGGCATTACACTTTGTGGCTTTTCATGGTTATAACCCCTTGAATCTCCCATGTTATGACCTAATTCTGAGAGTAGCCCTCAAAAATGTGCCCATTACAGTCTTTGAGCACATCAAAAATATTACTAATCTCTGCAATATTCACAATGTCACTGAGGGAAATATCGCAATCAGATTACTAGCATTGTCTCTCAAGGGCAAGGCTCTTGACTGGTATGGGACTTTGGCTATAAATTCAATCAATTCTTGGAATGAATTAGGTACTCACTTGATAGACCATTTGGAGAAAAGAGTGACCACCTCTCACTTGTTGAGCAGCTAACTACCATGAAAAGAGCCCCACACAAATATATGCAGGATTTCAACACACAATTTCAGAAGACTTGAGATAAAATCCTTGTTTTGGTAAGACCGACTGCTAGCTATGCTTTCTTATATTATTTAAGAGAATTGAATAGTGATATTGCTATTATGATACAATCCATGGGGGGACATGTACTGCCTGCTACTTATGACATAGCTATAGCAGCAAAAAATTGCTTAGTGCAAGATGGGAAAATAGCCCCTAGACCCCATATGCCACTTTTCCTACAAATGCTACTTCCAATTCAGGCCATTGCTCCCACATTAGCTCCTCTACCTAGCATAGAGAAACTAGCTGCTACTCCATCCAATGAGCTTCATGAAGTTAAGATTCTATTGCAGAGTATGTCAAATGAACTTGTAGCTCTTAAAAGGCAGCAAGCTCAAAGCAACAGACCAAACCAAGGATACCAGTAGTATGGTTAATATCTAAGACCCCCTTTCCAAAATTACAATCAAGAATAGGGTCAGATTACTCAAACTAGACCTTTCCAAGGCTACAACCTAGGCCCCCTTTCATCATCTAAGGTCATGGTGCCCGTTCAAAACAATTTGGTGCAAGAACAGCTAAGTTTTTCAACCATGGGATATGGTCAGGAGTAAGCTGTTTATACAGATGAGATGATGGGTTATTACCCAAATGTGCAAGATAATTAGGTAGCCACTCATTCCTAGGTCTTTGAGGCTCCAATGCAACCCAGTACAAGCAATAATTAGAGTCATCCTGACTCTACTCTTATGAACCACCTGGAAGGTGAGTTATGTGCAATCAATTATGTGGGTGTTGTAGACAATCAGGATGATTATGTTGCAACCAACACAAGATTTAAAAGGATTTCAATGGGAGAAGCCTAGGCTACTACCCAAATGGAATTATCACCTTCTCCATCACAAGAAAATCATAAGGTCCCAAACTTTAGACTGCCATTTGTACCTTCAGCCCCTCAACCTGCACCTCAGGTTGGAATTAGCTCCAAAGAAGGCTTGAAGGGAGGCAGTATTCAAGTCAATGTGGTGGACTAGATGAAGAAGCTACATATGAACATCTCTTTATGGTATTCATTGTATCTACTAGGACAAAAGGACATGCTACAAAGGGAATTGCATGAGCTAGATCGACGAGTTGTCCTAGTAAGGACTGATAATGTCTTGATGATGAATGGACAACCTTCCACCTCAGGCTAGGTCAAAAAAGAAGAGAAAATTCCACCTTTTTATGTGTCCTTGGTCATAGGAGATTTCTTGGTGCATAACTACATCACTGACAGTGGGGTTAGTACCTCAGTAATGCCCAAGTGCATAGCTAACAAGCTGGGACTGAAATATGAAGAGATGAATAAGGGAGTCCTACAGTTGGATGGGACACTTGAAAAGATAGGTGGGATAATGAAGGGTTTGAGCTTGACATTACATGCTTACCTAACTTTCTTAGTTCCCCATGATATAGTAGTGGTAGATGTTCCTCCTTATTTTGCCATTTTCTTATACAGGGACTTCACATCCAAGATAGGTGGCTATCTAGCAGCAAATTGGTCCTATCTAGTTTTTAGAACTAAGTATGGGACCAAGGTAAAGATTGAATCTAAGCCACTCCATAGGGACCATTTGGAACCATATTCGCTCAAGGCAGTGAATGTTAGCTACACCATTATCAACCAAGAAGAGTCCTAAACAGACCAATCTATTTCCTCTGCTCTTGAAGGAGTTGTAGACCTACTCTTGGATGAATGGGGAAGTGATAAATTCAAGCATGACCCTTACAAGTTCATAAAGGAGGTAGGCCTTGGGGTCTACTACATACACGAAAAGGGTACCTTCATACCAAATATAATGAAGGCAATCCAAGAAGACCTAGGTCTATGGCAGTTGTACTTTGATGGTTCTAGAATTAGGTTGGGAGCTGGTGGTGGAGTGATGTTAGTCTCCCCTTCAAAGGAGAGATACTTTTCAGCTTTTTGTCTCCAATTTTCTTACACAAGAAATGTTGCAGAATATGAGTCCCTTATCCATGGTCTAGAATGGGTAAGGAAAAGAGGAATCAAGGAGTTACAAGTTTTGGGTGACAACGAGCTGATTGTAAATCAGGTGAGAGGCCAGAATCTGACAAAAAATTCTTTATTGAAGTCTTACAAGCATAGGGTATAGGACATGGTGTAATATTTCCTTGCTTTCAATATCACCTCCATTCCCAGAGAGTAGAACAAACAAGTGGATAGGCTAGCAGTAATTGGTGCTCAATTCGATGTTTCCAGGGAGATAAGCTAAGACTGCAGTTCATGCTACTTGAAGGTGGAAGTTTGGCCCTCTGTCCCTGAAAACATTAAAAATTGATAGGTCTTCGAAAATGACCATAAAATAGCATTCTTCCTACAGGAAGAAGCTGAGTTCACTACAAAGAACTAGGCAAAGCTACAATAGCAATATGGCAACTAGATTGTTCAACTAAAGAATAATAAGCTCCCTAAAGGTTTGGTCACTCTAGAGAGTATCTTCAATGGAGATGACCAATTGAGAAGAGACAAGGCATGCATCACAACTAATGAGGAGAATTATGAGAAGGTTAAGATCTTTAAGGATAAGCTGCTTACACTTGGAAAAGTCTGCATGATTCAAGAAAAGTGGACTTTCATTTTGTTGTGTTAGAAGTTTGCTAATGTTTTCACTTGGGATTACAGTGATTTGAAGGGTTTCAACCTAAGACTCACCCAGTACACCATCGAATTAGAAGAAGGCACCGAGATAAACATGTAGAAGTAGAGACCTATCAACCCAATAATTGAACCTCTCATACAAAAGGAACTAGCTAAATTGATTGAGTCCAGGATTATATTTCTAATCAAACATTCCTCCTGGTAGGCCAATCTTGTTCCTATCTGAAAGAAGAATGGGGAGATCGGTCTATGTGTTTATTTTAGAGACCTTAATAAAGTCTCTTTAAAAGACCATTATCCTCTCCCGAGCATGGAGTAGATCCTTTAGAAGGTAACAGGCAGTGAGCATTTCTCCCTCCTAGATGGATATTCAGGATATAATCAGATTTTGGTGCAAGGCTGTGACCAGCACAAAATAGCCTTCACTAATAAATGGGGAACATTTGCCTATAATAAGATGCCATTTAGGCTATCTAATGCTGGTGCTACCTTTCAGTGAGCCATGGACATGGCTTTTGGAGGCTTGATAAATAATAATGTGCTGGTATACCTTGATGATATGATGGTATTCTCTAAGGAAGTGAGCCAACACATGAAACACCTCAAGCAAATATTTGAGAGGTGTAGAGAGTTCAGCATCTCTCTCAACCCAAAGAAATGTGTGTTTGTTGTTCATGAGAGGAAACTCCTTAGCCACATTGTGTCTAAGGAGGGCTTATCCATTAACCCTGAGAGAGTTCATTCTATCTAGGAAATGTCCCTGCCTAAGCACAAGAAAGGCTTGTAGAGCTTCTTCAGTAGGATAAATTTCATTCAGAGATTCATATCAAATTTCATAGAGATATTCAAGCCACTGACCTCAATGCTGAGGAAGGGTGAGGAGTTCAAGTGGACAACACAAAGGAAGGACAGCTTTGAAGACATCAAGTAGGCCATAACCCAAGATCCTACTCTGATCAACCCTGACTTCAATAAATATTTCAACCTCTACACTTTTGGCAATGAAGAGGTAATCTTCACCATGCTTACCCAAGAAAATGGTGATGGCCTTGAACAACCACTTGCATTTTTTAGCCAGGGGTTAGAGGATTTCAATGTCAAATACACATATGTAAAGAAGCAAGTCTTGGCAGTAATACAGAGCCTAAAGAAATTCAAGCATATGTTGTCTAACAGCAGGATTCACCTCATGGTTCCACATCCTGGTGTTAAGGATTTCTTGACCAACTAAGACCTAAATGAAAAGAGAGTGGGGTGGATCACCAAGGTAATGGAGTATGACGTAGAAATCAAGATCACCAAGCTGGTGAGGGAAAGAGGCCTGTGCAAACACCTTGCTATGGAATTCAAGTAGAAAAGGGAAGATAGCTTACTAATTCACGATGCAGCTACAATAGAAGAACTAGTTGTCATGAAGGATTGGACATCAGACCTAAGGCATTTTATTCTCACTGGTGAGTGCCCATAGGGTCTTGATAAGACAAAAAGAAGGTAATTCAGGTTCCAATCTCTCCCTTATATCCTGGTTGATGGAGTATTATTTAACAAGGATCTCTCAAGGGTCCTTCTAAGATGCATAGACTCAAATTAGGCTGATAAGGTGTTGTCTGAGTTCCATGATGGGCTAGCAAGTAGTCATTTTTATCCTAGGGATACTATAGTAAGAATAATGAGAGCTGGCTATTTCTAGCCTACTCTTTTTAGGGACATCCATGCCTAGGTAAAAAGTGCCAAAAGTGTGCACTTTTTGATGAGAAGCAATGTTTAGCTACCATGCCTTTATAGCCTATTTAGGTCGAGCAGTCATTCATGCAGTGGGGCATGGACTTCATAGGGATGATTAATCCCCCCTCCAATACTAGACACAAGTGGGTCCTAATTGCCATAGACTATTTCATAAGATGGGTAGAGGTTGTTGCTCTAAAGGAGGCTAATGAAAGTGCGGTCCTAGATTTTTATGAGGACTTGGTGGCAAGGTTTGGGGTTCTAGTAACCATAATCTCAGATAATGCAATGGATTTTTTGGGAACCAAAATAGCTAAATGGGTGCTAAAATATGGTATATGTCTCAGCACTTCATCCAATTATTACCCATAGGGGAATGGGTTGGCTGAGTCCACCAATAAGAACTTGATCAAGATCATCAAGAAGACCATGGAAGAAAATCAAAGGACATGGCACTCCAAGCTAAAAATAGCCCTGTGGGCAGATAGGGTCAACCCAAAGAGGGCAATTAGCAACTCACCATACACACTTGTCTATGGAAGGGAAGCTAGGCCCCCCATTTCACTCAAGTTACCAGCCTTGGATCTCACTCACCAGCTACAATTAGAAGAAGGAACTAGCATGGATGTTAGATTATGCGAGCTGATGGAACACTAAGAGGTAAGGGACCAGGCTATGGCTTCCATGACTAGCCACCAATAGCAAGTGAAGGGACACTTTGACAAGAAATCTTCATCAAAAGGTTTCTCTAAAGGAGACATTGTCTTGAAATGGGATGAAGACTGAGCTAAGCCTAGAAAGCATGTAAAGTTTGATGCCCTATGGAGTGGCCCGTACATAATCACTCAGTGTAAATAGCATAATGCATTATAACTCTCTAGGTTGGATGGTGAAGAACTCTATATCCCAGTTAATGGGATACATCTTAAGCATTACCACTGAGCCCCTTCTCCATCATGTATATATTTTCCCTTGCTTTTCTCCTATTTTCCCTAAGTGCTTTCTACACATGTTAGTAGTTTTCTTAGCTTTGTGTGTGTTTTTATTTCCCTTTTGAGGTGAATCTACGTGATTGGTTCTAGATTTATCAAAGCTATTACTGATCTTTAAGTTACAATCTTACCCCGTGCCCAATGGATTTTTAAGGCAACTAGCTTCTAAGCATAGCAAGCATGCTTCCCCTAGGAGTCACCATTTTGTTGACCATTTTTTGGTGTAACAGGCAAAAAATTGGTCCCCTTCTTCCCCTGTTGTTCTAGGCTAATTCATTTTTTATTTTGCACAGGTCCAGGTTTATCTACAGACTCAGCAAGTGTAATCCTTGGCAGATAAAAAATCAATTTCAGAGAGTATTAGATTTTACAAAGCTTCTTCGAGCTCTTATCTAAAGAAAATCAAAATAAGAGTTGGCAGCATTAAACTATTAAATCGGTTCAATTTCTTGGTTTAATCAGCGAGTTCAATCACTTGGTTCAATCAGATTGGTTCAATGCCTCTAGTTCATCACTTAATTCATTAGCAAAGTTCAAATGCCTTGGTTCATCGACTTAGTTTCAATGATTTAGCTTAGCTCAACACTTCAGCAAGTTCATCGATAGGTTTAAACAAATGGTTCATCACTTGTTTCAATCTATCAATCCATCAACAAGTTTATCAGCACACAGCATTGAACCATTGAACTAGTTTAATCACTTGGTTCAATGCCTCCAGTTCAACATGTAGGTTTAATGGCTGAAGCAAGCGAGGAAAGTTTAAAGGCTTAGTTTAATGGGCTCAGTGTGTAGCTTTGAACTATTGAACCGGTTCAAGTAAATTGTTCAATGGATTGGTTCAAGTGAATGGTTCAACAAGTGGTTCAAATGGATAGATCCTTGGTTTAGTTCAAGTAGCTCAGCATGCAGTCTTGAACCATTAAACCATTGAACCAATTTTTGGTTCTACAGGCTAGTTCAACGGCTTGGTTCAAGGGTGTGTCCCAAAGCTGAAGGGTAGTTCTAGGTTCAGAGGCCCTTACAGAGGGAAAGAAAGAGTTTCAAAGGGAATCGAAAGGGCTCGAAGTAGAAAAGCTATAGAAAAGGCTCGATAAACTTTGCCAAGGATGGTGACATCTTGAAAGCTATCAAATTTAAGCATGTGAACTAGCCTTTAGGTTTTCAAGTGACAACAAGCTTGGAAGCATTAAATTTTACACCAGGGAAGCTAGAGTGCAAAAAGCACCAAGTGGCAACTGTGAAAGACTTTGACATGCTTTTTAGGAGCAGCAAAACATGCCATGTGTCCCTTGCAGGGCTCGGTGGAAGTTGACAAGTGTCAACATATATGGGTTTCTCCTATTGGCTTCAAAGAAGACTATGGTGGGCCTGAATAAGTTGCTAGGAGCTATGCAGAGTGTACCAAGTGTCACATCTATGAGCATCAAAAAAGGGCCTAAAAGTTTTTCTAAGGTAGCTAAAGGCTCTACGAAAGCGACCACATGTTGCCTTCCACAAAAATCTCAAAAATACTCCCAAAGCCTCTAGATTAAGTGAAAAGAGTAGGCAGAAGTGACCACATGTCAACTTCTACCTGACTCTCAAAGGACCCTCTAAGGTAAATGAATGCTACCATATCCCATTATCAGCTCAATGGAAGCTGCCACATGTCAGCATTCACATTTCAAATTGTCTTCTAAGTGCCCAAGCAGTGGATTATGACACATGTCAAAGGTGGATGCGCTCTCAGCAAAAAGGGCAAAGCAGGAAGCTGAAGGAGAGTCTAAGGGTGACGGGCCTAAGGATGTCAAATTTAAAGCTGCAAAATAGCCATTAATTCTTTAAAAAATGCTTGCACACCAGCGATGGAATGAGCTAAAAGAATGTAGTGACCCATCAGAAGATCAACCCTGAGGGTTGAAGGAGTAGAAGAAGAGAAAGCAGGAAAAGGACAAAGAGCCCAAAGAGCCAGAGGAGGCAAAATGGCCAAGTGCAGAAGCAGATGAAGCAATCTAAGTGACATAAGAAAGCATCAATTCAAGAAGTTATTTCAGTGGTTGACACAGTGCCTACCATGTAATCATCAAAGAGGCACAAACAGTGATCAACATGACTTATTTTCTTTGATATGCATTGAAGAGTAGGCAAACAGTGTGGCTCTTAAATTCAAATCCTGATAGGAGCCAACACGGCATTATATTCAAATGGCTTCCTCATCCCAATGCTTAGAAGGCACATGGGTCACTTTTAAAAGGGCACCAAAAGGCCTCTTTTCTTCTTCTATATATTGGAGACATGTCATTTTGAGAAAGGATTTTCCACATTTGTAAGGCGTAGCCCTGGCAAATTTTCACCTGTAATCAATAAACACATTTTTTACCTCTATCATGATTAGATATCTCTATGTGTGTCTGAGTGTTAGTTTGTGTTTATTCATTGCTTCTTGATGCTTCCATAGGTTTAACACCAACATACCTGGTGTCTATAAAGTGCCATTTCTTTAGTTGACAAGGAGAGTTGTATTTGGAAGTGTAGAAATAGAAGAAGTTACTATACAGTGTGCCTTTATATAGCACCTTTGGTGAGTCTCTATTTTTTGTGTGTTCCCTTAAAGCCTCTCTGTTATTTTTCTTGTAGCCTAGTCCTTCTACCAGTTTGAAGTGTATGTATGTGTTTGTCTGATTTCAAGTGTGAGTGTGAGAAGGTTGGATCATTTTGGTGTATCACCCCTTTTAGAGTAGATTTTTTTCCTGTAATTTTGAGCTTGTAGTTTTTTCCTTGATACCTAGACACTAATCTTTAAGATAGACACTAGTATTAACATTAGTGTCTTAATATGATGTAAGTTTTCAGTGCCTTAATATCATCCAATTTGAAAATTAAATGTATCATAATGGTTAGCCTAAGTGATTTAATGTGATTTATTACTCTAAAGGGATTGATATATATACATGATCAACCCTCACTCATTCCTCACCCAAAAAAATGCCAAAGAGGCCAAGGCAACTTATCAAAAGCACTATAAAAAGCATTCAATTAGACAAAGCTTCCCTATTTCTATATAAATCATAATTACATCACATCTATAACTCTGAAATACAAAAGAATCAGCCTAAGAGCCCAATTTACTAAGTTACAAGTTAGGTCACTATTCTACTTGCTTTCCACATATTACATGATTCACACATAAGCCAACATGTAGGGGATAACTATATGAGTTCAAATCCCTCTTCTGAAGTATTTTATATGTAGGTAGTTCCCTATGATATTAGGGTATTTGGGGTCAGCTCAACACTATATGCCCACTAATCCATTTTTTCTAAAGTCACTATGAAGATAGAGAACTAGGGTTTTTCCATTTCACATGGAGTGATAGTCCATGACATAGGTCTGAATGCACCCAAGTGAAGGCAAAGAAAAATTCATAAGAATCTAAATGATCACATCCTTTTATAGTAGGTATTATATATAAGACACTTGTGTCAAACATAGACAACAACATAGACACAATCATCCTAGGATGATGTTAGTGTCTAGAGTGACAAAAGTATTAGATCTAGAATATGATGATTATTCTAGAACTATATTAAAGACTATTTTCTACCTGTTCCACATACAACACTATGTTAAAATCAAAACTAGATAAATATATTACTTATTTATCATTTTCATGCATATCTTAATTGTATTTTATATGTTTAACCTATACTTAATATAATAAATTTAGTTTATACTTATATCTGAGTTTAACACCCAATTGGCCTAATATAGATCTAATTATCACCCTTGTGCCATTTCATTTCTATATACCCTGTTAATCAAATATAGGTTTAACAATAATATAACTTAGATAATTTTAGTTTTAAACACACAACAATGGCTTCTTCATCTAGAGTACCTATCCAACCTCCTTTCCAATACTCAATCATAGGAACAACTAAGTATTTATACATGATTTTTGATAGAGTTATTGTTGTTTCCCTACTACTCAACCCTCTAGGATGATATTGAAAACATAAATCCATATTCAATTTAAGACCAAATATATGATGACAAGTAGAGATACATGGATGACTTATTGTAATTAAAATCTATGGGACTACACAATGCAACTATAAAATCAGAGGTAATGTTATGTATTGAGTTACTCCATGATTTATTTTCAAATGGTGTTATTACATTAGATTGTTTAAACCTAAGGATTTGAAGGAATGTGGATGCTTAAATTTATGGTGATGATTTTTAGAAATTATTATGCCTCATAATGCTTGAAATGGCTTAAAACTAGGTCACATCCAACACCTAACTAGATAATAACATAGTCAAGGGCAAGATTAAGCAATGGCTAGCCAAGGGAGAGAAATTGATCATTTGAGGCACCATCTCTTCAGTGCCTATAACCAAATTTAGGTTAGGTATTAGGATATCTATGGCCTTGATAAATAGTTTATATGGGTTTTTCATTACTACCAATGTGCATGAAGAATGGATGCCCTTATTGGACATAAATTATAATCCTAACTTTAGACAAAATTATGGTACTTAGATAAGTTATCAGTGTTTGACTCAAGGCTCAAATACTCAAGATTGACCAAAGTCCATGTAAGGGTAATTTATATATGACGTCTTATGTAATAAATGTCATCATAGGGACAATGTGCATAAATTATGGAAAACACTAGGAACCATCCATATAATGTATCAATAATAGGGTTTGTGATGACTTCTCTTAGCTCCATATTTATCAGTTTAGGAGGGATATAAATAATGTTGTAAAATAAGTATAACCTATGGTATACCAAGATATTTATGGGTGTGCCATGCCCAGGTTCTTGAAAAATATAATGAATAACATTACAAAAATGGGAGACTATTCATTCTATCCTAATTGTACTAAAATCAATATAGAGGGGACAAGAGTTGTTATATTGAATCTCCCTCATTTTGTCTTGATAAGGTTGTAGAGAAGGATATATCTTTCCAAATATATAACATCATTAATGAGGACCTCACTACCAAGCATAAAGGGTATTACCATAATACCCCTCTGAGTATTGGTCAAATGTAATGCACACTAAGGAGGCACCTTAGCTTAGTTAAGAAGACCATAACCCATTATGGATTAACTCAAGCCTAATTCAACCATTCATAGGCTCTGTTTCAAGGATAACTATTCAAGGAAATTTGAACGCTAACTGCGTGCACTGGGAAATCTGAACGTTAATGGGCACACTAGGTGCGTCCCCAGTGGGCGCGTTGGGCATGTCCCCAGTGGGCGCTTGGGGCACATCCCCAGAATTTGATTCTGCAGGTCTGCGAGCTACTCTTCCAGACTTGGAAATTGCTGAACAGGTGGTGGAGAAGCAGACAGGAGGGACAGACCGCGGAAGGAATGGAGGAGGGGTTGAGAAGAATAATGGATCAAAATTTGTGGTTGATGCAAAAAATGGAAATTCTTTTTGCGTAAATGACCCTTTTTGTGGATTTCATCATCCCCAGTTGAGGCAAGAAATTAAGAAAGAGAAAAACAAAGGCAACTTTAAAAATGAAAAATCCTCAGAAGGGTTGAAGGTAGGGTATTCTGAACAAAGGATGTGGTCATCTCTGTTTGGCAAGAAACCCACTGGAAAATCCCCTTTCCCGTCGGTGACTGCAAAAACATGCTGGGAGAAAGGTGAGTATGAAGTTTTTATTCCAGATCCTTTAATAGATTTTTCTGTGTCTTCCATGGACTTCACCTTAGTAGGTAAATTTTTAGGAGCAAGACCAGATATTGAATCTCTTACAAAAATGGTTAAAAGGAAATGGGTCATTCGAGGAGAGATAGTTATTGCACCTATGCTGAATGGATTCTATTCTTTTACCTTCAACTGTAAAGAAGACATGAATATGGTTCTGTGTGAAGGACCATGGACATTTGGAAAATGCTCTCTTACTATCAAAAAATGGGAGTTGAATATGGATTTCTCTGACTCTTTTTTATTAACAACTCCCATCTGGGTTAGACTCCCTGGACTCCCTTTAGAGTTCTGGCATGAGGACATTTTCAAAGGAATAGCCAGTTCTTTTGGGGAACTTGTGGCTTTGGATAAGGCTACGGCAACCAGAACCAAACTTCAAACTGCCAGGATGTATGTTAAAGTGGCAGATTTAAATAAGCTCCCAAAAAAAGTGGAACTAATCTCCAAGTTTGGCAAAAAATCTCAAGGAATTTTTTTTGAAGATCTACCCAACTCTTGCTATGCTTGTAAGAAACAGGGGCATTGGGTAAAAAATTGTCCATCCAGAAGGAAAACTCATCTTAATGGTATTTTGGATGGGAAAAAGTCCACGGTCTAGCTAAAGAAAGTTTAGAAACCCAAAGAGGATCAAGGACAAGAACAAACGAATAATGAAGAAACTAAAGATTTAAATGCTGAGGAGGGTAAAGAGTTGTCTTTTGAAGATCCTAAAGGCCCACTTCCTAAGGTTGATACAGAGATCTCTCTTGAGAAAGAAAATTTTGAGACAGAAGGAAATGGATGGCAATCAGAAACCATATTACCCACACAAAGCAAAGAAGATTTGACAGTTTTATCAAAGCAAATCATCCTTTACCAAAGGGTAGAGGATCGATGGAGAGAGGTAGAAGGAAAAGTAGTGCTAGAGGATGGAGAAATCTTGACTGAAACTGGAAATAAATTAGAGGTGAGAGATCCTCCTCTTTCTCAGCCAACGGAGATTTAGGCTGATAATGAATCGCCTTTGGAAGAGCTTCCTATGAATGGTAATGGAGAAAATTTAAAACATTTTCCAAACCAAACGAAAAGGGCTGAAAAGAAGACAAATACTAAGGGAATAGAAACCAGAAGCAGCAAAAAAGATCAGCTAATGAAGGCGAAACACCTTATTTCTATTCTGGATAAACCTGGAAAAAGAGATGAGTAGAATGCAAAAGTGAAACCAGATGTTGGATGTCTGGATAAACCTGGAAGAAGACCCATAAGGAAAATCAGAGAGCTAGAAAGAAAGCAGAATATAGCTGATGGAAGGCAGGCAACAATTCTGGATTTTACCCCTAAAAAATAGTTATTAAATCTTTATTTGGAAATTAGGGGGCTAAATGTACAATGAATATAGAGGTTATCCTTGAATAACCTTAGGCTGTTGCTACTTTTTAGTAGGTTTCAAGAATGTTTTTCCTGGTGCTTGTTAACGCTTTATCTTTCTTGTTTCTATAATAGGGTTTTGGGGCCCCTTCAAAACCTGTTTTTACCTTAATCTAAAAACTCAAGCCTAATTCAAAGACTGATATCTCAAGGGTAAAGTGATATAGTATCTTAGTGACCTTACAAAGAAGGGATTCCAAATCTCATATGGCTATAGGAGTTATGAGCATGACCACATATTCATGAATGATAAAGATGATTATAAGGTATATGAGTGAATGAGTCAATATAAATTGACTATGGTGGTATCTAAAGAAATCTAGTATGATTAATCCATTATAAAGGAGAAGGCACACACTTTAGTGATAGAGGCAAAAAAATATGAGTTACCAATGGCCCTATCCTCAATCTCAAGTATCACCTAAACAAGAACATCCTCCATATTTAATACAAATGGAAGTTAGACCTTCAAAGGAAGGAGATCCTTAGAGGGAGGTAGATCCATTGATAATAAATAATATACTTAAAGGACTATCATCACCTCAATTGGTGTCAACAATGTAATCTCCTACAAAAACTATAAGAGTTTTATCTCTAGTAGGTCTACAAGTTACAGCATTCTCTGTAATACCATTGTCCCCATTGACTATTATCTAATAAGTAAGTATTCATGTGTTCTTACAAACTTATTTTATTACAATGACTTCCATGGTCCCAACTTCAACACCTTCATCCTCTTAGACTGTGATTCTTGAAATTCCAATACCTACATCCCTTATTTCTACTATCATTTATATTACATCACCACCTTCCACTGTCAAATTCACTTCATTCCTCACTCAATCCACTTTAGATCAATCCCCTAGGAGTTCTAGGCCATTCATTGTCACTTATAAAAGGAATCCCATGACTCCTCTAATTTCACCTCCAAATGTACATTCAAAGAAAGATCTATCAGATGACCACCTAATAAATAAGGTCTTCTACATGAGAAGTCAAAGGGTATAAATGAGAGGCTTAAGAGAACTAAAAAAGTGGATATTTTCAATGTATTGGCTAGTGATGAAGAAGATAAAATATTGGGAAATGAAGAAGAATGGGTCTTTAGAACATACACAAATCCAAAAGAAGAAATATACTTCTCTAAGATAAAAAAAAAAAGTAATCTGAAGATAGATATTAGGGGAAGATGAAGTAATGGAACAAGGAACAAACCTTAAAGACCAGACATTAGAGGTAGATGCACAATCCACATTTCAAGAAGTCCCTACTCTACCTCACTCAAGCATCTTCATCCTCAAATCTAAGTCTCTCCCTTAGGGCCATTACTTTAATATCATCTACTCTAACAGATACACCATCTTCTAACCAAATCATAGACATTCTTACTATAGAGGAAATGTAAGTACTGAATAAGGTAGTGTCTTCCCTTTCTTCTTCAATTACTATTATAGATTCTCATATGGCCAATTTGCCATTCACTAGCTCAATTGTTACACCTCTTTTTTCATTTGAGTCTTTGTAAAGGTATTGAAAATAAATTTAGTAATTGTATCCTCATGCTCACATTAAAAATATGGGGCAACAAGTTTATAATTATTTATATTCTTTGATTCATTTAGCCACTACCTTAATAATGACCAAACCTTAAGGCCCTAGGAAAGAGGTCCATTTTGAATATCTAGTCACAGTCTCCATTTTCAATCCCTAAGCTATGTCAAGGCCATCTTCCCATTTATATTTATCCATATCCCAATCCACTCTAAATTAATATTCAATAATGACCATAAAAGTAACTCTGAGGCAAATAAGATATGTATTAGAGACTACACCCTGGAGGATTACCTCGGATTAAAGCATGTTCAATCCTCCACTTTTCCAAATCCCCATTTAAATAAGCTTTTCCATACTTCCAACAAGTTCCATGCCACCTCCCACTTTTCTAATGGCCAATCAACTAGAAGAACAAGGATAATTCATTATGCATGCCTGGGTTAAGGAGTCATAAGAAAGAAAGAATGATAGGATAGGTTTGGTCCTGACTAAATTGCCTTTGATAAGTACCTAATTCAGTAAGAATAGTGGTATAATTCAAAGAGTGAGGAAGAGGTGGTATAATTTAAAGATTGAGGAAGAGGAAGGGAGTGGACAATAACATAGGGGAGGAAGTTGTGTTTGAAAATTTAAGCAAAGATAAAATATTTTCCCATTAGCTAAGAAACAAAAGACAAATCCAAATGACCCCACAAAATATACAAAGGACTTTTATGCTTTTGTAGACATAGTAGGGGAGGCAATGAAGGAATTGTATATAATTTAGGAATAAGATAAATAAATATTAATCTAGTAGTAGATCATTCATGCTCCCAGGGAGATTGTAGATAATTTACAGAGTGTTACCACTAGGTTGTATGGCATTTTGAAGATAATAAGGACTTTTATGGGTGAGTAACAACTCAAATGGGGAATAATGATAAAGTTTTATAACCAATTAAAATAACTCAAAGAAAGACTCAAATTATTGGTTTAATGTGTAAGGAATAATGATTACAATATTTTGAATTTGATGACTGCAAGGAGCCAGTTTGGGCCTTAAACTATGTAATCCTGAAGAGAGATGGTGCTTTCTAGTGGCACTCTCAAATTAAATTTTTTATAACCCAATTGGTAGGACAAGAAAATTAGGCCATTGAGATTTTAAAAGATATGAGGGTTACTAGCTTGATAAATTCTATAGGATAATTGATAAATAATCCTAATTTTGATGCACTTCTTAAAGCAGCTAGAAATAGTTTTAAAGTAGAGGTGGAAGGCACCATGTATAAAACTAGTGAGGAAATTCTACAACTTATCAATTTTGTAAAGGATAAGGTGACTAAAGTAGAAGCACTCAGGTCATGATTCAAAGACTCTAAAATTGATCATTAAAGCTTGATGAGTGAAATTAGCAAAATATTCAAACCTATGCAAAATTTTGATATTAAAAATAAAAAAATAGAAGTTTTCTATACATTATTTGAAAAGTTGAAGGCTATTGAGAACACTGCCAAGACAGTGTCTACTACTCAACCAACATCTACATTGGTAGTTCAGCCTTAAGGGCCACTTCATCATTAAGTGCCTTTTTTTCCTTATTCTATTGGTGTTACATCAGTGACAACTAATAGCTCTTCATTTATAGTTCCTCCATCAACTTCAATTACCATGCCAAGTTAAAATTTTCCTCCTTCAGGTGGTGCCAAGTTAGAACCTTAGCTATATATTCAGGTATTTTATTGTTATGAAGACTTATATCTTAGTTCTATTTTGGGAATGTATGTATGTATATATTATAGCTATACATTTTTGTCTGACCATTATATTTTATATCTTATATATTCATATTGTGCATGAGTCCTAAAATTAAAATTTATAATTTTATACTTTGTTTGGAGATGAGGAAACCACTCCCCAAGATTATATATACATGTATCCTTCAGATTCTAAAGGGGGGATAATTTTGGCTATTAATATTAATAATAAATTTTGAGGACTGTTCTACAATTAGTTTTGATATGCAAATCTTATTCTTCTCCAAATTTGTGATTATTTAAAGAAGTTCTATCAATCTAGTATATTAGTCTTTTATTTGTGCATGAATATTCTTTGATAAAATATTCATATTGTGCATTAGCTAATTTGTGTGTTTTATATATAATAATCATAATATCCCTTTATAGATGTGCAATTGAAATCTCACAAACACAAAAAAAATTGATTATGTTTACTAAAGTTCATTATATTCTTATTTACTTAGAATATTAATTGAGTTTGACTATTTGTGTAGTAATAGTAACTTGCAACAAGTATTGGTTTTTATCTATTTATCAACCCCTAGTTCAAGATCTATTTTATAGGGGTTTCCTTTGTTTTATTCGCAAAGCCTTATTTTCTTCCCTACCCTTCTTACTTTTAAGTTTATTTTAAATATTCCCACCTTAGGTTAAATTCATTATCAATCTACCCATCTCAAGTAGGTTTAGACTCATGTCATATCCAAACCATTCTAGGTAAACAACTGATTTAATCACCATTATTCTACCATCAGGTTATTTAAAAAACCCAATACCCTTCAACTCATGCCTTGGAGTTAATTTTTTTTCACCAATCCTATAATGTTAGAGGCTACATCATAAGGTTTATTGGTGTGCATAAATTCCACATCAATAATATGCAACCTTGGCCTTATGTGTGATATTAACACTTAATTTTTTTGAGCTTGATAATATTGAGTGGTGCCATGATCTATAATATGCACTTTTATTGTGTAATATTATTTATATATCCTTATATTACATGATTAACTAATACATCTATCTAGATATATAATTGCATTCCCTATTGTACATATATTACTTACATGCCTTGCTTGACATATACATTACTATGATGGAATATTCTCCACATCTTCAAATTATATTACATGATGCCATATTTATACATGAAATGATACAATTAACTCTTTTTTTTAGATGAGTGATGTACATGATACATCAGTCATCTAAAATAAGGGACATTACATTCAGCTTGTTATAGAGATAGAATCCTCCACAAGTAAAAAAATATATCATAGTATAAATTTTAGAGATTTAGAATGGATCAGATATCAAATGATTTAGTTACATTAAAAATATTGGAACATGAGTACATATTACAAGGTTGTATTTCATGCATATGTACTCACTTTATAGATGCTCAAACATAGATTCATACACACTTGGGTGTATATACATGGACATAAGCACAAGATTTTATAGGAACATGAATTATAAGTTTCCACATACATATGCATTTGAGATATAGGTTTTCAAATTCAACATATAGATACATAACATTATATATTAGTTGGCACAAATTCAAGGAGCATGATACTTGTTCATGCACATATACACACTTTTATATTCACAGGGCATTATATTGGTTCATGCACATACACAATAACATAGTTTAAAATTAAATGAAAAATGGTTTCATTTTATTTCACACTTAATAGATCTATGATCATGTTTAGGGCATGAACATTATTCATTTTATTTTAATCATGCATTATATTCTACATTGAATGAAACTATATAATCAAACATATATTCATGATGGGGTCATGAACATTATTCAATCCATTTTTATTATTATTTTTGTTTACATGGAGAAAATTTGAGTGAAACTATATACTTGAATCTATAATCCATATTTAGAGGTTGATTCATTTTTTTAGAAAACCTAGCCTAATGGTTCTCTCTTACTTACATAGTTATTTGGCTTAGTACATTACGTAATTATCCCCATGATCATGAGGATTGTAGCATGTTGTCTTCCTAATAAAAAATCCTACATAGTTACACAAATTTTGGGTATCATCACCCCAAATATCCATGTGATTCAACATGGAAACATATATTTATATCATGCCTTAACAAGGAAGATTATCTCCAACAAGTTGTAAGCGAAACATGGCTCAAAATAATACATGTGTACTCTTACCTTTGTTCTTTCAAAATCCAAAAAAAATATTTTTGAATTAAAATAGTCAATCAATGGACATTGAATATACATGATTGTAGGTTTTTATAGTAAGTGACATATGCAATTAGAGATTCATACCAAAATAAATTATGTGTTCAGGTACATTTTATCCTTTTACTCTAGTAATTATATTACTAGAATGAAACAACATTTTTAAATATTAAAAGTTGGCTTTAGGTATTGTAAAATGACAAGCATGACACACATTTACCACACATGACTTGAGCATTCAGAAAAAGACATAATCTACCATGCTCTCACACTTACACATTATCTAATGAGTTAACCCTTTTTTCTACCATTATACAACTGAAATAACCTCATTGTCTATTTCAAACCTATTAAATATAAAATACAGACATCTCCAAATTTAAAATTTAGTCTATATTTACATAAGTCATTTCCCTATATTTAGTTTTTAGATTAAGGTAAAAATAGGTTTTGAAGGGACCCCGAAACCCAAGTACAAACAAAGAAAGATAAAGCCTCAACGACCACAGGTAGAACCTAAAAACTACTATAGAGAAGTAGCAAAAATAGGTTTTATATGGACCTGAAACCACCAGAGAGACCACCGGTCAAACCCCAGTTTTAACAAAGATCTGGCTGCACCATAGATAGAAGATTACAAAAAGAAACCAAAGAACAGGACCAGTAAACATAACCAACAAGAAGAACCAGACTATTCTTCCAGTTCCAAAATCATTTTTACAGTTTCTTTACCTTTCACAATAGTAGTATCCTAAGTAGTAGTTGCCACCAACTTGGCTCCCTATTGTGTAGCCTTCTTTCTAGAGCCTTGTCTCATCTTTTTGCTAGGCCCCTCCAAGGATTTGGTCTCCTCGTTTGCTCTTTTTCCAATATTGACAGCTGCAGCATAAATATTGGATGTTACTTCCTCCATTTTCATTCTATTCTCCTTAATGAGTTCCCAAAGGTTATTCTCGTAATCTTTCCCTATATTTAGTTAGTATCACTATCAATGTTGACATGATGTGGGCGGTATTGACCCACTATTAGTAATGGATATTTTATAAAACCAAATCTCACCTTAGGGTCAGCCCATTTCTTATCATGTTGGTGGTATGAAAAATTATCTAAATAGACTTAAATATAAACAAATCATGGTCTTATTCAAAAAGGACTTAGAAATTATTTAAAACATATCTATACACTATTACACATTGAGAAAATTTTCCATATTCTTTCTAAATTGTAAATCTATCAATAGGAGAAATCACAAACCAAGTCTGAAATACACTAAAGCCAAGCCAAACCAAGTATTATCAATTATCAAATCTAAATTATTAGTTGTATACATATAGTGAGAAAAAAAATTAGACAATCACACTAAGGGGAGAACTAAGTGTGGCTTGATTTCCCTCCTTAGAGTACCATATATGTAGGCAATGATCAATCATCAAATGGGGGTGATCAACGTTAACTTGGTGCATTAAAATTCATGATTTATTTATAGTTTTATATCCCTCACAAACACACCTAGGATTTCAAGGCAAATGAGATTGATTTTTGGAGTTGCATGCATCATGAGGGTTTATGATCATGAATACAGATTAAGTAGAGATAGACACAAATGATTGTATAGTCACTATTTATCATTCCTCACAAGTCACTACTAAATAACACAGGTCAATATCGAATGATGCTACTGACCCAATCTGGTAGAACTAACTCTATGTAGATAAAGAATTAGTTCTAAAAATGAATGAACCATAGGTATGATTTTATTTGATATCCACTTCTAGAATACAATCATAGTTATATAGTCACCCAAAAAATCTAAGTACTTATTCCTATATTGTATTTATTATATTTATCATGTGTCAGTTGTAAAATTAATATAATTAATCTCAATCTTTTACATTCACATGCATGCTTAAATGCCATATCTAAATATCTGATTTACATTTCATGTTTCTATATTAATTATATTAATTAATTCATCTTAATCAAAATTATGGTACAATAATATTCAATCCTAATCCATTATCAATCAAAACGCTCTTGACTCCCTTGTTGATCTATAGTATGTTGAGTAGGCATGTAATTATTTTTGAAAGATATAATGTATTATGTACTTATTAGTGTATTAAAAATAGACACAAAATAAATAGGGTCTTTATCATTAGGCATAACTGTATCACACAAGGTTGAATATAGAGTATCTTTGTAAATAGATGACCTTTTGAATAACTCTAATAAATAAATATTAGATGGGGTATTTCTAGGCTAATCAATGATATCATAATCCCTATTGGGATTTTTTTGGTAATGTGGGTGGTGGTTGGGTATAAAGAGGAATGTTGTGATTACCTTCATTTTGTCACATATTATAGAGTACCCTACCTATTTTAGTTGCAACATCATGGATTGTGGGATCCAATATAAGATTGGGGGAAATAATAGGAGTGGGATGGTATTTATCATGACCTTGAAGTCTAGGGGGAGGAACAAAATGGGTAATTTATTCCCTTTGAGGTCTAGTAATGATTGGAAGGATTTGAGAGTTAGTATTTAAAAAATATGAATTACTGAGGAGGGTGAAATATTATTCAACATTAACATAAAGCTTAGTATTATACATACATTTGATCCATTTTCTTACATAATTATTAAATATTTTTCATATTAAATGAAAAAAACATGTAATTATTATAATCTCATAGCTTGAATTAAAAAATATACACTATTTAAAACCATTATGTCCATGATTTGATTTCATAACAAGTATTAAAAAATCAAGTCAAAATATTAGCAATAAATTCAGAAATTTGAAACCCTAGGATGTTGGAAATATTTTATATATTTTTGGATCCATATTGAGCACGTATTTAGAGGGTTTTATCCAATTTTTTATATGGCCTATGGTTTTTTTACCCATGGTATTGTATTACCACTTTGATGGTTACCTATTGATGTGTTTATATAGACTCACACATACAATAAGGAAAGAACAAAACTTGAAATTATATTATTGTATTGTAAACAATTGAGTTAATATAATAAGTAAGGAGTTATTATCTTGATTTTTTTACATGAAAGAGTTTTTCAATGTGAAATTATGTTTACTATGTAATCTTATGTGTATGCCATTTTTATTATTCTAATAGCTTAAGGATTTTTTTAATATTTTTCTCTTTTTTAGTTTATTGGGTCTATTTTTTTCATTTGGTATTAGAGCTAGGTATTATATTTGTGTGAAGAATTAGAGATTATTTAATCTATGATAAACTATTGTTTGAGTTGGAAATTTATGTGTAATATTTTTGAAAAGAAGCATAACGATAAAGATTAAAAAATTCAATGGTCAACATTTTGAGCCATGGAATTTCAAGATGAAAGATATTCTTTTGGAAAAAAGTCAATGGGTTTCTTATTAAGAGTGAAACCTATGGGTATAAAGGTATAAGATTGGTAAAATATCAATATGAAGGAAAAGAGTTCAATCACATTATGTCTATTATATTCACTTTTGTTGAATGTATCAATGGATAAAAATTTAAAATAACCATGGGAGAAGTTGGGGGTTTTGTATCAGATAAAGTCTCTAGTGAACAAAATGTTTCTCTGAAATAAGATATATTAATTGAGAATGAATGACAATGAATCTATAGCTAAACATATTAATACTTTCAATATTATAGTAAATCAGTTAATTTATGCTGAAATTAAAATGGATGAAGAAGAAAAGTGTGTTATTTTACTTTATTCTCTGCCCAACACTTGGAATAATTTAGATATGGTAATAACTAATTTTGCATTGACATTAAAACTAAAGACATAGTGAGAGCCTTATTATTAGAATAAATGAGGTAGAAGTCTAATGAGGATTATTTTAGACACTATTTATGAATTATATAGCACCTCAATCTTTTACACTTGTAAAATACATATCAAGGATGTACCTTTAGCTTTTAAACCCTTCCCATTGCTAAAAATATCATATACACCATCTATTTGTGCCTACGTATAGTCTAACATATGTTATTATGATGAATTAGACCTACTATCTTGCCCATAATCTCATAAACATGTTTATCTTCGATATTTACAAGTTTTGGACTTATGCTTATTTTCCAACTACCTAGAAACTTGCATCCCAATCAGATGCCTACATCGATAAAAGTGTCATATTCTAATGTAAGTGTTTAGTGCCCTAAAGTCATTCAATTTGCAAATGAAACATATCTTAAAGATTTGCCTAAGTTATTTAATGCAAGATATTATCAAAATGGATTGGTATAAATATAATATCAACCTTGATTCATTCCTAACCTATCACAAATGTATAAAAAACTTGAAAATATAAAAGGCTACTTACCAAAATAATTCTATCAAACACTCAAGTGAGAAAAACTTCCCTATTTTCTCCTATTTTCATATCAATCATAGTGAATATATATATATATATATATATATATATATATATATATATATAAAAATATGTATATGTTTGAAGTATTAAAGGAGTAGACCAAGATCCATATTTTACGAGTTACAAGATAGGTCATTTTTATACTTGATTATCACACATTACATGATTCACACACAAGCTAACATGCAGAGGATAACTACATAAGTTTGAGTCCCTCTTCGAAGTATTGGTTATGTAGGAAGAACTCATTCATAGAGTGGTATTTGGGGTAGCTCAACTCCATGTTCCAACTAACCCATTTTTACACAACCAATATGAAGAAGAATAAATAGAGTTTTGATATTTTATAATGAGTGATAGTCCATGACTCAGATCTGAATACACTAGAGTAAAGGCGATGTAGAACCCAAAAGTATCTAGGTGGTTACATCTAGTTTAAATAGGTATTTTTTAATGGACATCTATGTCCAAGTCAGATAATAGTGTTGACTTAACCATCCTAGGTCAACAAAAATGTCTATAGCTACAGATGTATAATTTCTAAAATCAGTCAACTATTACAAAATTTAGATCCAATCTACTTTATACATATTCTAGATCTAGATCTATATTAGCGTTAGAATTAGCTAAGTATCTTGTTTTCCTTATCATTGAAATATCTATCATAGTTTTAATTTATATCTTTGTCATCTCATCATAATATATTTTGTATATGTTTTATATGAGTTTCACAATTAATTGGCCCACTCTACCCTAGGCTATCTCTACCCATTTAACACTAGATATCCCCAATATCTAGATTTTAGGGTTAAACATTTGGTGAACTTGACCTTTCATCCACAAAACCCTAGATATTAATCTAGGTTTTTCTTAATTATTTACTTTCGATTTCTGATTTAACAATATTTTCCAAGTACAAAATTACATTTCATTTATTATCAATATGTTTAATATGGATATATTTGTTAGTTACTTTATATTTTAATACTTCATAGTAGTTATTACTTGTTATTTTTTATAAATACTTAAATATATCCAATATATAAAGGTTTATAAATATAATTATTGAAAATCACATGTATTCTTGCACATCCCTCTTGTTATAATATTTACAATAAGCTCTTACATGTTATTAAAAAATGCCAAAGGGAGTGCATGAAATATTCTTGGTCTTCCCACCATGCCACAAACTCTTCTAATGATGTTATAGCTAAAAATTAACTTTGAGACTTGCTCCACCATTCCTCCATTACAAATATGTTCTTTTAGATGCATTACACATGACCTTTTTACCAAGTAATGTGGAGTTGCCATATGTGGCTTCTATGTTAAATTCTATAAAATGGACTGAACATAATATATCATTTGAAAAGGAAGATATACCACTGTAAGACCACATAAATTTTTTCATACCATTATACATTCAATTTTTCATGTGTAATAAAATTTTAAAAAGATTCCTTGTTGACATTGGTTTAGGGCTCAACATTTACAACATATCCTTTATCTTCTTACTTGGCATTGGGCCTAATAATTTGAAACCTTCCAATATGATCATAAAGGGATTTGATAATATTTCATGAAAAATATTTGGGAAAATAACATTAAATAATACTATGGGACCCTATACATTACCTAATTTATTCCATGTAATGTCAAATTATTTAAACTATAATATACTTTTGGGATAGCCTTGGATACATTAAATGTACACATTTCCATCTACTCTACATGCATGCTTAAAATTCAGCCATCATGGATTTATTTACACATGTCCAATGGATACTAACCCTTTCAAACATTGTGCCATAATCTAAAAATTAAATAATCCTACGCCACAACCCTATAAACTTAATTTTGGCTCTCAATATTGTATAAAATATTGAAACAAAGGACAAGGGTTAGGTAAACATGAGTACAGTATAACTCAACCTATCTCTTACAAATAACACAAATTGTCAAGGCTTGTGTTTTTAGATAAATATGTAAACCATAAGTAATCTACTCACACCACACCTTGCTTCCAAAAGGTCAAATCTGATTGTATTCATGCTTCCAAAATAGATCTGCCTTTGGTTCACCCTAATTTGATTGATGAGACTGCTTCACTAAAAACTTTGACATTTGATGAGTTTTTAAATGATGAGTCATTATTAGAGCACTTAAGGGCATACGAGGATCTCTATTCCTTCTATCATAAGAATATGTTTCCCTATACCACCTTTGCTCATGCTTATTTTTTGAAAAAGATGATACTAATGTCCAACATTATGTGCATAATACTATTCCTAAAATACCATTTATTGTAGAGTAGCCTATACTGCTAAACAAAGAAACACTATAATTTAATTATGAAATAGATAAAGACCCTTAGCTAGTATATTTTATAATAATGATGTAAGATGATGAAGACACAACTTATCGATAAGTCTTACATGATTACCTAGAACTATTTTTTGGGCCTACTCAGATATTATTAGGATTGACTTATCAATGGAAATACAAAATATATTATTGTATCCCAATGTAAATCATATTAAGCAAAAGATACATAAAATACATCCTAAAATTGTGCTGCTAGTTAAAAAATAGATTCAAAAATTGGTAGATGTCAAATTCATATGAGCCATTGGATATTCTAATTGAGTATCTAACATTGTGCATGTTACCAAGCCTAATGATGAAATTTAGTGTTGCACTGATTATCATGAGTTAATAAGGCTTGTCCAAAATATGAATTTCTATTACCTATATCAATATGATTATTGATTCCACAACTATATATGAGACAATTTCATTTATGGATAGTTTTGTGAGATACAACCAAATTAAAATTAACTTAATAGATCATGAGAAGACCATATTTACCACTCCATGGACACAATTTGTTATATGATCATGCCTTTTGGACTTAAAAATGTCAGAGCCACATATCAGATGGTTATGAATCATATCTTTCATGATTTTATTCATAAAACTATTGAGGATTATGTCAATAATTTATTTTCAAAATACAAGCAATGACAAGACTTTCATGATTTATAACAAATATTTGAACATTTACACAAGTTTAATGTCTTTTCAAATACCAAACAATATATTTTTGGAGTGTCTTCTAGAAATCTTTTTGGGTACATTATTTACTGGCAAAGTATCAATTTTGATCCCAAAATGTTATGATTTATTATTGAGATGCCACCAGTAACTAATATAAAGCATCTATGATGTTTATAGTGAAAAATTTAGGCTATCCAATGCTTCATCACTTAGTTGATAAAACAATTTCCTTCATGAGTTTGCTAAAAAGGACACAAAATTTGTATTATATGACATTTATCAACAAAGCTTTAATAAAATTAAAGAATATTTAGCAAACCCACTGGTACTAATGCCTCCTATTCTGGATAGACCATTACTTCTCTATATATTCATTACTCATGAGCCCCTTAGAACCTTATTATCACAATATGATGATAATAATAAAGAGTAGTCAATATATTATATCAATCACCAACTGGTTTATTATGAAGGGAAATATACAACAATGGAAAAATTATGTATATAGCTTTGGTTTTTACTACACAAAAACTACAACACTATTTGATCAAAAATGAGGTCCATGTGATAGTTAAAGAATATCCATTAAATGTCCTTATGAACAAAACACACCTCACTGGTTGTATCACAAAATGGGTGATGCAACTTACAGATTTTGATCTCAAATTTGTGTCCCAAAAGTCAATAAAAGGTCAAGTTGTAGCCAATTACCTAATACTTTTCCAATTATCAATGATTTTCTTGTTGATTTTGAGGTATATAATATATCTTCAAATCCATGGATAATGTTTTTCAATGCATCAAGATATAAAACATGAGTAAGTGTTAGTATTATACTATTCACCCTTTAGGGAAAATACGTACTTTTCTCTTACATATTAGTTTTTTATTACACTAATAATATAGAAAAATATAAATCCTTGATAATCAAATTATCAATAACATAAAAGCTTCATATAACATAAATTTAGGTCTTTGGTGATTCTCAGTTGATCATTAATCAAGTTACCAATCATTACCAAACCAAACAATAACACATTATACCATATAAAAAATAGTGGACAAACTAAAAGAATCATTTGATACATTTTCTATTAACAATATCCCCTATACAAATAACTACCATGTAGATGTAATGGATACTATGACATCCTTGATGACCTTTGATATCAATGATGATCATATAAACTTTACCATATTCTTGTTACAAGAGCCTTCCATTTCTTCTAACAAAATGAATGCCTTAACCATTCTTACTATTATTCGTAGTTCTACAAACATAGTATGGCACAATGATATTTATAATTTTATTTATTGAGCTTATACACTAGAATAATTTATGTGGAATGATAAACATAATTTACAATGTGAAGCACTTCATTATGTTACTATTGGGAATGATTTATTCAAACAAGGTTCTAATGGACTCATTCTTTGATGTTTAAACACATATGAGGCATGTACTACATTATTATAAATACATGAAAATGAGTGTGGTGGGTATTTTCTTGGTAAATCCATGTCCCAAAAAATATTATGTCAAGGCTATTATTGGCCTATCATGGACAAAGAATGTATTGAACATGTTAGATTATGTTTATAATAGCAACACTATAGTAATTTAAACCATGCATAATCTCATGAGTTATAGCCAATAGTCTCACCATGGCCTTTATACTTATGGGAATTTGGTTTTATTGGAAAGATAAATCCAATGTCCATTGGTGGACATAAGTTCATAATCAGAGCCACAAAATATTTTACCAAATGGGAGGAGTTAACATATGCAGGTTTTTGATGAATAATATTATTTTTTATTTTGGCATACCTTTAGCTATTATTTTTGAAAATTTATCCTCATTAAAAAACAAGATAGTCAAATTATTTTTAAGTAAATACAAAATAAAACATACCTTTTCTACACCTTAATATACACAAGGAACTGGACAAACAAAGGCACCAAATAAAACCATTGTCAAAATACTTTCCAAAATAATTGAATGACATAATTTAGATTGGCACTAGTATATGGTGTATGATTTATGGGCATACCATACTAGTGTTGACACACATCCTCAAGATACACCTTATTCTTTGATTTCTGGTATAGAAGTAGTGTTACCAATTGATCTTGATATACCTTCCCTTTATGTCTCTCTCAAATATATTATAAAAGATAATGAATACCATGAAAATAGATTGCATCAATTAAAAAAATTGAGTGAAAAATGCAAAAAAGTTGTTGAACACTTACATGTTTATCAAGATTGTGTTAGTTCACATAAAATAAAAAGGTTTGGCCATGTGAATTTGTTGTGGGCAACTTTGTATTAAAGTAAAATAAAAAGAACACCAATGTATAATAAGACAAGAAGGTGAAGTTTAAACCAAATTGGTTGGAACCATTTATTATTAAATAAAAATTGGAAAAATATGTGTACCACATAGCCACACTTGAAGGAAAACCTATCAAAATTACAATGAACATCATGTACTTACATAAATATCTCAATTGAGATATTCTAAAAATACCAAAAAATAAAAAAAACATCAAAAATCCAAAAATACATTTAACATTTACATATCCTATTAGCTCATTAGCATATATGTTGTTGGTTCCATGTTGGTAGATGGCATATTGATATTTATTATATGCATGTGTTTCACACATCTTTTGAGTATGATACATGGATACACACATACATGAACTATGACTTTTGGATTTTGGGCTTTCCCTCTACTCACATCACTAGGATATTGGGGGCATATGCCTCTATGATCATGATATACCTCAGTTATATAATTATATGGTCACTTTACATTATCATGTTCATGCTCATATATGCACTTACACATGCATTTATTCATGGTTATATTTTTTGTAGTGTACTTGATATGATATGTACTTAACATTTTTTGCTAACACATATATCTAAAGAATATTATTTTATGTTTATGTTAGTTTTTTATACTTTCATTTATGCACTTCCTTGATTGTATTGCTTTGATATTGTTTTAGTTGTTTGATCATTTGAATATGCTCCATTTTTTTTTGCCCCAATTATTTTTGTTGCCTCTTTAACATTTGAACATGTCATTGCTTATTGTATGTTGACATTTTAATATGTCATTCTTGTCATTGTGAACATTTTAATAATTCATGTTCCTTAAATTGGATGACCTTTTAACATACCCCTTGTTTTTTGTCTCTTTAGACATTTATCTATTGATTTTCCTTTTGAGTGTTCTTGTGTGTGTGCTTGATGATTTTTAAGCTTGTATTGTTACTATCTATATGTTGCCATGATCTACATCATGCATCTTAGGACTTAGTGTTATCACATTATTCATGTTTTAATGATATATTTACCTAGACATGTTCCCTTTATATGCTGCATGGTACATTCATAGTTTACATGGTTATCTTATCATCTTGAGGTAAAGTTAAATACCAGTTTGCACTTCCCCTCACCTTAAAAAGGGGGGCATATCAGTGGGGGCATGATATGGAGGCATGACTCCCTCATTATTTCTCAAATTTAGATTATAGTGGGGGCATTTTATGGAAACATGTTCTCCACATTGACATATACACCAATTCTTAGATTCAGATTATAGTGGGGACATTTTTTTGGAAACATATTACCCACACTTATACCAATTCTCAAATTTAGATTATAGTGGGGGCATTTTATGGAAACATGTTATTCACATTATCATTATATCAATTTTTATATTTCTTCATATATAATGGGGGTAGGTTTTGGAATCATGTTCTCTACACTTACACTAGTTCTAAGATTCACATTGCAGTGAGGTCATGCTATGGAAATATGTTCTCGACATTGGAACTACACCAGTTCTCAAATTCAAATTATAGTGGGGGCATGTTAAGTAAAATATTCTTTACATTGGAACTTATAAAAAAATTTATATTTATCCATATATGATGGGGGTATGTTTTGGAAGCATGTTCTACATAGTTGCATAGTTTTAGATTGGCCAAATTACATAGTTATATGATTTAGATACACATTTGTGGCAAAATTATATACATTGGTACCATTATTATACACATTTTTAGCATGATACATATCTAAGGTACATATGCTATGAAATGTGTGCCCAGTATTGTAAAATTAAATCAATTTTAGATTCTAAACACTTTTAGAGACTGTCATCACCCACCAAGTTGGACTTTTATATATTGTATTAAGCTAATCTATTATAGTATTTAGTTTAGTTTTTGGTATGGTTGAGGTGACTAAATAACTAAATATTTCCAAGTATATAGGTTTAAATTGATTGTATCATATATCCTCACCAATTTCATTGTGCAAGTCAATTTGGTTAGCTCACACTCACTAGGGTATAAGTATGATTAGGTTGCATGGTTGAGCTAATCTTAACTGTCAGGTGGGAACTCATCTTTTCTCTAAGTTTGGGGGCATGCGTCCTCTCATATATATCCCTATCTCTTTAGATATATGCACTTTCCAAATTTATATTTTTCCTAATCTTAGTTTTAATGAATTTTAATGATATATATTTCAAATCTAAGTGTCAAAAGGTAAGATGGTTTTATTGATACACATATGTACTCCTACACCTTTCTCTCTTTCAATTTTAATAATTTAAATACATCGATTTCAAATTATGTACACTAATCATATACTATAACATGATTTTAGTTACAAGTTAGTCACCAACAAAGTACTCAAGTTGGGCTCAAACAAAGATAAGATGTGTTATACACACCCAAGTACACATTCCTTTTTATTTTAAAATAGAAATTTCATTACAAAAATAAAGGGGATGAAAGTTTAGACATTATTTATGAATTATATATCATCTTATTCTTGTACACTTATAAAATACATATCATGGATATACCTTCAAATTCTATAACTTTTTTTATTACCAAAAGTCTTGCATACACCATCTCTTTATGCCTAATTGATTGTTTCATAGTCCAACCTATGTTATTATAATGACTCAGACATGTTATCCTACCTATAATGTTATAAACTTAATTATCTTCCATCTCTACAAGTTATGGATATAAAATTATTTTCTAACTACCCAAACACTTACATCCTAGCTATATGTTTATGTCAATGCAAGTTTCATATTCTAATGCAAGCGTCCAAAACCCTAAAGTCATATAATTTTTAAATTAAACATATCTTAAAGGTTGGCCTAAGTTTTTTAATGTAATATATTCTTTAAAATGATTGTTATAAATATAATATCAATCCTCAGTCATAACATAACACAAACCTATAAAAGACCTAAAAAGACAAAAGGCTACTTACCAAAAGCATTATATCAAGCACTCAAGTGAGGAAAACTTCCTTATATTCTCTCATTTTCATATCAATCATAGGGATAATATATCAATAGGTTTGAAGTACTAAAGGATTAGCCCAAAAGCCATATTTTTCAAGTTACAAGCTAGGTCATTATTGTACTTGCTTATCACACATTACATGATTGACACACAAGCCAATGTGTAGTGTAAAACTACATAAGTCTGAGTCCCTCTTTGGAGTATGGACTATGTAGGTAGAACTCATTTATAGAGGGGTCTTTGGGTATCTCGACACTATGTGACCATTAATATATTTTTCCATAGCCAATATGAAGATGAATAACTAGGGTTTTTATATTTAATAAGGATTGAAAGTCCATGACCTAGATCTAAATACACAAGAGCAAAGGTGACATAAAACCTAAAAGCATCTAGGTGGTTGCATCTAGTTTCATTATGTATTCTATACTAGACACTTGCATCCAAGTTAGATAGTAGTATTGATGTAACTATCCCAGGTTGATGTAAGTATCTATAGATATAGAGGTATAACTCTTATAATTAGGAAATTGTTCCATAATCTAATTGTAGTTCACTTTCTACATTGTTCTATATCTAAATCTATATTAACATTAGAATCAACTATATTTTTTTCATTATCATTATAATATTTATCATAGTTGTACTTTCTATCTTTATCATCTCAACATAATAAATTTAGTGTATGTTTTATCTAAATTTCACAAATAATTGGCTTGGTCTAGAGATAGTTGTGATCAATAAGAATCCAAGAGGGGAGATTAGTATCATGTTACTATGATCAAAAACAAATAAAACACACTAATAAAACTAACACCTCTAGTTTAGACACTAAAAGAGAAGGAGAAAAATACAAGTATAAATTGAAGACAAAATAACCATTATTTACCTTCTTTGAGAGAAAGAGTTTTATGTTGGCCATGGATGAATGTGCTTGATTATATGATAAAATAATCTTTGGTAATGGTGCTCCTTGCTTCATTTCTCCTTGTCACCTTGGCAATGTTATGTTTGGCTTGGCTCTCTCTAAATAAATGAGAATTATAACACTAAAAAGAGGGCCTTTTAAGTTATTTTTACATCATAACATTACACCAAAATAGTTTATTGAAGGTATTTTAGCATAATAACATTACTCTAAAAAAGCTTCTTTGAGGGAATTATTGCATAATAACATTAAATAAAAAAGCTTGTTGAACAATGGGTGAAGCCTTGTATTTATAGCCTTCCAAACTAATCCTCACTCAAGTGTGATTAGTTTTAGTTTAACCATATTTAGGTCTTGGAGGAAAAAATCCATTAATATTTTAAATTAATAGGCATGGCTCATAAATCTAGATATTTGTTTGATATTTTGTGAGTGATTGTCAACCCATAAAAGATGACATCATGATAATGAATTCATTTAAGATATTTATGTGATGTCATAAATTCATATTTATGAATTTATTAAAATATAAATTCAATAATTAATTAACCATGGGATTTTCACCTATGCCTTTAATTGGGTTTAACCAATTAATAAATCATGATCAAGTTAATTTATATTTTTAAATTTTGACAAGTTGTCCCTCACACATGGTTGAAAAGGTCAATTTGATAGTTCAAAACTTGAATGAAGATGAACTAAAAGAAGATGATGATTAAATTTATAAATTGGTCTAGTTAGGGATACATTAACACAATTTAGAAGATGCACATGATGTGCACTGATGAATCAGACTATTCTAGTAATTTTCAAGATTAAGTTACATTGTTTACATGAAGTTTTTCTAGTGCCCTTTTAGATATGGAAGTGGCCAAAAAGGAGTGTCTATAATTTATCCCTTTTTGAGAAGGCATTACAATACATAGGCACAATAACATCTTCTCAAAGAATGAAAATGTTGATAATGCCTTTGCTAAGAATAAAAATCCATGCGATGATGGAATGATGCTCCAAATAAAGTTTAAAAATCCTAAGATATCCCCTTGAAGGAGTGGCTAATACATTTGGTTGATGGATTATCCCTCAAAAATAAGAAAGCAAGAAGAATGAAATTAACCCATAGATGAGATTAATCCAATCGAGATAATACTTGAATGCATTGATTAAAAGTATTGATTTTCCTAAAGATAGTTATAATTAGCAATAAAGTCTAAGACACTGATTTGCCTAAAGGTGGTTATAATCATTGGCATAATCATGTACCCTATCAGGGAGGATGGGTTAGAATAATGGTTTGCCTAAAGGTGATTATAATCATTAAGATGACCTAGATTTTAAAAAAAAATTGCCCTAATGGGGTAGATTTGATTATGATAAATTGGTTATGCCCTAGTAGGGAAGATTGACAAGCATAACTCAAGGATTTAACCTGTCACATAGATTAAGTATGAGTAGGCAAAAATGTAGGTGTAATGTTCTAATGGTTGAAGAATCTAAAAATAACCAAGCACATGAGGATACATAAAATCATGAAAGAGATTATTGGAATAAAAAGGTGGATGAGCTAAATCGAGATACATCATGTATGTAAACACTGCCTACATAGTCTAAATATACCTCTTGTTAATTTAGTTCACCCAAAAGAAGCAAAAAATGAAATGAGGAATATAATAAAATACTAATAATTAATCGATGTGAATGATTCATTGGTACCTACCAATGGAGAGATGTTCATCCTTATTAACATTAACACAACCATAATGGTCAATGGGTTAATTTGATTAAGGAGGGTGGGAATATTTTCTAATGTGAACAAGGAGAAGTTTTTGTAGAATCATTGCTTGTAAGCTCCACAAAACTAATTTTTATTGTAGCACATGATGGTATGCATCATGATATAAAACACCATGATAACTTGGCTATAATGTGCATAAGGACTAACTCCCAATCCGATAAACAATCAAAAATAATGCACCAATGATAAAAACCATGATGATAATGTTGACATATGAGTATGGATGGAATCAATTAATATGCATAAGTAATCACCCAATGGATGCATATAGACTAAGTTAAATCACAATAATGAAAGAAAATAAATAGGAAAACAAATAAATAGTCAAACAAACAAACAAACAAAAAACTTGAAAGTAAAAACAATAGAAAACATCATATCATCAACCAAGTCGATACCTATGTGTGAAGTCTCAATGGAATGATAAATAAATGGTACCCCTAAGCAAATTTATATGCAAGGGAACACCATATAAGGATAGGATATCTTGATATAATTTGCATGCTTTGGTGTTTCCCTAATAAGATGAACATTACGAGGTTGGCCTAAAAATATAAATTGGATGATGCCCCTAAGTAAGGATACATGTAAATGGGAGGTTACACCCCCAATAGCTATGAAATGGATTGGAACCAACAATGGCCCTAGTAGGGCAGATCGAGGATGGATAACTAGGTTTAGATAAGACAAATGGTTTTAGATTTTGGGGATGTATATCTCTCTAGGAGATTGTAATCCAATTTTCTAATTTTTAAGATCTTGAAATGTATTGAATGTATTTTGTAATTTTTGAGTCATCTCAAATAAATTTTTAATTATGATATATAGAATGGGTAAACTCATAAAATAATGAGAGAGTGGGCTGAAATTTCTTACAAAATGGAAAAGGCATTGGAAAAGGGGTGATTGAGCTAACCTCAGTGTAAATTGATTGCTACTTACATAGTCTAAATAGACCTCAAGTCAATGTAGTTCAAAGGTATGGTAAGGTACGAAAGGATGGTAAGGTGAGGCAAATAGCAAGGTAGGGAAAATGGCAAGACAAGATAATTGGAAAGGTATGAAATAAAGGCAAGCTAAATGGAAAATGGAAAAGATAAGGTAAATGGTAAGACTAGGTAAATGGCAAGGCAAGGTAAATGGTAAAGAAAGGTAAATGGTAAAGAAAGGTAAATGACAAGGTAAGGCAAATGATTATGTTGTTCCTATTAATGTGGAGATGCATATCATAATCAACATATGATAAAACTAGAATAGTCAATTGGTTAAATTGTTATCCGATACCCTTTCTAAATAACTACTCTATCAAGAACCTGCTACTGCTTTGGACTCCAATAACATTGTTGTGATCTCCATCATTTTTGAATCTATTTCCTCTAAACTTTAAGGCAAGATATCTTCATAGCTTATGTAAAGTGTAGTTAGGGATGGTAAATATAGATAAACTATGGATGAAAGGTTTGATTTGGAATTGAAGAGATGGATCATAATGGAATGTACAATAGTTGGACAATAAATAAATATTAGGATTTTTAGGCACACACAATGTTGTTGATTCCAGATTTGACATAATTTTGGTTATGGTGGGGCCAAATACTTTTGAATATGCTCTTGATGGGACCACCAGATTTTTATATTATTTTAGCTTGAGAGATGCTACCCTCTGATTATGCTATAGATTAGAAGCCATATTGATGTGATCTTTAATAATGTCTTCATCAAGCATTGAAAAACTATTATGCCTAGATATTAGTGCCTTGAAGAGGTTTTCATGAATAAATCTATCTTAATTGTCCCATAATACCTTTGAGAATGTTAATGTAATGGTTATGTTGATTGGTGTTAATAGAAAATGGAATGGTAATGGAATGGGAAGAGTAAACACAATCCTCATAGAAGATAATAGGATAAATTAGGTCTAAGTTGACATAATCATCCTCAAAAATTATGGAAGGATCACAAATGTATTAAAATTAATCTACAAGGCATGTGTAACCAATGTTGTAACAACCATGAATGTATTCTAATTTTGAAGTTGAGTCTAAGTCAAGGGACTTTGAATCCAATGTTGATTCTACTTCTAATGTTAAATCTAATATCATTTCAACAATAGAACCCAACTTTAACATTTATTCTTCATC
This sequence comes from Torreya grandis, assembly GCA_037957365.1. Lineage (NCBI taxonomy): Eukaryota > Viridiplantae > Streptophyta > Pinopsida > Cupressales > Taxaceae > Torreya > Torreya grandis. The sequence goes on along the minus strand of JARHVA010007688.1, from coordinate 467,710 downwards.
TCATGTTATAGTTAAGATGTTATGTTCAATGCTTGGTATTAGATGATTAATTGTTAGGGTTTGAAAAATTGGCTCTTCATAAAGAGGTTCATCTAATAAGGACTCCACAAATACTAGCTCAGGAAAGTGAGACTTCTCAACAAAAGGTAAATGGTCAAAAGGAAACTCCATAGAGACTGTCTTTGGGTGCTATGAAGCTTGGTTGATATCATAAACCAAAGGAGGATTACTAGCATAGGTATTGGATTGGATACCATTATCATTAAATGGGTGAACTTGGTACTTGAATTAGCCCAAAGAAGGGAAGTCATAAGCATATGATAATAAACATTATTGGGTTTGGCAATTATCCCAAAGAGGGTGGTCTTGATCTATGAGAATGGTCTTAAACATGGTCCATGAAACTTGGCATTAGTTTAGGCAAAGTGAAATTATTTTAAAAAACAAACATGGGTTAGGCACTTGAAAATAAAATAAATCAAAGCATGTTCGAATCTATACTAGGTCATATGAAAAAAGGTCTAAAGCTCATAAAATACTTGAAACATGGTCTAAAAATATTGGTTGATGCTTGAAAATGTCTTGAAACTTGGTCTACATGGAAAATGTAATCTATTACTACAAATAGTTTAAAATTGGCCTAGAATGGATCTCTTCTCCAAAATCATCAATGGTAACCTTGGTCTCAAATATATCCAAGGTCAAAATTCTTCCACATAAATGGTCAAATACATGGAAAATTTGAATCATGGTTTTTGGTAAAGTGTTTTGAACAAATCTCTAATCTAGGTCTAAAATGAAAATAATGTTAGGTCTTTAGAAATAATTTAATGCTAGTTCTTTGATATGAAGGCACAAATCTACACTTTAAAACATACTAGGTTTGGAAACTAAAAGGCAATTCTAAGTGTTTGGTAAGAAGGCACAAAGATAGACTTTAAAACACACTAGGTCGAGGTAATAATTTGCAATTAATCTAAGTTCTAAGACAAACATTTCAAAGCACTTTGACTAAATCTTGGCACATGGGTTTGAAAATAACTTGACTTTGGTATAAGACATTCACTCTAGGCACACACCTAAAAATAATTTTGAAAGTCAATCTCAAGTAATCAAAATAAGATCAATGAGTAAAGAATTTAAGCCCAAGTGATAAGTAAGGCTCCAATGTAAACTAACCATACTCAAAGTAGTACTTAAAAAGAGATTTTTGACCTTATTTCAAGGCAACAAATAAACTCAAGGCACATGTAAAAGAGTGTTCAAAGCAAGCAAGGAATTTAGTCCAATTTTCATAATTCAAATGTGAGAGGTAAACACCCAAGCCAAAATTAATTAAGACATAGGTGTAGGTTGATCAATTTGAATCTGAACTTCATAAGACAAATTTTGAACTTGGTTTAAAAAAAATTGTATTATTCAAATAGATAACATCCTAGACCCAAATGGATGACATAATGAAACCAATTTTAAACTAAAGGAATACGTGATTTTGAACTCTATTTAAAACAAGGAAATGGTTTTTGAAATAGCATGAGAAACATAATGATGTTATCTTGATCAAAAGGTATGACAATGGTTTTTGTTTCAAAACTCCAAAGCAAATACTTAGGATGAAACAAGCAATGTAATGACCCCCATTTAAACAAGTCACACACACACACACACACACACACACACACACACACACACACACACACACACACACACACATAAATGTTTTGACAAATTTTAAGTCAAAAGTGTGGCATCAAATGGACAAAATAACACCTCTTAGGCTAAATTGGTGTACAAACATGTGATTAGTTTTATGACTCATTTTGATGTGATAATACAAATTGTTTTACTCTAAAAACACACATGTAAATCAAATAAATATATAATTAGCACAAATGGCTCATCATATTCCTTATAAATGACATGGGTGTGCATAACTTCATCCAAAGTTTCCACCAATATACCAAGGCTTGTGAGTAATTAAGTGTTAATGCAAAAATTAAAGTATAGGTTTACGTAGAATTTTAAGACCCCCCCCCCTCTATCTCTCAAGAATTAGTAAATGACATGAAGTTAGAGTGAAGAGAAATCAGAATTTGGCATGAAATTATGTGTTAAGTGGGGTTTGAATAAAATATATAAGTTTTTCATGTATTATATGGTCTCAAATATGGCTAACACAAGGGTTCAAACATGTTAATTAAATCCAAACTATCTAGCTTACTATACAAGGGTCTATTCCTTTTAATAGTGACTCCAACCATGTACTACTTAGTTGAGTCAAATGTCTAGTTGTTGCATGGCCTAAGTAAATATTGGGATGGTCAGGATAACTACTCACCACTATCCCATCCAATGGTTTGCCTAATTTGTATACCCCATCATGAATCAAGGCTGGTACAATGTTGGGAGATGAAACCCTAGGTCAACACACCCCTAATAACTCATGGGGAAACTATGAACTCATGCCCACAAGCCAATTACATAAAAAGAAATAAATGAAAAAAGGAAATACTTTAGAGGTCACTTTTGAATCACCCAAGTTGCTCAGAGCTTGAGGAGAACATACATGACTTTATTTCTAACACACTTTCTACAAACAACAATAATAAACAAAGTGATTTTGGTCACTCAATTTTCCTAAAGGGGATGGGGGATAGCATACACACTAAAGTTTATGTTTTCCAAAATAAAAAAAATCTAATCTAAGTAATTTGAAATTAGTCTAAAGAACAAACAAGAATCAAAAAAGATCTTAAGAGCTCTAATTAAAAATGTATGTTCTTTTTACTAACACCAAATTGAAATGTGTTTGAAATTTTTGGCCCCTTGGCTATGTCTGCACTTGTAACATCTTGGAAAAATTTTAAAAGACAAATTGTTTAATTAAATTTTAAAACACCTTAACCAAATGTGAAGGAGTTTTAACCTTTATTATAAAATTTGAGTTTGCAAAATATAAAAATTGATTAAAAAGTACCCAAACTTCTTATTTATTGGCTTAATTCCATACAAACAAGTTAGTGGATTAATTTTTGATTTAATCCAAGGTGAAATTTTTAATTTATCTCAAGAAAACACAAAAGTAAACTCTCTAGAATGATTTCATAGTTATGCAGTAAACTATGAACTGTGAAATTATTTAGGTATAAAAAACATATAAGAATGCAACAAAAACTCATAATGGATGATTTAATGGTTCTAGAATAATTTTAATGCTCATTTTGGCAACTTTGCTACTCCAATAAATGATTTTGTAACTCAGGTGAATGATTTCATAGTTCAAGTGATAATTTTAGAACTCTAGAAAAAACCTATAGGGAAAACATTGAACATAAACATGAATGATTTCACAATTTTATATCAATTTTTTAGTTATAAAAATGATTTCACAGTTTGATATCATAATTTTGAAACTCAAAATTATGATTTTGCTATCTTGAAATGTGATTTCTCTACAATAAATGATGATTTCACTACAAAAATAGATGAATTCACAAATGTAAAATAATTTCACCCAAAAACAAAGAAAAAATACATTTTATTATAGGATGAATTCATAGTTTCACTCAATGATTTCATTTTTATGGGCCTATTTTCATAGTTACATAGAGCCAAGTTGAAACTAGAATGATTTCACAATTTTCTAAGACAAATTCATATATTCGATCAATGATTTTTTATTTTGCCTCACCGAATTCACAATTATACTGTCATGAATTCATAAATCCATAGTTACAAGCCAAACATGGAAAATTTAGAAAATAATAATAAAATAAGCTCTAGAATTAAATATTCTTGGCTCCAAAAATCTATCAATATACTCTATTTATGATTGTGAAGTGCATGGTCCTACTAGACGTGTCATTATGTGATCAATAGGAATTCAAGAGGTTAGATCAGTATCATGTTAGTATGATCAAAACCAAATAAAATACATTAAGAAAACTAGCACCTCTAGTGTAGACACTCAATGAGAAAGATAAAATTACAAGTAACTATCAATAGAAGATAAAATAACCATTATTCACCTTCTTTGAGAGCAAGAGTTGTATGTTGGCCATGGATGGATGTGTTTGGCTATGTTATCAAATAATATTTGATAATGGTGCTTCTTTCATCATCTCTCCTTTTCACCTTGGATATGTTGGGCTTGAATTCACTCTCTCTCAATAAATGAGCATTATAACACTATAAAAAGGGTCTTTAAAGGTATTCTTGCATCATAACATTACACCAAAAGGGCTTCTTAAAAGTATTCTAGTTTATTAAAATTACACTAAAAAAATTATTTGAGGGAATTCTTGCATAATAACATTAAATAGAAAATCTTGTTGAAACTAACCCTAACTCAAGTGTGGTTAGGTTTTATTTAACCATGGTTAGGTTTGGGAAGGAACAAGCCATTAATATTTTCAATTAATAGGCATGGCTCACAAATCTAGATATTTGTTTGATATTTATGAGTGTTTGACAACCCATAAAAAATGATTTCATGATGGTGACATCATTTTAGATATTTGTGTGATGTCATGATGATGTCATCAATCTATAATTATGAATTTCTAAAATTGTAAATTCAATAATTGATTAGCCATGGGATTTTCACCTATACATTTAATTGGGTTTAACCAATTAAGCAATCCTGATCAAGTTAAATTCTATTTATGAATATTGACAAGTTTTCCCTCACACATGGTCAAAAATTTCAATTTTATAGGTCACAAGTTAATTGAAGATGAACCAAAGGAATAATATTATTGCATGCAGTGCATTGCCCTATTTAGGGATGTATTGGCACAGTTTAAAAGATGCACATGATGTGCCTTGATGAATCAAAGCATTCTAGTGATTTTCAAGATTAACTTGCATTGTTTTCAATAAGTCACTCTAGTGTTTGTTTAGACATGTAAGTAGTAAAAAATGAGTGTCTAAAATATTCTACCATCCTTATGCCCTAGGCTATCTCTACCCATTTAACCCTAGATATCTCCAATATCTATATTTTACGGTTAAATATTATCAAATAAAGGATGCCTCATTTGTGAGAGGATTTTCCCAAGAAGGGACTAAAATAAATTTGAGGTAGTCAAATTCTAGGGTAAAATTTAAGACTACAACAAAAGATAAGAGGAAATTCTAGAACTATGGTAAAATGGGGAATTTCAAATAAAAAAATATTGAAAAGATTAAGTATTTGATTATTCTCATTTTTTAGAAGTAAATCACTCTAATTAATATTCAAGGGATTTATTCTTGGAAAACTCAACCTCACATGCATGTGATGATGCATGGTTGATTGATTTGGGTGTATTTTTTCATATGACCCTTCACAGGGAGTGGTTCTATGAATATGAAAAGACCAACAGAGGTGATGTCTTCTTAAGAAGTAACTCAAACTATAAGCTTATAGGTCAAGTGAGAGTCAATTTAAGTTTTAAATAAGGAAATATTGAAAACCTTCTTAGGATTATGCATATTCTAGGTTTGACTTAAAACCTAGTATTTGTAAGTAAGATGAATGTTGTTGTTGTGTAGGTAGTATTTAATAATGATAGATGTGATATGGTTTATGGAGAAATGATACTAATAAGAGGATTCAATACAAGAACATTGTTTAAGACTGAGGCAAGTATTATAAGTGATGGATGTAATAGTTATGTTACTCCTAAGGTGAAAAATATTTTAGATCATGCTCCTACATCTCCTATAATAAAAAATATATTGTGGCATTAGAGGATGGGACACATTGGAGATAAAATACATCAAGTATTAAATCTAAAGGCATGGTTAAATTAATTTATGATTTCCCATCATACTTTGATTTGTGTTTGAATTTGTATTGTATTGATACAAGATCAAAGGGGATTTTAAATTTAGTTCATAGTGGTGTTTGGATAGTTGATGGTTCCATCACTAGAGAATTCTTTGAACTATGTTTATTTTGTATATGATTACTTGAAAAAAAATTGGATTTATTATGTTAAGGATAAATCTGAGTCTTTTAATAAATTTAATGGGTTTAAGGCTCATGTTGAAAAATAGATAGAGAAGAATATTAATACCTTGAAGAGTGACAATGGTGGACAATATTGATTAATTGATTTTAAGTAGTTTTATAAGTATTATCAAATAGAAAGTCAAAATACAACTCCATACAAACCACAACATAATGGAGTTTCAAAAATAATAAGACTCTAATGGATAAAGTGATAATCATGATCAGTGGTGAAAGATTGGAAATAAATTTATAGGTATAATAAATCATGATTGCTTGTTATTTGATCAATAGATCACCCAAATCTACCTTGGTTGATAAAACTCCACAAGAATCATGGGATAGTAATAAACCATCTATCAAAGATCTAAAAGCTTCTTCTTGTGATGTTTATATGTATATTATGAATGGAAAAAGGTCTAAACTAGACAAAAAATCAATAAAGCGTATATTTATTGGATATGGTATTGTTGTGAAGGGATATAAGCTATGGAATACTAAAATTAAGAAGACAATTTATATTCACAATATTATCTTTAGAGAGGTAAAATGGATTTAAAAACAAGGAGAGACAAATGATTAACCTAAACATATTCAATTTCAAGAAGAAGAGGGAGAAAGAGTGTCTAAATTTAAAGTAACTACAAAAGATGAACTAAAGTGAGAGTTACAAGAGGAAAAATTGGATAAATTTGAGGAGGAGGAACCTAAAGATGTAGAACCAAAAACACCAATCTTGATAAGATCATATCAGGGGAGGATGACACCTAATCATTATAGTCCTTCTGATTTATGTTATGATTCATTTTATTATTTTTGTTTATTATTGATGAAGACCATAAGACTGTAAAGGAAGCTTTCATCACAAATGAAACTGAGTCTTAGAATAAGGCTAGGGAGGAGGAAATGGAGTCCTTAAATAAAAATCAAACATGGAACTTGGTAAAATTACCTACTATAAAAAACCTAGTTGGCTACAAGTGGGTATTTAAGAGGTATAATGAATATGGGAGAATACAGAAGTTTAAAGCTCACTTGGTAGAAAAGGGATTATCTCAAGTAGATGAAATTGATTTTAGTGATATTTTTTTTCTTATTGATAAATTACACTAAATTATATTTTTTCTAGCTATTGATGCTACTTTCATATGTAAATAGAATAAATTGATTCAAAGAACTTTTTCCTGTATGGTGAGCTTGAGGAATAAATATACATGACATAGTTAGAATTTTTTAAAATAAAGAGAAAGGAGGATTTGATGTACAAGCTAAAAATATATATTTATGGATTGAATCAATCACCAATAATGTGGAACTTTAAATTTGATAGGTATGTGTTGGGACTTGGGCTTGGAAGAAATAAAACTGTTCCCTATGTTTATTTTAAGTAGGAAGGTTAAATTTTAAAAGCATAGTATTTTATGTGTATGGCATGTTGTTAATTGATAATAATAAGGAAATGATTAGCCAAGGTAAGCCTCAATTATCATCTCAATTTGATATAAATTATTTTGGTCCCATGAAACATATATTTTGGGAATGGAAAATAAAAGGGATTGGATAAACAAAAAATTGTGATTGAATCAAAAGAAGTATGTTGAAATGATACTGCAAAGGTTTAAGATGCAATAAAATAATCTTGTCATTACTCCCTTCCTTTTTGGTCAAAACTTACCTTCTAGGAAATGTATTAAAATAGAATAAATTGAGGATGTCTCTAGTACCATATTATAGTGATGTTAGCAATTTGATGTATACAAAGGTTTGTACTAGATATGACATTGCTCATGTAGCAGGAGTAATGAGTAGATTTATGTTTGTTCATTTTTGACTATGGTGAAGATGATATTTAGGTATTTTTGTGGGATATTAGACAATGAAATATGCTATTAGGGTAATTTTGGTGAGGATAAAACATTTAATCTACATGGTTTTATGAGTTTAGGCTAGGCAAGAGATCTTGATTATTGAAAATCTACCAATGGGTATGTGTTAAAAATTTTAAAGAGAGTTACAAGTTGGATGAGAAAACAATAATATATTATTGTGATATCCATAATATAGGGTTAACACCTAGTAGCTACTTAGGCAAGCAATGAAAAAATTTAACTTCAAAGGTTAATTTCCACCATTGGGTTTGCCCAAAAGGCTATAATGATAGAATGTGACTCTAAAGGTGTAATTTGTCTAGAAATAAACCTTGAGGATCACTATAGAACAAAACTCATTTATGTGTAATATATTTTTGTGAGGAAAATGATGGAGGATTAAAATATAATATTAAATAAATTGGATACAGGTGAAAACATTGTCAAGTTACTGGAAAAAACATTGAAATTGAGAAATTTTATTGGTGTAAAAAGTCAATGGGCATAGTTACCCTTTGTTGCTAAAGGTATGCCCATGTGGCCCTCCTAAGGAAAGTATTAAAAAATTGGGATATTTTATAAATATGTTCTATATTTTCCATGATTTACACTCTACTAAACAATAGATCTAGAATAGGGATTTCTCCCCTTCATCTAGATAAGGTGATAACCCCAGAATGATCTAGTATTGGCATGTATTTGGGTGGTTTTAGACCATGTTTTTGGTACCCATGGTATTACAATACCTTATTGATGTGACTATATATATTTTTGCATAAAATAAGGAGAGAATAGACCTTGAAAGTATATTATTATATTGTAAACTATTGAGTTAATACAATAAAATAAAAGTTGTTATATTGGTTTTTTTACCTAAAAGGGTTTTTCCTAGGTAAATCATATGTACCATGTAATATAGAGTGTGCCATTTTTATTATTATTCTAGCTTAAGGACTATATTAATATTGCTTCTCTTGTTTTATTTTATTGGGTCTATTTTTATCTTTATGAGAGATAAAAGGAAACCTTAAGTAAACTAAGGTTTGGTATTCTCACTATAAGAAACATGTTCACCAAATGTTTTTACGAATTTAGGATTAATGTGACCCCAAATAACATAAAATATATAATAAATCATTTTATTAAACATGTACAATTGCTCAATAAATTTTGATTGTAACATTCTAAATATAATAACTTGTTATTTTTATAAAATACTAGGATAATGATGTACTTAGCTTGTTTTGAATAAATTCATGTCTATATGAGTGATACAATAATTTAAAATGCACTAAAATGAGAATATGATTGCTCAAATCTTAAAAATAGCTCTATTGCATTTGGACAAGTATGTGATCTCTGGACACCTACATAGTGCGATCTTGTCTGGTAGATTATGGAATTGTCCATTGTGTTTTTCCTAGCCTAAGACTATGTCACCTAATGCACATATGTCTAATGAGAGTGATTATGTATTCTAATTTTTATAAATATTAGTGACAATTCTTATTTTATTTCTCTTTATTTTAAACTCTAACTTTACACTATATAACAAATGTAAATCAAGATAATGGGTGAAAGATAAAGGTTGAGATAACATTATCCACCCATTTGAGACTAAGTGTTTCATACATATCCAATACTCTAAGGGGGTAATAAAACTATATGTATTTTTTGCGCGTAATTGAGTGTGTACAATCATCTAATATGTTGTGTAATCTTGAGTATGGATTTCAACACTTTACAACCAATGAATCAACCTTTCAAATAGTGATTCAGACTTAGCTTAGGTATTTTATCCTTTGAGGGGTTTTATATTTGGAATATTTTTGGAGGTTAAAGACTATTTCAAATAATATGGACTTATGCCTGCCAAATTGGACTAGAGAGAATGATAGGAAAATATTAATTTTCATATATTAAAAATAAAGTGGATTATGATTATGGTAATAATTTATATCTATTCCCCATAAATTTCATTGGAGAGAATTTATAAATGGAAATTTTTACATAATTTTAGTTTTGGAAGTTTTTGGGAGGATCCTCTCAATGTTTATAGTGATTTTCAATGATAGGTATGATAATTCTATCATTTTTAAATGCTTAAGATTTATATGTTTATATAGTGGGATTTTTGGGTTATTTATTTTAAACTAGCTTAATAAATGTGTGGGTTGATCCTTATAAATATTTCAAAATCCAAAAACTAGTTGTTAAATGGCATGGGATCATGTCTTCCATGAGTGGACAAGTCCATGGTGAAAAAATTTTCTTAGATGTGTATATCTATCAATAAAGTAGGGGAAATGGCCTAAGGTTGGTAGATAATCATGATATAAAGTTGTATGAGTGAAAGACGTAGAACTTCATGTGTAACAATAAATAAAATTAGGAAGGGTCAGGTTCACATATGAGAGATTGGATAGAGGAATGGTGAATAAGATTCATGTATATGATCATCATTCAAGTGCTTTAAGGTTTGGTAAAATTACAAATTTTCAAGTGCCTAATACCAAATATGAGTGTCTACATTAGTTGGTAGAGAACACAATTTGTGCTAACCTTGAAAAACACTACCCTTGTTTGTTGTTATGACTATATATATATATAGTCATAACAACAAACAATGGTAGTGTTTTTCAAGGTTAGAAAAAATTGTGTTCTCTACCAACTAATGTAGACACTCATATTTGGTATTAGGCACTTGAAAATTTGTAATTTTACCAAACCTTAAAGCACTTGACTTATGATCATATACATGAATCTTATTCACAATTCCTCAATCCAATTTCTCATATGTGGACTATGAATCAAAGGTAATAATGCACCTGTGCAAAGTATTACTTAAAGATATTTAACCCCTTGGCTATACATTATGTTTAAACTAGAATGTTTTCTACTTGGAATAATAATTACTATCAAGAGCCTTCCTAATCTTTTAAAAATAATAGTTTTGTGGGTTTGGTTTCCATACTTAATTTTTAAGTGTGAGATAAAGTAATTAGCACTTAAATTTTAAGCATGCAGGGTTAAACCCAAACTATTGTTACTACAAGTCACAGATGCAAAAGACATTGCAGGATGACCAAAATCTACCTCATATGCATTAAAGTGTTTGTTATTGTGTTGTGGCTTACAAATTTTGTTGTCATGAAGCATTGAACACCTTTGGGAATTGATAGGAGTGTATAAGGTTTTTGAAGTTTTGAATATTGAGAAATTATAATAGTTTTTGTGAAAGTGTTAACGAAAGAATGTGAATTAAACCCAAAGTTGCATGTAAGGATTATACAATAATGTGAATTATAACATATAATAATAATGTGAATTAATATGGATAAAAAGTTAACATTGTAAAACATGGGGGCATGGTATGGTGTGAGAAATTGTGGAAGTAAAGGGGATTTTAATGTAGTTTTATCCTATTATACTAAGGTATGTACTAGTGGGGTAGAGATATAAGTTATCTCCCTTATGTATTAGGTAATATTTTAATTGTGGTAAAAGAGTACCAATAGGGAATATTTATGGGTGACTATGAGTACATAGAATTTTCACTCTTAAATCCTACCTAACTAAGCCTGGCTTAGGCTTAGTTAGCACAAAAAATAAATTAACATTCAATTATAACCACACCAATATATTATTTAGGATTGAATACTTAAGAACTCACTTGAGGCACAACAAGAATAATTGAGACCATTTTTATGAGAATCAAGCATAAAGACACATTCACACCATATATTATACTATGGAGCAAAGCTAAAAGATATCATCAATGTATATAAATATCAACACAAATATAGTCATTACATGTACATGATCCATTCTTTATTCATATATTCAGTTCACGACACAATCAATATACATCATAATTCTATTCAAAATCATACATTGATCACATTATGATGATAATTAAAACATTATCCCTTAAAACCATAAATCATTGCTCTAATTTACTCTTCCTTATCCAAATCATGTCACCAATTTGTAATTTAAACTCTCTCTCAAATGGGAACCCAAAGCCTTTATTTATAGTTTTCCTAATCCCTTTGGACCCCTACCAATTATCATAACTTAATAGTTTTCATCCTAATTATTGATGTATATTCGAGAATATTATATTTTGGATGCATTCCATGTGTCCACATAATATTATGTGATTTTTAATTCTTGGTATATGTTTTATCTAGTTTTGATCTAACTTGTCTCTATCTATTTCCATCTAAATCATTTTTCCCTGATAACCTACAACTTGTAAATATCTCCTTGTTTTCATCCTTTTTATAAAGTGTGCTTCCTTCCATTTAACATGTGCCTTTGTATCTTGCACATATTATACATCATCTATATTTCATTGGGTCCTATTATTATATGCACATGATATTATGAATATTGTATTTGTTTCAAGTCTACAAGACTCTTTAATGTGTCTCATCCATGCATCAAGTCTTGAGAAGACATGTATAATTTTATAAGTAAAATTATAGGGTCAATATTCCCCCACACTACACTTCTTGTTTGATAGACAAATTATTTGTATTTTTTTCCAACGATGGGTCACTTTCACATGAATCAGCACTTCAGGTACTTATTCTTATACCTCATTCAAAATATGATTCCAATGATTAGTAGTTCAAAATATTTTTGGTATTATCTCTTCTGATACCTTGTGGAAATTAATGAGCACTTCCTCATTATCATGATTGATATTATAGGTCTCAATTATGGTATCTATCAATAGCCTATGAGTTTTATAAAGTGCATGCACTATCATTTATTTAATCAACACTTTATCCTATATTCATTTGAACATGACATCTAATTTATTTTGCATTTCATCCATTGATTTTTTTATTGTTTGTGCTTCCTTAAACTTTTCCAATTTCTCTATTGGATTGGATACCTCTCTCATGTGCATTATCACTTCTACATGGGTACTTTTTCTTCTTTTAGAGAGGATTTAAATAAAAATATCTAGCATATGGGATTGTTTTTACCTAAAATATTACCATGTATGCCATAGGAAAGAATGGTATGATCTTGAGAAGATTTGAATAGTCCTACTTACTCCATATTGTTCTAGTCAAGATTGTATGGCCTTGACATTATCTACAAAAATTTGATTTATAATGCATATAATTATATAGTTCTAATACTGAAAATAAAAAATTATATCAAAAAAATATCTATTTACTATGATTCAAGATATCATAAGCATTTGGGAGATACACCATGATAACATGTTAAATATAATATGGACATTAGGGATAAAGGACACTAAGTGGGTCCAATATGAATTTATTAGTCTAGGATATTTAACATGTCTTTACAATATGTGATTTGACCACACTCTATCACCTCTTTAGTTCAGAAATGGAATAGGGACAAGAAAATTATAGATGTTGGCAAGGGAGGTGAAAATGGCTATGGAGGATGTGATCAAGATTGTAAGCCTTTCTATTGGAGGGATACAAGTTATAACATATTTTTAACTATTAATTTGAATCAAGAGAGATGTTAGTATCTTTTTAGTGAAAAAATGAAATCAAATTGAAAAACCAACACACTAGCTAATATACATCTCTAGGCCTAGTTACTTAGTTGAGTTTACTTAACAATACTAGAATGGAAACACAACTAAAACATGAAAGAGAAAAAATATTTCACCTCCATTGAATGCTTCAAATTATCTTTTAGTAGTGGCTTGCATGACTTGTGCTCATGAAGTCTTCATTAAAGGAGGTTTGGCTATCTCCTCTTCTCCTTGGCACCTTGTGGCATTGGCTTGGCTTGGCTCAATATTTATAAATTATAGAACTAATTTTCATGAATATTTGGAATCAATTGAGCATTATAACATTGGCATTTGAGAGCTTCAAATTCAATAGGTAAGGCCTCCTATTTATAGATTTTTAGAATTGTTTGAGGATCAACCATGACCATCCATCTCAAGATTGAGATGTGTGGCCATGAATAAATCCAAAAATGAAATTCATTCTAAAACTATTCCCATTAATATTTGGGATAGAGGGTATTTAATAGGCATGGATGGTCTTAATGAGGCATGAAGGGTCTTAACTTTGATATTTTATGCATTTATGGCCTAGGGATGTCTTCCCAAGAAATGATGTCACTTGATGATGCAGTTAATAGAAATCAATTTCCAATAAATATTTATTCAACAAGTTATATGTAAAATTAACTTAAGGACCTAATTTGGTTTAATTATCCTAAAACATGATTAGTCAACTTTGGTGCAAATTTTGGCTCTTGGTGCATAAATTGATCAAATTAATCAAAATGTCTTATTATTGGTCCAAAATTTGATTGGATTGTAATTAGGAGACAATGTCAAATGTGTTGGATCCATTATCCCATTTAGGATGTTACCAACACCAAATAACAAAGGCACATGTCTTGTGCAAGATATTTGACAAAAAAGAGTAATCTAGAGAACCTAGGTGCAAAATTGGCATTTTGACTCAAAATGATCTGATCAAATTTAGCTAGCCCATAAATTTAATTTCCCTATTTAATTATACTATGGATAAAATCAACACTTGAATATATCAATTTCAACTCATTTAATACATTTTAGTGTTTTTAAGCCAAATTGTGCACTTTGGTGAAAATTTGTTAAAATCTTAGTTAGAGGTTATCAGTGGCCAGTTTTAGGTGTCTACAATTTTCCCCTATTTAGGAAGATTTTGAAAACCATAGGAAAAGTAATATTTTCTCAAATAATTATAAAATGCCTATATGCCATAAACAAGATGATGGTTGAAAAACAAAGATCCAAATGGTGTTTGAGAAGCCTAGGATGATGCCCCCTTGAGGGAGTGGCCATCACATTTGTTGATGGATGGTCCCTCAAAAAGAAGCAAGAAGAAAGGTGTAATTAATTAATGGTTGAGATTAATATAAATTAAAAAATTCTTACATGCATTGAGTTAAAAAATAAACTAATTTGCCCAAAGGTAGCTATAATTAAGAATAAAAGTCAAAATAATGATTTGCCCATAGGTGGTTATAATCAATAAGAGGACTTGGATTGGATAAAGATGATGGTTCCCCTGTTAAGGATTATTAACAAGCATAACTCAAAGATATAACCTAAAATATAGATCAAATATGAGCAGGCATAAAGTGATGAAAGAGATGAATAGAGGAATGAGATTTATCAATAAAAAATGATTCAGTTATACATGCTAATGAGGAGATGCTCATCTTTATTAGTAATAATATAACTAGAATGGCTAATGGGTTAATTCTGATCAAGGGTGGGATGGAAGGATTTGTCAAGGTGCCAAGGAGAAACTTCTATGGTTCCATTGATTATAGACCTTTTTGAAGCTGATTTTTGTTGTAACATATGACGGTAGTCATCATGATAGAACACCATGAAGACTTATTTAAAATATGCATAAGGACTGACTCTTGATCCAATAAACACTCAAAAATAATGCACCAATGATAAAAACTGTGATGACAATGTTGATGTATAAATATGGATAGACTCAAGAATAATGTGTGTAAGAAATCACCCAATACATACATATAGACCAAGTCTAGGCAATAGTGCTAAAAGCAAACAAATAGGCAAGCAAAAAAGAAACAAACAAAGAAAAAAATAACTTGAAATAAACAAACAAACAAAAAATCCTAAAAACAAAAGCAAAAGAAAGCATCCTAACAATGACTTTGCCGTAGTAGGGTGGATCGAGGATAACTAACTAGGCTTATATAAGACAAATGTTTTTGGATTTTTGAAATGTTATGGATTTTTTTTCAATTTTGAGGTAAATTAACTCATTAGAGAATGAAAATATACCTACTCATAAAATGGCAAGAGTGTTTGGCTTAGGTTTCTCAAAAAATAGAGAGAGCATATGGAAAGGGGGACTAAGGTGACCTCAACATGAATTAAGCACGACCTACTTAGTCCTGAAATGACCTCAAGTCATAGTAATTCCATCCACACAAAAGGTGAGGAAAAACCAATTAGGTCTCAACAAGTTCTCAAATCTAG
This sequence comes from Torreya grandis, assembly GCA_037957365.1. NCBI lineage: Eukaryota > Viridiplantae > Streptophyta > Pinopsida > Cupressales > Taxaceae > Torreya > Torreya grandis. Next base: position 451,815 of record JARHVA010007688.1, on the reverse strand, counting down.
AAAATGACTAGTCAAATGAAAACAACAATGGCAAGGTGATGTGGCAATACATGGTTAACAAGTGTTTCCCCTAGTTTTCCCACATGTAGTTATAACTAGGATACGATGGAATAGGTCAATAATACTAATTTTCCCATAAGTAGTTATAATCAAGTTCACATAAACAAACTTGATAGGATGAAAGATATATTGCTAGATCAATTGTCACACTACTTTCATAGACTATCATTATAGACATGAATTTGATAAGAGTTGAAACATAATCAAAATAGCCATGTAAAAAGTGTATGAAGAACCAAAGTGGCCAACATCAAAATAGGATTGGGTAGGATGACTAAAAATATGCTTTGGTCTTGATAGGATTGGAATGATAGGATGGTATGGTCTTACTAAGGATAATGATGGTTTTTGATAGATTAAAATAAATGGTAAGAGGGTTGCCCCCAAGTGATAATATGATTGGTTAGGATATGAAACAATGGTAAAAGGATATGTAACAATGGCAATGGCATGGAAATGAAATTGTATGGTACATGTTTTTGCCCTAGGTATGGTTTTTGATTCTATTATTCATACTGATGGGGAGGTGCACATCCTAATCAACAAATGATACAAATATAATACTTGATCATGTTAATTTCTAACCCACACCTCATCTGAATATCTACTTCATCAATAACTACTCGTAGATTTGGATGTCAAGAATGCTTTTGTGATCTTAGTTGGTCATTGATTCAGATTCCTTCAAACATTGATACAAGGTATCTTTATAGCCTCTATAAAGGAAAGTGTGTCCATGGATATTAAATAAGGAAAACTAATGGATGGTAGGTTTAATTTTTAAATGGAATGGTAGATGAAAATAGAATGTATAATGGTTGGGAAATAAATGAAGATCAAGACTTTCAATCACATGTAATGTTGTTGATGCTAGATTCATCATAATTTTGGTTATGGTGGGCCTAAAGACTTGTTCTCTTGATAGGACCATTATATTTTTGTATTTTTTGGTCTTGAAAGTATCTACCATTTGATTAGGTTGTAGATAGGAAGTTATTTTGATTTTATCTTTGATTTTGTCTTCAACAAGTAGTGAAGAACTTTTGTGCTCAGCTATTGGTACCTTGATGAGGTTTTCACCAATGAAGTTGTCTTGATTATCTCATAGCACATCTGAGAAGGTTTCACTAATGAACATTAGCTTTTGACTTTGATTTTCTTCTATCACTTTCAAAAATGTTTCACTAGAAGATGTTGAGTTGGAACTTCAATAGTATAATAATGCCTCTAAAAAGGTTTCACTAGGAGAGTGTTATTTTATTACATGAATGTGGTGTTGTCCTCCTTTCTCTTCTTCAAATTCTATGTCACCATGGATATAATTCAATAAATTGTGTTTTTTTCAATCCCAATTGACACTTATGGGAGATAGAATGTAAATAATATGGCTATCTTGGTTGATGGGAGTGGCATGTGGAATGGTAATGGAATGGGTGTTGGCATCACAATACTTGTAGAAGATATTAGAACTTGTGTCAATGTTAAAGTACTCATCCTCAAAAAATTTATAAGGATCACAAATATATTTAAATTAATCTTCAAAGTATGAATAACCAATGTTTTAATAACCACAGACATATTTTTCTTCTGAATCTAATTCTAACTCAAGGGACATAAAAAATCTAATGTTGAGACTACCATTGATTCTAATTCTAATGTTAAATCTAATGTTGATCCAAGAATAAATCATGACTCTAACTCTGATTCTTCATCTAATGGGTAATCTATTACAATTATGTCTTGTTGAATGTTTGGTATTAGACAAATAATTACCTATGGTGCCATAATAGGCTCCACAAAGACTAGTTTGTCAAATTGAGACTCCTCCATAATGGGAAATAGGTTAAGAGACAACTCCTCAGGGACTAGCTTATCAAGGGGAGACTCTTGAAAAATAGGCATATAGTCAAGGTAATGATTTTCCCAAAGGTGATTACAATCATTAAGAAGTGACTTAGTAAATATTAGCTCCTTAGAGTGAGACTCTTCGACAATTGGTTTAGGACCAATAGGCAATTCATCATAGATTAACTTATCACAAATGGTTGATTAAAAAAAACATCTTGTATTGGTTAGTTCTCTTGGCCTTGGTTTTCAATTAGTTAGAAGATACTAGTTTTGAACATAGATTGGTCTTCAAATGATTGGATCGGTTGAGGTTTGGATAGGATTGGTGATGGAAGAGAAATGACCTATGGTTAGATAATGGTAGGGCACTAGGGATCATGATTTCTTATGTGAACAAAAGGACAAAGTCCTGAGATGGAAATGATAGGGTAGTGTGGAGCTTGATTGCTCACACAAGTCAAAGGACTAGGTCCTGGAATGATGAAAGGGTGTTGTGGAGCCTAGTTACTCACAAAAATCCAAAGGACTAGGTCTAGGAATGGTAATGGTATTCCTTGGATATTGTAGAGCTTGATAGCTCATATAATCCAAGGGAGGGTTAGTGGTAGTCTATGATTGGATCACAAAAGGATGTCATGGAAGTTGATTGCTTCAACAAGCTAAAGCATCCAAATCTTCCTCATAAACCACATCATCCTAGTTGTGAGTTGGTTCATAAGTTGGTTTTTGACTGTGTTCCATGTACTAATTATTGCAAAGAGGGTATGGATCTGTATCCCAAACAACATTATCTATATTTGGGTCTTCAAAGTCCTCCTCACAATCCTCTTCATGTCAATCAAGGTCTCAATTTGGATTTTGTGGATTTTGACTATGTTTCGCATATGGAGTATTATAGGGAGAATAATAAAACTCCTTAGAAACTCTCTATAGGGGTTTCTAGTGGGATTTTGTGTGGCCATTCTATCTTAATTTGGATTTTATGTGACTCCAACATAAGTGTAGCTAGATATATCTATGTAAATGATGAAAGCTCTTAAACAAAAAGGCTTAGAGTTATATAAACTCTAAAAAACTATCCAAAAGACAAATGGTTCAAACTTGGTCTAACTTGGTCAAAGGGGTGGATTTGTATCTCCAATATGGTCTAAAAGTGGAGTTGTATCTCCAAAATGATTTTTGGTAATACTTGGTATAAAATAGTCTCACATAAAATGTCTAATGTCAAATGTCATATACACAAAAGGTTAAACGTCTGAATAAAAATTGGCATGTTAAGTGTCTAGGTCAAAGTGTTCCAAATAAGGTCTAAACTAGGAAAGGGAAAAGAGTCACTAGGTATTTTGTCTAAATGTGAAGTCAAAATCTAGGATCAAATAAGCTATGCTAGGAATTTTGGCCAAATGGCATTAAAATATAGACTTAAAATAAAGGTATCATGTGATTTGATTTAATCTAACAAGTTTGGAAACAAATTTGACATTAACCTGACACACAGAATCAAGCATAAACATGATCAGTTGGCATAAGGCATGAGGAAAAAGGTTTTTGGATAAAGGTTGTGTTCTCCCAAATAAATGTGTAAATTATTATGAGGATAGGTTTTGAAAAAACAAACAAACCATCAATAGTTTTCAAATTTGGGTAATTGATTAACCGAAGTTATGCAACCCAAAAGAGAAAGATCTATGTATCAGCCCTATGAATTGAGGCCTAAATAGAAATAAATTAATGTTTGAATCCAAATTTGATAAGGTTAATTTAAAACTCAACATTGAAAACTAAGATTTGACCAAATAAGATAAATAACATTGGAGAGCATGATGGCATAAGATAAAGGTCCAAATGGTATACATGACATGGTTTGAAACAAAATAGTTTTTGATACAAGGTAAACTAGTCTTAAAATAAATTGAGTAGTCTAACAGCATAAGCATGCTTGAATGATGTGATCTATGTTATGTTTCAAAGACTCAAAAGGAAAAATAGTTTGATATGATTTTGGCAACATAACACTACTCTTTGAAACTCAAATTGACACAAACATAAACAAGTTTAGAAAAAATTTCAAGGCAAAAGTGTGGTGCAAAATGATGAGCATAACACCTCTTTAGATTAAATAATGATGTATAAATAAATTAATTTTTCCATGGCTTTATGAACAAATAAACAAGTTTTAGTCTCAAAACATACCAAGCAAAAATGACCAAAATACTCTAATTATAATTGTTCAAATCCTAGAAGAGGTATGGCAATGTGGATTTGACTAAACTATCAAGATTTTGAACATTTCTATGGGAATCAATTGCATAATGGCATTCACATCAAACAATGCAAAATAAAATCATGGAAATTGGGTATCCATGGCATTGTCTAGGTGTAAAAAGGTCTAGTCCTTTTTACAAACACTACATCCTACTATTCACTCAGTATAGTGCAATGTCCAAATGTAGATATGTCTCATGTGCAACTTAGAAGGAGTGGATGAAGTCAATGCTAGGAGATGAAACCCCAAGTTAAATATTCCCTAAAGAACTCATGGGAGGTAATGAAGACCCCTCACAATCTAAGTTTGCATGAAATAAAAGACTAATAGAAAGACTTTAGGGTCATTTTCAAGGTCACCCAAACTTTGATGAGTTTTTGGGGAGTTATTTAGATGACATTATTTCTAAGCCTTAGACTAATATTTTTTCAATAAGGATGGCACTTTTGATTCCAAGGGTTCCCTAAAGGGGACAAATGGAAGAGCATACATTCATAAACCGTCTCTTTTCTAAATAAGTTTTAATTAAATAATTATTGAAAACAATAATTGACAAGTGTTATCAATTTTATAACCTAATTTAAATATATGGTGGTGTTATTTTGACCCCTTGGTCTTATGTTGTAACTTTGAAAGCATAATTATCAAAGCATTCACTTAAGCATCTAAATTTTTCATTAAACCCAAAAATAAATTTCTTAATTCATTTTAAAAAAACTCAAATAAAGTGTGAAAGGCACTGATTTAGTTTTTTTAAATTAATTTCCATGTATATACTACAAGAAAAATGTTATCACTTTGTTTAGCCTTGAAGCACATTTATCAAATGAGGTAACCTTGAAGGGCAAAATCTGTCAACCCAAAGGCAAAATCTCAAGAAATCAAACATGTTACATTAGACAATTTTAGCACAATTCTAAATAAAATATTTAAAAAAATACTATTAAATATATGAATACCTATAAACAACAAATTAGAAGGCTAAAAATAAAACATAACACAACACATAAATCCTGCACATAAAACATAAAAATCCATAGTCAGTATTTTTAACATAACTTTTAAAATAGATTAGTTTGCCATGAAATTTTTATAGGTTGTCAATAACTCTAGGGTGCACGTCTCTAAAAAAATTTAGGTCCAAAAAGTCAATACAAAAAGAGTTATAAACTCTGTTCTAACCATTTTTGCTAGAAAAATACAAAACAAAAAGTGATAATCACTAAAATAGCTATAAATTCTAAAATATAAATGATTTTTTCATCAAATTTTTATAAAATATCAATGACATATTTATATATATTAATTAAAAAAATTAGACAAAATTATTTATTAAATAAAAATTTATGACTTCTTTAATGACCGTTTTTACTCAAAGCAAATACAAAAAAAAAAGAATCAAAACTATAAAACACAAAAAAGTTTGTGGATTGTGCTCTCATGAAGATCATCCCACTGGGTGTGACATTATTTGAACTAGGAATTTGACTCAAAATAGGTTTTAATATCTTGTTAGTGACAAAATTAAATATAATTGAAAAACCAACACACTAGCTAACATACATCTCTAGGCCTAGTTACTTAGTTGAGCTTAGTTAACAATACTAGAATGGAAACACAACTAAAACATGAAAGAGAAAAAATATTTAACCTCCTTTGAATGATCCAAATTATCTTGTATTATTGGATTTCTTAGCTTGTGTTCATGAAGTCTTCATCAAAGGAGGCTTGGCTATCTCCTCTTCTCCTTGGCACATTGTGGTTGTGGCTTGGCTTGGCTCAATATTTGGACATTATAACACTAATTTGAATGAAGCTTTGGAATAAATTTATCAATATGACTTTGGCATGTGAGATATTCAAATTCAATAAGCAAGGCCTCCTTTTTATATATTTTTGGAATGGTTTGAGGATCAACCATGACTATCCATCTCAAGATTGAGATGTGTGGCCATGAATAAATCCAAATATGAAATTAATTATATAAATATCCACATTAATATTTTGGATATAGGGGTATTGAATACACATGGATGGTCTTAATGAGGCATGGAGAGTCTTAACCTTTATATTTTATGCATTTATGGGCTAGAGATGTCTTCCCAAGAAATGATGTCACTTGATGATATAGTTAATAGAAATCAATTTTCAATAAAGATTTATACAAAAAGTTCCATAAAAATTTATCCTAAAACATGATTAGTCAAATTTGGTGTAAATTTTGGTTCTTGATGCATAAATTCATCAAATTGGTCAAAATGTCTTGTTATTAGTCCAAAATTTTACTGGATTAGAATTGAAAGTCAATGTCAAATGCGTTGGATTCGTTATCCCATTTAGGATGTTACCAAAACCAGATAAAAAAGGAACATGTCTTGTGTAATATATTTGATATAAAATAGCAATCTAGAGCACCTAGGTGCAAAATTAGTATTTTGACTTGAAATGATCTGATCAAAGTTAGCTAGCCCATAAATTATATTACCCCATTTAATGATCCTCTGGCCAAAATTGGCACTTGAATATATCAATTTCAACTCATTTAATGCATTTTAGTGTTTTTAATCCAAATTGTACACTTTGGTGGAAATTGGTCAAAAGCCTAGTTGAGGTTATGAGTGGCCATTTTTAAGTGTCTACACATATGATATTATTAATGAGAAAAAAAATTATCTCATTATTACTATATGGGGGAAGATAGTTTATTTTAGGATGGAGGAGGGATTCTACTGAATAATATTACTCATGGAGACACCTCATAATTTCACAAATACATGGTTGTACTATTGAGATCACTTGTGGTGGTTGAGATAGGGGTGTATCGTGTTCATATGATTCCATCCCATAATGTAAGATACATATGAGATGTCAATTATAAACTCATGGTAATGTTACATATCTCTTATTTTTATAATTCCTATATAGATTTGTGTATGTTATACATGAAGGATGGATTTAACTAAGTAAATTACTCTAATATTAGGTATATGAACACTTAGCAGTGACTAGGCCTATTAGCCTACCCAATGTCATAGAGGATAAAGATATACAACTACCATGAAGATGACATGTAGTGGAGTATAAGAGGCATACATATTTATGTGTCTCATACTAGATGAGTACTATAGAATATATAATGAAGATAACAATCACTTTGTTTCCATACATGGATCATACAGATTGGGTTGAGAATTTTAAGCATATATGGTAGCTTAAGTGGAGAAAAGGTCACTAGTGTTAGTTTTTAGACAACCTTTAGTAGTTAAAATATGAGAAAGTATTGAAATAGTTTGGTTTTGCATAGGATGTGCCCCAAACAATCACATTCTATCATAGGACACATCAATTAATCAACATGGATGAAGACAAGATGGTATATACCTTTGATAAGTAGACACTCATATATGTTGAGGAGGAGGATGAGAGGCATTCATACCCTAGGCTCAATAGTGTTATAAATATAAAGGGATATAGGGCATGGTGTGTCAGATTTTTTCCAACACCACTATTCCCATTAGAGGAGAGGGACACTATCTTAATGAGGGTATCTATGTATAACTTATTAATAAGGTTGGGGTAGAGGGGGAAGACGAGGAACCACTTGTGTTTTATTCACTATAAGTGATAATGGACCTATGTTGGCAACATGGAGACCCATGTGAAGATAGAAAACAAGCTTATTTTGATATCTTTAATTTAAAGTTTGAAAATTCATTTATTAATATTTTTTAATGAGAAAAAGGAATAATAAAGGGTTGGACTACCAATATCACATTTTATCTATGATCAAGATTGATGAATTTGAAGTGGAAATGTATGTTTCCGTATTCAGTCCAATTATAAGGGATAGGGTAACATTCATGTAGGTATTTTCGAGGGTGAAGGAAATGAGAATAGAGATTGCACATGTTTAAGTAGATGTTACTCAAATGTAATGGGAAAACACACATGCATAATCATGCATCTCTCTGTATGCAATCATAAATGTATCATGTCTATAAATTAATCCTAACTTTGAGAAGATAGATCATACTTACACTTTTGATTGGGGATATATTAGATAATCAAGAACATGACCTATATGGGTATCTACTATACCTAATTAGGGAATATCTTACTAAAATAAATAATTCTAGAGAGGATTCTAAAGCCTCTAGTCAAGCATAATCATGAAATAACCCTAACTAAGCCCTATGTTTTCATATTTCACTAAACTAATAACAAGGAAATCTAATCTAGTGCTCACCAAACCTTGTGGCATAATATGGGGGATAGTAACAAACAAACATGAATAGAAAAATATTGATTAATATATGTATGAATAAGAGCCTAATACATGAAGAAGAGTAATATTATTTGAAGCCAATACTTATGCTACTTCTATCTACTAAAGAGAGGAGCAAAGTTAGAGAATAGTTACCTAAAAGATGAACCTATTGAGACTCAATCTCTCCCTTGGAAAAATGGGCCTCACAAGAGGTTTTTATGGTTTTTAAGAATCATTAAGAAAGGATAAAGCATCCAAGACTTCTCCAAAATACTATATTATACAAGTAGAAACCCTAAGTTAAGACTCCTCAAGTAGAATGGTGGAAGATCAGATTGTAAAGAAGCACAAGCAAATAATAACTCTTGTTCATTTCTAAATAATGATGAAATGATCTTATTTATATAGGTATATTTAACCCTAAGCCCTTCTAAAATTTTAGTTTGATAGGGTTGACCCAATTGACCTTGTACTATTATGGATAAAAATTCACTAGGTCACAGGTTAGGTTGTCCAAGAGCTGACCTAAACCCTAAATGAATTTTAATCACAATAGTATAGGGTTGACCTAGTACTATAAATAGTAAAAAGTAGCTTAAGGTGAGGAAAAGAAGGATGTAAGGTGGTAAAATACTAGAGGAATATGTAAAAGAGGAGTAATAGTTTAAGGGAATGTTTTAGGAATTGGTTAGATTGTTAATAAGTGGCCATAAGCGACAAAAATCTTATGAAGCACCAATGGTCTACCCACCCCTTTCTTGATGCACCGCTTAGGGCATGCACTCAGAGAGATTGAGTCTCGATGGGTTCCTACAAGATAGAAAGCATTGGTATTTGATAAAATTTGAAAATATTATGTGTATACATATGCCCCCCTTGAATCTCATCATGTGTCACTTAGGTGCAACATGGGATGGTGCTTCGAGAAAGAACATAGTAGCACACAATGCTGAGGCTAAAAAAATTATAGTATTTTAAAGTAAAAATAACTTAAATTAAATGACTAAAAGGGAAATAACTAAAAATTAAATGTGATGCATACCTTAACTCACCTTTATTGCTAAATGGTTGTCTATTGTTTTTTTTAGTTTTGATTATGGAGGGCATAAATACTACTTTTGACAAACCTAAGAATATAAAACTAAAGATCAAAAATAAATAAATGTAGGAAAGCTAAGATAATTGGTGCTATGTGGATGGGATATACTTGGAAATTTGATAAGCTAGGGTGACAGGTGTTATGTTAGACCAAATTACCAAGTCAAAATTTAGAGTAAATCGGGTAACCAAAAAGCCAAGGCTACTAAATATCAAGAAACTCAAATAAGTAAATCTTTAGTAATAAATTAAATCTCACAAATTAAAATGAAGGATACATTTCATAATGATGGTAATCAAACATTAATGTAAAAGCAGTAACAATCCTTAAATAAATATGGGCAAGCAAAAATGGTAAAACAACATTGATGAGTGAGAAGTAACAATCCTTACTCAATCATCAATGTAAAAAGGTGCATAAAAGGGAAAACAACATTGATGAGTGAAAAATAACAAGCCAACATCACTCAACAATGGAAAAAGTACATGAAAGTAGAAATAGACTCAAGTGTCCACAAAAAGTTAGTACTATAATGACAAATGGTAAAATAAATCAAAGCATGTCTATATATGTAGATCCATGGTATAAATAAAATAATCCATAGTTACTCAAGCATATTGTTTTTTTCTAAGGATAGATAAAATTAAAACAAAGTAGTGTTATCATGTTTTTAAGATGTTAAGAAGAAGGAAGTAAAGAATAGGTAAAATAGATTTGGAATCATAATTTCCCTATCAAGGGGGGAAATGAAATGGGTGGAAGGGAAAATGAATGAAAAACAAAGGGAGAGAGACTCTTTATTGAAGTTAAGACACTCAAATTAGGTTTGTCAAAATAGGAGGACTTTCGACCTTAAGGACTTTAAAGAAATTCTCTTAGACACACAAGTCTTAGGTCAATAAATGAAGTATATAGATCATTCCATGAAGGCTACATGCATGAAAATTAAAATGGACATACCTTCTCACAATGTGATCCCCATTCCTTAGGACCTATTGTAGAGTTTTCAGTCTACTATGAAGATTGGGTACTTGTATGAGAAAGTAGATAGCACCATAGAGTTCATTGAATTTTCCTATTCCAATCTACTAGCCTAATGCACCCCAATGGACCTTAGCTCTATTATGAGGCCAACTGTGGAGTTTGAGGTTTGATTGAAGACAAGAAATGTGCTTGTAATCATATATTTTGGTCTGATTTTGACTTTTGAGATTTGTATGTTGCCTTTTGTATATCATTACCTTTTTATCAAATGATTTGGCTATTAACTTTCTTGATGGATTTTTTCTATTCCTCCTCCATACGGATTTGGAAAACCAAACATGGGTTATAAATATGACTTTCATCTGAATACTTGGGACTTGGTTTCTAAGAGAGAGAATTCCAAAAAGCATGGTGTCCAAGAGTCTTGTAAATCTAGGTGAAATAAAAGTGTTATCTTGACTTTGACCCTATTTTATCCAATGTGGAGTGAAAGGAAAGGAAATCAAGAGGAATGAAACATAAAATAGTTTGAATTATTTTAAATCTCAAAAAATGTGATAAAAGGGTGAAAAAGGGATTAAATGACATAAAAGTGTGATTATTTATCATAATAATGAGGGAAATGTAGGAAAACATGCTAACATAGATTGTTGTGCAAATTCCATCTATAAAAAGAAATAAAAGATCAATTTGAGAAAAAGGATCAAAAACTTGGAACCATATTCTATAAAAGGAATGACAAGATGGTGATTTTATTAGGAAAGCCAGGTCCTATCCATGGTCTTACAGTACAACTCATAAAAGAGAAACACAAAATGGTACTAAAATGTATTGGAAAAATAAATATGGTAAGAAAAGATGGTATTTGTGAGGAAGTCCAGGTCCTATCCATGGTTTTACACTGTAACTCATAAAATATAAACCAAGGGGTTTTAAAAGTTTGAAAAATAAAGAGACTATATTACATCATGAAGACATTGGGTCCTATCCATATTTTTACAGTGCAACTCGTGAGAAAAAGAGGAAACCCAAAAGACCAAAAAGGGAGGACTAAGGTTTATGCAAAAGAGATAACTACTATAGAGTGTGAGACCCATGTAAGTAACCTAAAAAAATTGTTAGATAGATAGCATATATTGATTTGAGCAACAATTCAGGTGACAATTCGGGTGATGGTTCCATCCCAATTGATGATGGAACTTTCGAGAGCCATAACTTGTGCACCGTAGCTCCAATCGACTCACCATTTGAATAATTGGAAAGATAAGAATGAGGAGAAAATAGTGAGATGGAATGGAGATTTTTTAAATGTATTTTTACCCCTAAAAACCCAATTTAATTTCCCTAAATTTTAATTTTAGTAGTGCATTCTAAAAATAGTAAATTTCTAAAAATAGTAATTCCTCAAATTCTGTATTGTTTTAAATCATGAAAGTCAAACCACTTAATATCCCTCAAGATTGGTGACCTTCCACATCCTCCCCCTACTTTAAATTTTTTTATAAATGAATATGTAACCCAAAATGGAAATCAGACATCTCTTCCCAAAGATAAGCATATAGTTGTATTGTGATCTTGAGTAATAAAACATCTCTTCTCAGACAATTCATTGTTACTATGTTATTTGTGTGTTATTTAAATATTTTTCAACCAAAAATTATGATTTTTGGATCATAATTAAAATCATGAAAATAAGATAAGGATTAAGAAAAATACTTCTTAAAGAATTATGCATTGGTGGGCTCTTTGAAAACATGGCCTTCAATGGTTTGAAGGTGATAGGTACTTGGACCAAGAATATCTTTGACTAAATAAGGGACCCACCATTTTCGGGTATATTTACCTTATTTTTCATGAGTTTATTCCAATTTAAATACAATATCACCAACATTAAAATTTCTAATTTTGACATGTTTTTTATGTTGTTTGGAAATACGATCCTTGTATTGGTGATTATGTTGCAAAGTAAAAAGATAACATTCATCAAGGAGATCAAGGGAATGAAGGAGAGATTCACATAATTATTCATTAGGTATCATACCATGAAGAGAGACAAAAAGAAAGGTAATCTCAACTTCTAATGGAAGGACTGACTCAGAACCATAGACTAGAGAGAAGGGCATTGCCCCAGTGGTAGTATATATGCTAGTCTGATAGGCTTAAAGAATAGGATAAAGATGAAGATGCCAATCCATGCACATTTCATAAATTATCTTCTAGAGAGTTTTATTAAGGATTTTTTTGGTGGCCTTATCTTGGACATTATATTTTGGATGATAGGGTGTGGAAAATTTATGATTGATCTTAAATTTAGCATAGAGTTATTTGACATTCTTATTTTTGAAATTACCACCATAGTCTAAAATGATAGTTTGGGGAACACTAAAGCATCAAATGATTTGATTAATAATGAATTTTGAGATGTTGGTACTAATGACATTAACTAGGGGCATAGCCTCAACCCATTTAGTAAAGTATTCTATAGTTTTGATGATAAAGACATAGTCGTCTTGAGATCAAGGTAATTTGTCTATGAGATCTAATCCCCACATGGAGAATGGCTAGTGAGATTTTAAAAATTTAACGTCAAATGGAGGTGAATAAATTAGATCATCATGAATTTGGAAAAGATTACACTTTTTCATAAATTTGATATCATCCTTTGCAAGAGTAGGCTAAAAATATCCCATATGTAGGCATTTGTGGGTTGTATCATGTCTATTATAGTGGCCACCACAAATTCCCCCATGTGCTTGTTCAAGAAGAGGAGGTACCTCATCTTGCATAACATAATAGATCAAGGTACCTTCAACATTACAATAATAAATAATTTTATATCAAATACATACTTAAAATCTTGTTTATGAATATGAGTCTTTTCACGAGAGTCTAAGTTAGGAGGATAAGTTTGGTGTTATAAGAATTTAATGATATATTTATATTATGGGCTTTATCAAATGGTGATAGCTTCAATGTTGTAGATAAGTGAATCTTGTGTTTGAGTAGAAGATGGAGATTTTCTTATTTGGATAAGAAAAGTGGGATCTAAAAGAACTTGGTGGGGATAAAAAAGAGGAGCTAAAGAAGAAAAGGAATTAGCAATGTAATTTTGATCTTGAGGGATCGTCTTGATGGTGAAATAAAAGAAGTCTTTTGTGAGAGTAGTGGCAAGTTGATGATAAGAAATGATATTTTTTCTTTTACATTGGTAATCATTGTTGACTTGGTATAAAATGAGTTGAGAATCACCCAAGGCATGTAAGTATGGTATGTTTTAATCAAGAGTAGCTCTCATGCCTAAGATTAGAGATTCATACTCTACCATAATGTTAGTGATGTCAAATGTTTATAAAAAATCTATAGGGATGATTTTTTCAAGAGGACTGGTAAGAATGCAACCTACCCCATCTCATTAAATGAATTTAACACCATTAAAGTGAAGGGTCCAAGTATCCTCATGTATGTCAACATTAATTTTAGGAATCTCTTCGATAACTAATTTTGGTTTAGTAGTATCAAGTAGGAAACCAGATTCATCAAGATTACTTGCTTCAAGATCAACAATGAAGTTATGGCATTAATCTTTAAGAGAGATGGATTTATTGAGACCTTCAATATAGATAATGTTATCATTAGGAAGGCTATCTTGAAGGTGATTGGTAGCTAGCATAGGAGATAAGACAAGCTAATCAGCTATGATATGTCCTTTGATAGTTTTTTGAGTTACAATTCAAAGATCAAATTCCATAAGGAGGACCATTCATTTGCCAATTCTATCTCCACAAAGAAATACTTTTGAGAAAAAGTGATGAAGGGGGTCAGAATGAATGGTGACATAATTTGTTTGATAGATCATGTAATGTTGAAGCTATGTAGCTATAAAATATATGTCAAGAGAGTCATGTTTAACTTTTGTTTAATGTTTCTCATAATCAATGAGGCTTCGGTTGATGTATTATATGGCACACTCTCTTTTGATATCATCTTGTTGAAAAAGCATTGCCCCAACTAAAATAAGTGTAGACAAAGTATACAGGATCAAAGGTCGATCATTTAAAGGAGTAGAAAGTGTAGGTAGGTGAAGCAATGATTCTTTCATGTTATCAAAGGCTTTTTGACAAGGATCTATCTATTCTAAATCATTACCTTTTTTGAGAAGAGAATTAGTAGAGTGGATCAGATAAGACATTTCAAGGTGAATCATCTAATTGCCCCAAGTTTTCTTAGATAAGTGTAAATGTCTAGAACGGAATGAGGAATGGGCATGTTGATGATAGCACTAATTTTTGTAGGGTCAACTTTGATGCCATGGAGAGAGACTAGGAATCCTAATAGTTTTCTAGATGTGACACCAAAGACACATTTGTAAGGATTTTTATGATTTTTTGACTTAGCGATGAGGTCATACACATAAGTTATAATAATTTTGTGTATAATATCATGAAATATGTGAGTCATTGATCATTCATAAATGGATTTGGCATTTTTTAGGTCGAAGAGAATTTTAACATAGCAATAGGTACCCAATTCCATGGTGAAAGTGGTTTTATATTGGTCCTTAGCAGCAATGTGAATTTGATTGTAACCCAAGAATCCATCCATAAGAGATAACATTGCATAACCAGCTATGGCATCGATAATGGAATCTATTGAAGGTAAAGGGAAATTATCATTGGGAAAGGCACAATTAAGATTATGAAAATGAATACATATGCAAATGACCATAGTGAAATTTTTTTGAATGGGAACTATGTTAGAAACCCATTCAAAATAATCCATTGGTTTGATAAATTTAGCATTGAGAAGTTTGATGATTTCTTTGTGACATAAAGTGGAGACTTCGGGTGGAAATTTTTATTATTTTTGATGCACAGGTTTGGCATCAGGATAAGTGATGATGTTATGCACCATAATGATAGGATCTATACCAAGAATATCCTCATAGGACCAAGTGAATATCTCATGATATTTATCAAATAATAACATAAACTTATCATATTCGGTAGGTGAGAGTTCATGAGAAATAGAAATTGGTCGAGGGCATGATGGAGTACCATATTCAATGCAAGTAGTTTCTTTAATAAGCATAGCATTTCCATATTGGAAGTGTTATGCTGCATTATGTAAAGAATAAATTGGATTAGATTTAGGATCAATGCTAGCAATGAATTTGTTCAAATAAGGGGTTTTGGTTTTGAAAATCTAAAGTTTTGATATTGCCGAGGAAGTTAAGGTTTTTAGGCATGAAGTATTTCAAGAATATCTTCATCTCTAGGAAAGGCATGAATAGGACCATAATATTCAAAATCTACTTTGAGATATATAATTTTATTACCATGGTGATAATATTTAGAATGTATTTGATGGATATCAGTAGCCTTGGCATCTAGTGTAATCTTAGAAGTAGGAGAAGTAGATGGATTAGATAGGATTTGTGTGTCATTAGTTTCATTGATGGGGGAAGGATCAGATGAAATGATTGGATCTATAGGTGGTAGAGAAGATGCATGATTTTTTGGAGATTTAGAAGGTATGATTTATTCTACCACCCAAGAAGTACCAAGAAGTAGAGAATTAGCAAGAAGCACATGACCTTTTGGACTAAATTCATTATCCATAGAATGGTATGAACATCTTAGTTAAAATCATGGATTTGAGCTAAGGTTTTTTGATAATTTTGAACTTCTAAGTCTTGATATTGAGCTTAGGCCATTATGTAATTATCATCATATGTTAGAGAAATTATACATCCTTGAGATTTAGGGGGAGTTTCAAAAGGTGAAATTCTAATATTACTAAATGTATATGGAGACATGATGAGAAGATCTTGAAATAATTTGGCCACTCAAAATTCATTATAAGTGAAGGCCTATTTGGGTAAAGAAGGCTCTTAATTATTACATGGAGGGGTAAAATTAGTGATATCATTAATGAGGGAATAGTAAGGTTCTAAGGTAATAAATAAGTAAGAATTCACTCCAAAATGTAGGGGTAGCTTGGTAATGTTACAATTATATTGAAAATCATTAGGTTCATCATCATCTAAATCATCAAAACTGACTTGTAAATCAGCATTGATATTGATGAACTCGAGTAAGGGAGCACTATTAATCTTAGGTATGGTACGAATAAGATACTAAGGTTTTGGATTAGTGAATTGAATACCCCAAGGGTTGGTATCATCCGTTATGTAATAATTTAAAGCATTGGCTAATGGAAGAATTAATATCCCTCATTATATGAGTCCATGGGTGACCAAAGAGGATATTATAAGATAAGGGTAAATCAAGGACCATAATATTAGTTTAAAAAATCTTAGGTCCAATTATTAGGGGAAGCCAAATACAACCAAGTGGATTTTGATTAGTCTTATCAAAACCATGATAGGTAACATGGGTTTGCTTGAGATGATCCTTTTTATAAACAAGTTATTCGATAAGTCTCAAAGATGTCACATTAATAATAGACCCTCTGTCAACTAAAACTTTATGAATAAGGGTAGTGTTAATGGATATTTTAATAAATAGTGGCATATCATTAGTGAAAAAAATAATTTCATCGTTAATCATGTCCTCTTCAATAAATTCAATAGAAGGCTTAGAATAAGGACAAATGGTTTTAATGGTATGTACGTTGGTAGATTAAGGTTTAATATAAGGTGGTTCTTTATCTAGAGGATATGGATCTTTAATTTCTTTTAATTATTGCATAAGAAACTTGTGATGATAAGGGGAAGTACAAACTAACTCCATATGTGGAATCTTAGAAGGCATAGATTTAAGTTCTTCAATAAAGTTCCAATGAGATTTAGAAGAAGAACCAGCACATTGTTTAGGAAGTAAGGTATATTTTAAAGGAATATAAGTGATTGGAGTTTTTGAAGGAGGAGATGTTTCCTTAGGGTTTCCAAAGCTATATTAGTGGTTGCAGTATCTTTGAGAAGTTGTTTTTCTAAATATGTCTTCTTAGGTTTGGTAACAAGATCTTTGTGAGCTGCCTTATGATGATAATTGACCTTATCAATGTCAAGATATTGAGAATTATTGTGATATTGGTCATAATCGACATCAATGGCATAAACATCCTTAAACTTGTCATTTTTAAGAAGCAATGGTATACTCTTGACAATGAAGGTTAATCATGGCTTCATGATTATAGGAATCACCAAGCATATAGGAAACAACAAATTTAGATAGACCTCTATATGATTCATGGGAATGACCAATGTCGATTTGGAACCAACAAAATTGATTAGGGTCATACCACTTGGGAGGATTTTTAGGATAAGTAAAAGGTTTAGAGGGTGTTAAAAATTGTTTCATTTATTGCACAGTGAGTGGTGTGAGAGAAGAGGAAGGAATGTTAGTTTTGGAAACTCCTGGTTTGGTTTAAGGAGTATTGCAAATGATAATATTAGTAGATGTTTTAAAATATCCTTTAATAAGTTTAGGATTAGGTTCTAATTGCTTCATGAGAAAGTCTTGACATCTAGCTTGGTCAAGAGCTTCATTAAGTGTTTGGGGAGTAAAATTTCAAACCTTATATTGAATAGGAGTTAAGACAATTATAAAGAGAAATAGATTATCATTAGTCATGTTATGATCAGCTTTATGAGCAGATATTTCCATCATTTGATAAAATCATGAGTTGATTCAATGGGAGATTGTTTAGCATTGAGGAAATGACTATGACAATTTTTAGGAAGATCATTATGTTGAAACTCTTTAACTAAAAGATTGACCAAATTTTCAAGTTACCAAATGGAAAGTTGATAAATTTGGTTGTACCATTCTAATACATTGCTAGTGAAGGTTTTGACTAAGAGTTTAGTTGTGGCAAAAGTATTAGTTTGGATCCACTCTTTGTAAATATTGTCAAAGGCTTTGAGGAATGAGGTAGGGTCTTTAGTCCCATCATAATTTATAGTTGGAAATATATTACCAATATCAATAGACATAATCAAGGGAGATAAAGTATCATTTTAAATATTTTTAATCATTTTGTTTTTCATTATTGGTTAAGGAATAACATTACCTAAAGATTATCTAAGAGGAGGAGGAATATAATTGGGATTGGCTTGAGGATGGATAGCTGGAGGTTGATTAGCCATATTAATCAAATGAAGTTGTAGTTGCATAATTTGAAAGGTGTTAGAGTTTTGCATTATGTTCATTTGTTGTATGACTTGTGCAAGAATTTGAGTCATATCAATTGGTGGGTTGGTATTTATAGGAACACTCCTTGAATTGGTATTAGGGAGAGGGTTATTAGAAGATGGATTATTAGTGGGGTTATTGATTAAGCTAGTGTTAATTACTCACACATTAGTTTGAAGAGTTTAAAGATAGGAATTGTATTGACAAGTATATAAAGGATCAGATCCACCTAATTCACCTTGAGGTGTGATGTAAACCATATTAAATTCCACAAATGAAATAATAAGAGAGGTGCCCCAAGAGTGATAGGTCTCTTGGGAGGAAAAGAGAGGAAAAAATGATCATCCCATATAATATCTAAATGGATTTAGGTTATCCAATAAGATTATGATAGGGGATCTCATGATGAATTAAGATAAATGAATAAAATTCTAAGAGAAAAAAAATGAGTCAAATAGACAAGGAAAGAAGTAAGAGTATAGAGTTGACTATGTCAACCTAGTACTAAAAATAGGGTCTAAAATTGAGAAAATAGGGATATAAAGTCAACAAGGTCAATTGAGTGCTGTAACTTGGGATAGAAAATAGGTATAAAAGGATACAAACCCAATAGGTTCAACCTAATGTTGTATCATTAGGATTAGAAAATAATTATGTGTCAATAGGGTCAACTTAGTACTATAGGTAGGGAAATTAGACAGTCTATAAGAGACTATGTCAAATGGAACGATCGTGTACTAACACAAGAAAAATATTCAAGTACTTTTGAAATATGGGAATGAAAAGAAACACACAATTAATTGGGTAAATTAGGATGATCCAATTGAGGCACACAATAAAAAACCTTGTACCAACACTGGCCAATGCAAGTTTTTGTAATGCAACATACAATTAATCAAAGAGCAAGAAATCAACTTGGAAAGTAAATGCTAACTAAATGGTCATACTAAATGTTATATTATTAGAGTATCATTTTAAGTGTGATAAGAAGTTGGAAGTAAATAAGGAACCAGAAATCAATTTATAAATGGTTTTAAGGTATTTAGGCTGAAAGGGATCTATGTTGGCCAAGATACCAAATTGGTATTGGGGACTACCCCCTCACTTCACACACCATAGTGATAAGGGTGTCGAGTGATTTTCCAATAAATACCATTAACTATGCATTTACTTGGTTAGAAAACTAAGTCAGCTTCCCCCTTGATGATGAAATCCAAGTAGGTAGGTCTTAGGTAGATAATTATTTAAATGCATTTTAAGATTATGTGATTTGGTAGTGTGTGAAATAAAGAGAAAAAAGTGAAATGAAATGGTATATTGAAAAACCACCTAATTAGACTATGTGATCTATTCTAAGTATGCAAATAATTTAAAGTTAAAGTGTGAAGTAATTACTAGCATATAAGTGAAAATTCCAACTTTGAAACATAGTACAGTGTCAATTCAGATGATAATGTATATAAAGATTACAGTATAGATTTGATAATATCACTATTATACTGCTAAAGCAATAGTCTGTTATAAACTACGTCAACAATGTCAACCTATTCTTATATATAGAAGATAGAATATAAAACTAGGTTGATAGGGTCAACCTAATTTTCTATATAAGGGTAGTTTGAAAGACTGCAAACTATGAGAAATAGAACTATAATGAGTAATAAAAATAAAAAAGAAAGAGAAAAACTTGGTGGGTTGGAAGATGTGAGGAAAGTGAGATTGTTATTAAATTGCATTGATTTTTAGTTGCAAATTCTACCAATTGTGTTGACTGGGTCGGCTTGGTTCTATAGTTCCCTATTTGCTGAAACCTATGAAGAATACTATATTGGTAGTGTCAACCTAGTATGTTTCTTGGAAGTCTATAAATGTACTATGTAAATAGGGTTAACCTAGTAGCTTTTCTAGAAGTGAAAACATGTATTGTGTCGACCTATTCAACCCAATAACCTGTATTTGATGAAGATCTACACAAATAGACTAAATTCATTTTGATGTGATTGTGTGTTAAACATGTGCACAAAAGTTATAAACTATACTGACACTATCGATGTAGTATCGTAAATATAAAAAAATAATAAATAAATTGATAAAAAATTGAAAAATGTGAAATAAAACATGCAAGGGTTAGATTCATGTCAGGTTTACCAGAGTGTATGTAATCAAAAATGCATCATGTCTATAAATCAATCCTAACTCAAAGAAGATAGATCATAATTACACTTTCGATTGGGGATACATTAAATAAGTAGGAACATGATTAATATGGAGATCCTCTTGATCCAATTAGGGGATCTCTTACCATAATAAACATTGTTAGGGAGGGTTACAAATCCTCCAATCAATTACTATCATGAAATAACCCTAACTAAGCCCTATGTTTTCATATTTCACTAACTAATAACAAGTAAAGTAAATAAATCTATTCTAGTACTCACCAAAGCTTGTGGCACAATATGAGGGTTAGTAAATAAACAAACATGCATGGGATAATATCAATTAATATATGTATGAATAAGACCCTAATACATGAAGAAGAAGAGTAAAGAGAGGAGCAAAATTATAGAATACTTACCTAAAAGATGAATGCATCAAGACGCAATCTCTCCCTTGGCCAAAAGGGATTTTTAATAGGTTGTTTTGGTTTATAAGGATCATAAATAAAGGCCAAAACATCCAAGACTTCTCCACAATAATAGATTCTCCAAGTAGAAACCCTAAGCTAAGATTCCTCAAGTAGAATGGTGGAAAAGTAGATTATAAAGAAGTGCAAACAAATAATAACTCTTTTTCATTTCTAAATATTGATGAAATGATCTTGTATATATATGTGTATTTAAACCTAATCCCTTTTTTCATAGGGTTGACCCAATCAACCTAGTACTATTATGGACAAAAATTCACTAGGTCATGGGCTAGGTCAGCCAATAGTTGACCTAGACCCTAAATGAATTTTATCCACAACAATATAGTGTTGACCCAGTTGACCTAGTAATATAAATAGTAAAAAGGAGTTTAAGTTGAGGAAAATAATGATGGAAGGTGGTAAAATACTAAAGGATTATGAAAAATAGGAGTAATAGCTTAGGGGAATGTTTTAGGAACTGGTTAGATTGGTAATAAGTGGCAATAAGTGACAACAATCCTATGACGCACTAATGGTCTACCCACCCCTTTCCTGATGAACCCTTTAGGGCATGCACTTAGAGAGATTGAATCTTTATAGGTTCTTGTAAGATAAAAAGCATTAGTATTTAATAAAATCTGAAAATATTATGTGTACACACTCTCAACTCAAGGCCTCACTATTATCACACATTGAGGAGAGAGATAAAAAAATACATTGGGAAATCATGCTCCTTACTATGAGTGATAGGATTACTCAAATTATATCCATAAATTACTTGAAAATTTAAAAAAAATTAGTTAATAGAGGCTATGTCAAATATCATGAGATATCAAGAGTAAGATACCTTAGGATTGAGTTTTAGGATTAGGATATAGACTAAGAAATATATTCCCATGTCCATAACATTTGTTTCCTCACATGCTAAAGAGTATATGATTTTTTAGGTTGTGGAGCTAAAAGCTTCACCAAGATGCAAACAAGAGAAGTTACGGAGGTTACGGAGGTTGCGGAGAGTTGCTAAATGTGTTGCAGGGAAATCGGCGTCAATCTAATCAACTGACATCAGTCAGATGGCAGTGAGGATGCAACTGGCGTCGGTTACCAGTCAGCCAACATCGGTCATGGAGGAGCTGATGTTGGCAGCCTATACGTGAACATGCAGTTTGCATGTTGATTCTGGAGAGTCTATTTTTGTACTGTTAGTTTGCATGTTAAAGGCTAGCTGTAGTCTTGAGTTGCGCATCTAATTATTGTAATTAAGATAGTCTAATTATTGTAAGCATGAGATATATATAATAGACTCATAGGCTATATTGTAAAAAGTGTGCTAGAAAGCCATAGAGCTTTTAGAGAGAGCTAGATTAGCTCCTCCTAGTTCCACAGGGGTGCTGAGAGTGTATGATCAGGGAGAGTTGCAGGGTCTGCAAGGTCTAGGAGCTGATCCACTGGGGTACTGGTTGAATAATCATAAGGACTTGGTGAGGCAAGGACAAGGGTTCTTCAGGGGTGTAGAGATATCTACATGGTGAGTAAGGTCTAGTGATTTTCAGGTAGCAGTAGAGAGTAGGAGATCTACTTGGAGTACGGTTGTGTACTTGGTGTATTGGCAGCGTGTTACTGACTGGTTGGAGAGGTGAACATCAATTCTGTATTGGAGTTGATTTTTGGGACTGAGAGAGAGAGGGAAGAAGGTCTTGAGGTGTGGTGAACCTTTGAGGTGGAAGAAGAAGTGGCATCTTCTTTATTATATTTTCTTCTGAGTATTTAATACAATTGTGTATTGTCTCTCAAATCCTATGTTGTTTCATATTTCTAGTTACTTATTGATTATGGTATAATTCCATGTTTAGTTTCTAATACAAGAAGTAATCATATGTGCTCTAATTGAGGAGCAAGATCCTGACAAGTTGGTATCAGAGCTTTTGGTTGGGTTGACTAACAGGTGGTTCAGATCTAGTAGTGTTTGTTGATTACAGGTTACTCACAAGGGTTTCTGATTGAGTGGGAGTATAGCAATGGCAGAAGGAAGTAAGCTACGAATGGAGAAACTGAATAGCATGAATGGTCTGATTGATGGAAAGAAAGAGCAGGGAAAAAGAGATTTTTGGTTGGTAGCAGATTAGCAGGGAGGAGCAGATGTTGCAGGGGATGTTGCACAGGATGTTCTAGATAAAGTGGAATCTTGGTTCACAGATTCTTTTGCCTCTTTCCATGCAGTTTGAAATAGAGCATCTTTTCATGGGTATGTCTTTAGAGACTTTGGAGAGATTTATTTAGGAGCTGGAGAGCCTTGTCAAATGATTGGCAAAGGGGAAGTGAAGCTAAAATTGTAGACGGATAACACACAGGTGTTGAATGAGGTTATGTAGGTACCAGTCTTGGAGCTGAGTATAATTTCTTTAGGAAATTTAGGTGATGGGAGATGCACAGTAACTCTCACAGTGGATGCACTTGAATTAGATGGTGGTAAGAAAGTAGGTATCCTTTATTTATCTACTTATATTACTGATTCACCTTCTGTTATAGAGATGTGGCTTTGTAGGCTTGGTTACATATGTAAGAGGGGAATGCATGTTCTGAAGTAGAAGATAGATGTTTTTGACAAGCTGAAGAATTGGAAGGCCTTGGTGTTCATGGAGGAGATGATGGACAGAGATCAGCAGAGGGGACTAAATTATTCTGAGCAGGGCTGTGTTGATATGGACAAGGGTTTGACCCAAAAGGAGCTCGTGGGTAAAAAGTCATCACTCACAGGTGAACACAGATACCGGCATCAGTCAGGAGGAACTGACGTCAAACAGACAGGCACCGATGTCAGTCATGTGTAGATCAGTAGAGTCGGTGGTGTCGGGAAGCAGGAACCGACATCGGACATATAGTGACCAACGTCGGCAATAGGTACATCAGCATCGATAATGGGACCGACGTTGGCAGATAGGGTCAGTCGCAGAGAACTGATGTCAGTCGGGAGCAGATTGGGAGATGGTTGAGATCAG
Organism: Torreya grandis; assembly: GCA_037957365.1. Classification (NCBI taxonomy): domain Eukaryota; kingdom Viridiplantae; phylum Streptophyta; class Pinopsida; order Cupressales; family Taxaceae; genus Torreya; species Torreya grandis. Next base: position 427,510 of record JARHVA010007688.1, on the reverse strand, counting down.
TCACTGAAACAGATATTGGGTAGATAGCAAGCTATCAACAAGTCTCAAACGCTCATATGGAGGTCAGAAAGGGTAAGTGAACCTCATATTCATTGTTCACCTTCTTTATATTGCTTACTGATGGTTGAGAACCAGGAAGATGTGAAGAGGCAATGCAGGTAGAATCCAGATATAGTGGGAGCTTGGCATGGATGAAGAGTGTGAGTCCTTGGAGAAGAACCAAATAGGTGTTTGTTGGTAGAGTTGTCAGCTGGAAGAAAGCACTGAGAGATGGATGGATTCCCATAGTTAAATAATAGAGTGGATGGACACGTCAAATGGAAGGCCAAGGTATATGGTCTTGAGGAAGCTGCAGGATAGTGGTACAGGTTTTGACAGGTGGATGAAAAAGTAGGGCTTCAGTCAATGTCAGTGTAACTATTGTGTTTGTTCTTACCAGGTGGATGATGAGTCATGACATTATCCTGTTACTGTATGTGGATGGTTTGCTAGCAGATTTGTACATACAGGGTTTTGCTGAGCTAAAAGGTAAGGTTAGTTTAGAGGTATGTCAGGGAGAATTTGGAGTAGCAAAATTCTTTAGCACGAGAGACATGGAGATTTGGTCTCTAGTGGGAGCTGATTTGAAGACGGTGTTGGTGAGGTTCAGGATATAGAATCGGTAAGCACACCAAGGGCTGGACAGTTCAAGCGGAGCTTAGAACAGGGTTTGAAATCACATGAGGTATAGTGTAGACCTGAGTTTTCCCAATCAGTGGGAGCTGTGAGAGAGTTTAGAGCCAATTCAGGGAAGGTATATTCTTAGGTATCTGAGAGGGACCAGCAGTAGGTTAACATGTTATGCAGGGTCAAGGTCTTTGCTACATGGAGTTGTAGGTTCGGATGTGGCAGGTTACTTGGATGATAGGTGTAGCATCACAGGATGTGTGGTGGTTAGTCTTCAGGATTGATCTTGAAGAGGGATACAAGCCAGGGAATAATTTAGACAGTGTACAGGGACAGGTATAGGTGCATCTGTTTATCTCCAAGTGGGATATTGTTAGGTTGTGAAGCTAAAAGCTTCACCAGGATGCAAACAGGAGAAGTTATAGAGGTTACAGATGTTGCAGAGAGTTGCTAAATGCGTTGCAGGGAAACTGGAGTCAGTTTGATCAACTGACATCGGTCAGATGGTAGTGAGGATACAACTAGCGTCAATTACCAGTCGGCTGACATCGGTCATGGAGGAGCCGACGTTGGCAGCCTATACATGAACATACAGTTTGCATGTTGATTTTAGAGAGTCTATTTTTGGACTGTTAGTTTGCATGTTAAAGGCTAGCTGTAGTCTTGAGTTGTGCATCTAATTATTGTAATTAAGATAGTATAATTATTGTAAGCATGAGATCTATATAATAGACTCATAGGATGTATTGTAAAAAGTGTGCTAGAAAGCCATAGATCTTTTAGAGAGAGCTAGATTAGCTCCTCCTAGTTCCACAGGGGTGCTGAGAGTGTATGATCAGGGAGAGTTGCAGGATCTGCAAGGTCTAGGAGCTGATCCACCAGGGTACTGGTTGAAGAATCACAAGGACTTGGTGAGGCAAGGACAAGGGTTCTTCAGGGGTGTAGAGATATCTACATGGTGAGTAAGGTCTAGTGATTTGCACGTAGCAGCAGAGAGTAGGAGATCTACTTGGAGTATGGTTGTGTACTTGGTGTACTGGCAGCGTGTTACTGACTGGTTGGAGAGGTGAACATCAATTCTGTATTGGAGTTGATTGTTGGGACCGAGAGAGAGGGAAGAAGGTATTGAGGCGTGGCGAACCTTTGAGGTGGAAGAAGAAGTGGCATCTTCTTTATTGTATTTGCTTCTGAGTATTTAATACAATTATGTATTGTCTCTCAAATTCTGTGTTGTTTCATATTTCTAGTTACTTATTGATTCTGGTATAATTTTGTGTTTAGTTGCTAATACAAGAAGTAATCATATGTGCTCTAATTGAGGAGCAAGATCCTGACATGATTCCCTTTCACTTGATACATGATTTTTATGGGTCATGTTCCCCCTATGTATTATGTAACTCTGAATGGATAATATATTTTGCATTTTGATAATGTGTGTTTCAATGTGCATGTGTGTGTATTGAGATGTGAGAATGTGCATGTTCTAATTTAATCATAATAAAGGAAATAAAACATGACATAAAATAGCAAATATGATAAAATACATAAATCATTACAACACATGTCGATCATAATAATATAGTACATTTGAAATAATCAATATGAAATTTAAAAAGGTACTTATAGAATATTACTTACAAAGATGAAATAATTGAAAATAAAAAGAAAGTATAAGTAAATGGAGATCAATACTCACCTACTTCTATCAAAATTCATTAAATTACAAGCATTATCCTAAAATGTGCATTCATCATTAAAAAGTCATTGTAAATTTTTAGGAAAATGTAAAGCAAACATAAGAAATATTAACGATAAATGAGTCGTGATGACATTAGAAATGTTAAAAAAATAAAATAATATTAGTATCTTGAGGTATGTTAGGAATGAAATACTATTGATAAATAACATGAACATTAGAAGCAATAACATGTTGAGGAATGGGAGTAATATTAGAAGCAATACAATTTCGAGAAATAAGTGGAACAATATTATTTTGAGAATTAGGAGGAACATTATAAACACTACATATAGAATAAACATTAAAAGCATGATAAGCTTTAGAATCAATAAGATTAGATTAAATTTTGGAAATGACTACATTGGAAGGATTTCTCTAAAATTCATTTATGACATTTATTAATCCAATAAATTTTATTTAGGTTCTTTGAGATATATTTTTTAAACTAACTGGTGTGAGAACTAGGTTGGAAAACATTATGATCAAAATTACTATCAGCTTTAGTCATAATTTGAGAATCTAAATGAGTCACTTGGTCAAAATATTCTTCTTCATTTTCATTTGCATTAACATTTTGAGTTCCATTGACATTGACATTCTTATCATTGTTGACATTCAAAATAGATAGATCAGAGTTTTCCGAAGACACATAATTCACATATTTTGCTAATGAAAATTTAAATTTTATAACATGAAATACATTTTTATATTTTATTTTTTTAATCTTGACCTATGATTAACCAAAATTATTTTAACAAGATCTATGATTTCTTGAGTAATCCTAGCACTTTTATAATTGGAATCCTAGATCTAGTCAACTTAGGTGGGATATATTGGAGTAAAATATAAAAAATGCATACCATACAAGATGATCTATAAACTCTCAAGTCACTAACTTGATAAAACTCATAATATCACAACTTAGTGATCTACTCTAAATTTACTCCAAGATGACAACCTAATTCATACAATGATCTAGAACTAGTGTATATTCATTAGGTGGAAGGATAACAATACTTAATAATTAAACATAAATAAATATACAACTAAAAAAATAAAAAAACTAGAGACAAATGACACCAAGGATTTTGAACTATAAAACCCCATAAGGTATAGGAAAAACTAGTTGGAAGAGGCAATAACTCTACTTCTTATCTTATATTATCCAATAGAGGATTATAATGAGATATAGAATAAATGAAACATATAACTATCTTGATCACAAAGATTTCATCACAATTTCCTTACTCCAATCCTTCCTATAAAAATCTAGATGCTTTATCTATTCATTGATGCTTTAACACAATTATGTTTCCCTTTTTATAACCCTTGAGAAGTAATTTTGTGCATTAAAATCTCCTCAAATTATTTAAGAATTCAAAATATGTTGTTTATATTTTATAAAAGACCCTTTTGGTTTCTACAAGTGAAATTTATAGTCAAAGTAAACCATTGATTTTGAAATTATAACCTATAATAGCTAGCGGTTGTGTAACTGCTACTTGCATAAAGTGACATTTTCATCACCAATACTATAACTCCTCCCTTGAAGATTAGATGATGATTGAAACTAGTCCTATTATCTATTGTTTGATGAATAGATTGTTTTTTGGAACTGTTAGCTATCTAGATTCCACCCTAGCTGAGAGGAGGAATTTTCAAGTCCTACTTTCAAACCTGGACTAACATGGGAATGGTCTAAGGTTATGGGTTGCCTATAACTAGACTATACCTCTAGTATTTTTTATGAGGCTAGATCATCAAATTTTAGGATTTAGAACTTTACTTGTAAAACCTAAGACTAGTTGGGATGTAAAGGGGCAAGATATTTGCATAAAGTAAAACCTATTCTAAATGGTTCTGATGTACCATTAATATTTTCCATCCACTCATACTTGAACCTCTAAAAAACTATTGAGATAGAAACAAATAATGGATTCTATGACTTCAAATGCCTGTCATGCATCAACATTTCATATAGAGGTTCATCAAGTGAGTAGAACCTAATGGAGTTTATGGAGATGCCTATTTCAAGGCACTAATCCAATCAACATGTCCACTATTATCTTCATTCAAATGACATTTAACATTAAACATAACTTGCATAACTAGACAATCTACCAGCTAAGTGAAATTAGGACTTGGCTAGGGAGAAGGCTCTACCACTTATACAAATTAAACTTGACATGAATACACTAGTCTAATTTATTAAAATCTAAAAACATTCATATTATTTATCTCAAGAGATTATAGGTCTCAATCTTGGCAAAGTCTAGTCATGCCCAAAAGAGGGATCCAAAATAATAGCTCAAAAGTTGTACTTGTAGAAAAGAGAGAAAGAGAGAGGGAGCTTGGTGCTCAAAATGGAATCAATGAGTTTAAAACCATTCAAAATTTTGTTATAATAGCCTTTGTATATCAATATCACTCAAACCCTTCTTTATTAGTCTATATCATTCCAGCCCATTGCATCATTACAATATCCTCTCATTGATGCTCTATAGTGGTTGCAATGATAAGATCAAGATATTTCCAACTGGGTCTTGGTAACAGTGCAATTATAGTAATCAGATCCATCATTTAAAATCATGTCTTATTTAAAACTAATTTTAATTGGTTGTGATGGCATGAATAATTGAGAGAAAGGTCCCTTTCAATCAAATGGTCCATTACATGAACTGTTGGGGTCCACTTGATGCCCTCTTGGCACCCTTTGAAAAGTTAGCTCCTTCTGCTAGAAAATGGGGAACACAATCAGAGAAGGGTCCCTTTATGATGAAAACCCATGAGCTAGAGTTCCATATTTAACCATCAACTTGTTGAAATTTTCTTTATATTAGGTCTAAAATACATATTGTTCCTTTAAGGAGCTATGTTGGTAATGCCTAGCCTTTTTTTACTATTTTGTTCTAACTCAGATCATATTTGAGCTTGGTTCTATGTAATTCCACCAGTTTAAGTCTTATTATTTTATTTGCCTAAGTTGAGATTCTGCATTGACCCTAGTCCAAAAATTCCCTATCTCAGTCCTTTCCCATTGGCTGTTGGCAATCCAACTCAGATCATTGACCCTTGACTCAACTCGCTCCATTAGATTTTCTAGGTAAAAATGAACATAATCCCTCAAATCTATATTTGAATTATTAACCTTGTCCTCACTTATGTCACATGTCAAACATGTATTAAACCTTAATATCTTTATGTCAGTCTACCATCTTATGTGCTTACATCATGTGTTGATCTCTCAAGCTATCTAAATATTTGACTCATCTTGCATTATTAGATTAATATGTACAATCAAGCAAGGACCATTGATCTTGCGATGACCCACTATTTGAAATGCAAGGGCTAGTCTATGATCTTAAATTTTAAGGTATGTGGGAAATCAAATGATATTCATACAATCATCAAATATAAGCTCCAAAGGACTTACTTTGTTTGAGCTTAAACTTGATGTTAGCATGAAAGTCTTACTACATAGGCCATCTTTGAAGATTTATATCTTGAGCCAAAAAGCTTGTGTGGCCCTAAAATAAAATTAGGATTATATTGGCATATAAATATATAATTTCACTTATTCTATTGGTGGAATGAGGCTTTCTAAGCAAGATATTAAATACACAAGTTGGATAGTCCACTTGTTTCTCCATGACATCCTAGTGATGGTCGAGTTCATTTGGTTAATTATGGAAAACTTAATAAAATCTAACTAAGGAGACAACTTTGATCATGTGTAACTTCATTTACACTTCAGTGCAAGGCCTAGATCTTAGTGCATATCAACTAAGGAACAAGATGAATAAACCCTTGTGACCACTTCCCCATGCAATTTTTTCACATGTGATATAAGGCCTTGTGAATATGCTCACTTGGCTCTATTGGAACTTCTTAAAAATTCACCATGGGAAAACACACAGAAAGTGACTGAGGATCCAACTTTGGAAATTTATAATTTTTGATGCTCTTTGGTGGAGGAACTAGAACTTGGCATATATGATCTTACCATAAAAGTGAACAAACCCACATGACCAATTCTCTCTGACTCATCCACATGTGGAAATGGTGACATCAGAAAAGTACCTACTCAAAATTTATATGGATCAAGTGTCTCAATGAACATAATGAAGAACCAAATCGATCCCATGCACTTAAAATCCATTACAAGCATTCTTGGTATCCCATGGGGGATATTTAAATTTGGTTTTATCCTTATCAAATTTAAATCTACACTTTAGTAAACCTAAAGTGTCTTAAAATCCTTGTAAGAAATTTGAGACCCTAAACTACTTCTTTCATTCATAACCTTGCATATCTTCTCATCCATCAACAACCTGGTCTATCTAGACATAAGCTTGGTATGTGGGCCAAAAATGGCCAACCTTTCTAACAAAGTATAGGGGAGCATGTTTGATATGCTTAGAGAACCTAGACCATGTGACAATCTTCTTATAACCTATTGAAATAAATTAGAGACCAAAAATATCAAAGAAAAATATAAGGGGAACCTAAACTACCAACACAATGAACACTAACCTATAGAACAATAATGAAAAAGGGAGCAAAAGCTGCTTCATGTGCTACTTACTTATTGAAACAAGATAAACCTATAAAAACTAACCTAAAGTAACAAGTTTTCCTCTAGGGTCAGATGGGAATATATTTTATGTACCATGGATCTTTGAAACATGATTACTTATCCTTGATTGCATCTTCTTATAAATGGGATAAAATGAATGCTCATGTCTTCCTAATGATACAATTGGGCCTCTTATCTACATTTTTATGTATAAGGATTGAATATATGGATCCAAGACCCAATCATCTTCTTTCCAAACTCCTTTTTCTTGCATCATGAGCTTCATCTCCTCTTCAGTCAAGGACTGCAACTAATTATGTTCCTTAGACTTCAAGTGGCAAATTATCATAGCATCCTTGATGAGCTCTTTTTCTTCAATATTTGGTTGATGTAGAGGTGAGGAATCTAGGTTCAGGAAAAAGTCCTCTAAGTCTTCCAAAAATGACATCTCATCTTGGTCAATGTACAAACTAAAAGACCCTTTTCTACTTTTGTCATCTATCTACAAGACATTAGGCTAATTACCCACCTCTTTCTCTAGGACAAGGTCATCACAAGGCTCTTGATCAACTGATTTTTGCTCATCCTCTTCATTGATAGAGAGATGTGTTAAATCATCAATCCACTCAATTAGAAGCTCTTCTTGAATTGGCACTTCTAAAGTTTCACTGCCTTTCTCATCTAAAACATTAGCCTATTGTTTAATTTCATTGTTTAGATCTGTGACACTAAGTTGCTCAATCTCACACAAGAATTCTAGAAATAAGTTTTGCCATTTATCATCCAATGGATTCTTGACCATGGTATCAATAGAATTACTATGAATGCCACCATCTAATTTATCCCCTAGAAAAAGATCATCTTGACCTTCACATGTCTTAGCTACATCATTAAGACATTGTAGCTTCCCTTTATCACTCAAATCCTTCCTATGATTTCCTTTTAATATATTAGAGTGCATAGGGTTCCTAATATGAATCTCTTCCTCATAGACACTATACATATCCTCTCCAATGTGCACCTGACACTTAGTTATAATCACATCATTATCAATCTCTTAAATGATGAAACCTTCCTCTACCAACTTGGATAGTTTATCCATTATACTTGAATGATCGAAATCTAATTTTGGTGTGTTTGATTTATTTTCAAGAGGGGATAGGGTGGGTATGCAATAGATAACATTAGGCTAATTGATGTTGCAAAGGGTATATTTCCAACTAGGGATCTTGAATGATCTTTTAGGAAGCTCTTGGGATTGAGGAGAGATGTGAAAAGGGGGAATAGGTAATTGAATAACAACAGATGAAAGATCAATAACATATTTTATATCTTCTTTTCCTTTTTTATCCTCCTTTTTAAGGGTGGGAATGATGAAATTAGGATCCATGGCCCATAAAGGCTTCCATGTGGGTATCACCTCAAGTTCTTTGGTAGGTGTAGGATCTTGAACACAAGTGGATTGATTTGGAGAAGGAAGGTGAAGTAAATCTACCTTTTGGGTGGTTATGGGAAGAGGTTGAAAAAGAAACTTAGACAGTGGCTCAAACATGATTTTCACCTCTACACCATGTTTAGGCTTACACACCACATGAGATAAGTCTTTGAAAATGTACCCTCTAACCTTAATCATGAATTCATTACCCAAAAACAAGGCAAAATGAGGAAAATGAAAAATTGGGGTAGGTATGAAAAGTTAGTTGAAGTTTTCTAACAACACCAAATACTTTCATGGGAGACCCATTCCATTGTAAACCAATGTCAGGTATAGGTTCATACCTCATATTCAAGTGGTCTACCACCGGTTTATGAATAATGTAGAGATTTTCCTTATCATTACATGAAAAATTATGACCCAAGAAATCTCCTATGACTAAAGAGTCAAGAAATGGAGATGGGGTAACCAATTTAGTTGACTATGGTTAGTTTTTAGGAGTATTTTGGTGAGGGATAAGATCTTGACATTCTCCCCTTTTTTACTATCTAAGGCTCTCATGTAACCTATCTCTTTCTTTTCTTAATCTCTCAATTTATGAATGCAGATATTTAGTGTTTGGTGCAAGTGGATTTTAAGGGGTAGAAAGTTGATAATAAGACTGGTCATGAGGATGAGGAGGTTTCCATGGAGGTGGAAGGGGATGAAAGCATGGATGATGGTCTTGGTAATATGGGGAATGTGGATTATATAGATCATCTAGGCAATGGTAAGCTGGATATGGAGGTGGATATGGGGATGGATATGGGGATGGAGATCAAAAATATTCCTCATAGAATGCCATGGCTCCTTATCCAAGATGTGAATTGAATAAAAATCTTGAAAAAGCCTCCTTACCTCTATAACCATGAAACCACTAGTATATATGAACATGAGGTCGATTATAAACCTCTAAAACATTCTTAACTTTGATCAAGGTGTGTTGAATATGATGTTGTTGATGTCTTTAGCTTCTAAATTCCCTCTAATGTCTTTATAATATGCTTCAAGGCACATAAAATTGGCCCCACTAGGTGTGCCAAAATTGTTATCTTTCTAGATTACTCTCTAGCTGAAAGGATGAATATTCAAGTCATATTTTAAAAACTAAAAAAACATGGGGATGGTTTGAGGCTATGGGTTGCCTATAACTAGACTAAACCTTGAGGATTTTTTATGAGGTTAGCTCCTCAAATTTTATGATTTGGACATTTACTTCTAAAACCTAAGACTGGTTGGGATGAAAATGGGCAAGAATTTGCATAAAGTAAAACATATTTTAAAGGTTGGTGATGCACCATTAATATTTTCCATCCACTCATAATTGAGCCTCTAAAACACTAGTGAGATTGAAACAAATAACAAAATCTATGACTTCAGACACCTATCATACATCAACATTTCATGTAGAGGTTCATCAAGTGAGTAAAATCTAAGGGAGGTGATGGAGAGGCCTAGTTCAAGTCACTAATCTAATAAACATGTCCACTACTGGATTTAGTCAAATGAAATTGAACACTAAACATAACCTTCATACCTAGATAATCTACTGGCTAGGTGAAATTAGGACTTGGCAAGGGAGAAGGCTCTACCACTTATACAAATCAAAACTAACATGAACACACTAGTCTAATATATTGAAATCTAAAAAAAATCATCTTGTTTTTCTCAAGAGATTATAGGGCTCAATCTTGGTAGATTCTAGTCATGCCAAAGAGAGGGATCCAAAATAATATCTCAAAATCTATACTTATAGAAAATAGACCAAGAGAGAGGGAGCTTGGCACTCAAAAGGGAAAGAACAAGTTTAAAATGATTTGAAATTTTGTTACAACAAACTCTATAGATTAAGCTCACTCAAACCCTTCTTGATTGGTCTAGATCACTTCAGCCCATTTCATAATTACAATATCCTCTTAGTGATGCTCTATGGTAGTTACAATGATGGGATCAAGATATTTCTTGTTGGGTCATGGTACTAATATAGTTATAGCAATTGGATCCATCATTTAGAATCATGTCTTGTTACAAATTGTTTCTAATTAATTGTCATGGCATGCATAGTGGAGAGAAAGGTCCCTTTCAAGAAACTAGTCCATTAGATGAACTGTTAGGGTTTACTTGTTGCCCTCCTAACACCCTTTGAAAATTTAGCTCATTTTGCTAGAAAATGGTGAACACAATTAGAGAAGGGTCCCTTTATGATGCCAACACATGAGCTAGATGCCCATATTTAACCACCAACTTATCAACATTTGCTTTATATTAGGTCTAAAAGACATATTTTTCCTTTAAGGAGCTTTATTTGTAATGTTTGGTCCTTTTTTACACATTTTGGTCTAATTTAGATCATATTTGAGCTCAGTTCTATGTATTTTCACCAGCTCGATTCATATTATTTTCTTTTCTTGAGTTGAGTTTTGCCATCAACCCTAGTCAAAAAATTCCCTAGCTTGGTCCTTTCCCATTATCTATCAACAATCTAAATTAGATCATTGACCCTTGACTCAGCTCACTCTATTAGATTTGTTACATATGAATGAATACGATCCCTCAGATCAATCTTTGAATTGTCAACCTTGTCCCCATTTATGCCACATGTCAAACACACATTAACCCTCAAGATCTTGTTATCAATCTTCTAGCTTATGCACTTATGCCACATTTTGATCTCTCAATCTATCTAGCTATTTGACTCATCTCACATTATTTGGATCGAGATGTATGATCAAGAGAGGATTATTGATATTACCAAGACCCACTATTTGAAAGTCAATGGCTAGTTCATGATCGTAAATTTGACATTTTGTGGGATGTCAAATGATGTTTGCATGACCATCAAATTTAAGACCAAAATAAATTACTTTGTTTGAGCTTAAACTTGATTCTAACATGAACATATTACTACATAGGTCCATCTTTGAAGATTTATATCTTGAGCCAGAAAGCTCATGTGGGCCTAAAAATGTTTGAGGATAATCCTAGCATGAAAATATACAATTGCACTTGTTCTACTGGTGGCATAAAGCTTCTTGAATAATATATTAAATGCATAATTTGGTTTTTCCTCTTATTTCTCTTTGGCATCCTAGTGACGATCATGCTCATTTGGCTAAGTATGGAAAATGTAGTGAAATATGATTGAGGAGCCAACTTTGATCATGTGTAACTTAATTTATGCTTTGGTGGAGGATTTGTAACTTAGCACGTAGTAACTAGGGACCAAGATAAACAAACCCATGTGAGACTTTTCCCCTATAACTATTGTACATGTGAGATATGGCCTTGTGAATATGCTCACTTAGCTCTACTGGAACTTCTTAAAATTTCACTAAGTATGGGAAAACACATAGAAAGTGACTAAGGAGTAAACTTTGGACTTTTATAACTTTTGATGTGCTTTGGCGAAGGACCTGGAACTTGGTGCATATGATCTTAGCACAAAAGTGAAAAAACCCACATGACCAATTCTCTATGACTCATCTACACATAACAATGGTGATATCAGCAAACTAACTACTCAAAAATTTTATTACTAGGCCCAAGTGTCTCAATGAACACAATGAAGACCTAAATGGATCCCATGTACTTCAAATCCATTCCAAGCATTATTGGTATCCCATGGGGGCTATGTAAATCTAGTCCTATCCTTAGAAACTGGCAATTTACACTTTAGTGAACCTAAAGTATCTTAAAATCCTTGTGATCAATTTGAGACCCTAGACTACTTCTTCCATTCATAACCTTGCCTATCTGCTCATCCATTAACAACCTAGTCTATCTAGACATAATCTTAGTATGTGGGATAAAAATGGCCATCATTTATATCGACTCATAGGGAAGTATACCTACTATGCTTGGAGAACCCAAACCATGTTCCAATCTTGTTCTAACCTCTTGAAACAAAACAAACACCAAAAGGAGAAAAGCAAAATAGAAGGGGAATCTAAACTACCAACACAATGAATACTAACCTTCATAACAATAATGAAAAGGGGAATAGAAGCTATTGCATGTGGTACTCACTTATTGAAACAATAAAAACTTATAAAAAGTAACCTAAAGTAATAATCTTTCCTCCAGGTTCATGGGAGTTTATTTGATGTAACATGGATCTTTGAAACATGATTGCTTCTCCTTGATGTCATCTTCTTGCAGATGGGATTAATTTAATGCTCATGTCTTCTTGATGATGCAACTAGGCTTCATATCTTCATTTTTAGGTGTAGGGATTGAAAATATGGTTCTTAAACCCAATCATATTCTTCCCAAACTCTTTTTTTCTTGCATCATGAGCTTCATCTCCTCTTCAATCAAGGCTTGTAACTGATTATGTTCTTTAGACTTCAAGTGGCCAATTATCACAGCATCCTTGATGAGATATTTTTCTTTGAGCTTTGGTTGATGTATCAGTGAGGCATCTAGGTTCTGATAGAAGTCCTCTAAGTCTTCCCAAAATGACATCTCATCTTAGTCAATGTACAAACCAAAAGACCCTTTTCTACTTTTGTCATCTATCTACAAGACATTAGATTGATTACCCACCTCTTTCTCTTATACAAGGTCATCACAAGGCTCTTGATCAACTGAGGTTTGTTCATCCTCTTCATTGATATAGAGGGGTGTTAAATCATCAATCTACTCAAGCAGAAATATTCTTGAACTAGCACCTCTAAAGCTACACTTCCTTCCTCATCTAAAACATTAGCTTGTTATTCAATTTCATCACTCAGATCTACCATACTAAGTTACTCAATCTCACCCAAGAATTCTAGATAGAAGTATTGAAATTGATCCTCTAATCAACTCTTGACCTCAGTATCAATAGCATTACTATGAATGCCACCATTTAATTGATCCCTTAGGAAATTATTAGCTTGACCTTCACATGCCTCAATTGCATCATTAAGACATTATATCTACCTTTTATTAGTCTTATCCTACTCATGATTACCTTCTAATCTATTAGAGTGCATGGGTGTCCCAATATAATCTCTTCTTCGTAGACACTAGAAGTATCCTCTCCAAGGTGCTCCTAACACTTAGCTATAATCACATCACCATCAATCTCTTGAATGATAGATGTTTCCTCTACCAACTTGGATAGTTTGTCCATTATACTTGAATGATCCAAATCTAATTTTGGTGTGCTTGATTTATTTTCAAGAGGTGAAAGGGTGGGTGGGCAATAAATAACACTAGATTGATTGATGTTGGAAAGGGTATTTTGCCAAATAGGTATATTAAATGATCTTTTGGGAAGATCTTAGGATTGAGGAGAGATGTGAAAAGGGGTAACATGTATTTCAATAATGGTAGATGAAGGATCAATAATAGATCTTACATCTTCTTTTCCTTTTTATCCTCCTTGTCAAGGGTGGGCATGATAAAATTAGGATCCATGGCCCATGAAGGCTTCCATGTGGGTATCACCTTAGGCTATTTGATAGATATAGGATCTTTAGCATAAATGGATTGCTTTGGAGATGGAAGGTGAAGGCAATCTGACTTTATTTTCACCTCTACACCATGTTCAGGCTTACACACCACATGAGACAAGTCTTTGAAAAATTAATCTCTAGCCTTAATCATGAATTCATTACCCAAAAACAAGGAAAAATGAGGTAACAAATTTTCTACCATAAGGTTTTATAAAACTAAAAGTTTGGGGTAGGCATGAAAAGTGAGTTGGAGGTTTCTAAAAATGCCAAATACTTTCATGGGAGACCACTTCCATTGTAAACCAATGTTAGCTATAGGTTCATACCTCATATTCAAGTGGTCTGTCATTGGTTTAGGAATAATAGAGAGATTTTCCTTGTCATTAAGTGAATAATTATGGACCAAGAAATATCCTATGACCAAGGAGGAAAGAAAGGGAGATGGGGTAACCCATTTAGTTTAATATGGTTGGTTTATAGGATTATTTTGGTGAGGGATAAGATCTTGGTATTCTCCCATTTTCTATTATATAAGGATATCCTATAACCTATCTCTTTATTTTCTTAATCTCTCAATTTTTGAGTGTTGATATTTAGTGTTTGGTGCAGGTGGATTATAAGGGGTATAAAGCTGATAATAAGACTAGTCATGAGGATGAGGAGGTTTCCATGGAGGTGGAGAGGGCTGAAATTATGGTTGATGGTCTTGGCAATATGGGGTATGTGGATTATATGGGTCATATGAGCTATGGTAAGGTGGATATGGGGTTGGATATGGGGGTGCAGAGTATAAATATTCCTCATAGGATGTCATGGCTCTTTATTTAATATGTGAATTGAATCAAAATCATGACAAAGTCTCCTTACCTCTACAACCATGAAACTATTGGTATCTCTAAACTTGAGGTCAATTGCAAACCTCCCAAATATGCTTAACCTTGATCAAGGTATGTTACAAATAAAACAAAAATATTTAGTCTATGAAAACATAATATTAATGCCATCTTTCCAAAGTATAAGAAGCTAAATCATGATATTTTCCTATAAATTGTGTAAACATATAGAAGAGGGAGCTCAAAATCAAGATAATAATCTAAAAAAAGTGCTTCCCCATTTCCTATGTGGAAAAAGGGGGTGTTGGGTACAACAAATGGTGACTTATAGGGGGAATACTCTTAAGTATTCAAGAACCTATAACTCTAGTTTGCAATCCTAAATCAATCACAAAGTGTGCCACAAAATAATACTTAAATTAGAAACATGAAAGAGACTCCTAAGTTAACTTACACAACATACTTTCTTCCTAATTTCTTGGATCTATGTGTGTCAAAACATGTATTTTATTTAAACCCTATTATGATGAGTTTTTTAAAGGCTTTGATGGGGGTATGGGATTCGTTATAGTATCTATTAAAGCTCAAAAATAAGGGAAGCTCAATAATTGATCTTCTACCATCCAAGCATCGATAGCCCCAACAAAGATACCTTGGGGTCCTTCTCTTCTCATTCCATTACTTTATTTTGATCATGATGCATGTTTCATTGACCTTATTTCATCATGTGAGCCTTTTGATTTTATTTATATTTTATTTTTATATTTTGAATCCATTGGTTCTTTCTTCTTTTATTTTTTTGCTCTTATTTTGTTCTTGAATGGAAAAGAGAAGAGCTGGAACCCCAATAAGTTGGTATAATTATAAAATAAATCATTACTATAACTTCCCTACCATTCACACCTATACCCATAATTATCACTTTCAATTGGTATTTAATGTGATAAGTGCATTTAATCTAATAAAATAAGAAAACTTTCTAAATTTGTATAAATTACTCTGAAAGCAATTTTCACATGCATGGTAAAATTATTCAATTATGACACCATTTAGAATAATCCATGATTACTTACCTTCATCTTAAAGACTCAAAAGCACATAAATACACTCAATTTGTAAACTAGTCCCAAAGTGTCAATATTTTAATTTCCCTTTTCCAAAATCCATAAGCTTAGTTGGTTTGGATTTTAACTTGGTTATAATTAGAGCAAACGTAATTCTGATCATTAGAGAAAGTAAAGAACAAATAATCTAAGAAAGAACTAAAATCTAATCTAGAAAATAGGAAACTAATCTATGAAAGTCAAATACTGAAAGTAAGAAATATTTAAAAAAACCTAACTTACTCCTACTCTAAAGAAAACCCAAACAAGATGGGGCATGGATTTGGAAACTTTGTTTGGTATGTTTCTCACTCTTGGGTAATAACAAGGTTTTCCCAATTAAAGTTTTGAGATAGGTAGGGACATCCTTGTATTCATTCAGTAAAAATTTTATCCTTTCCCTCATATTGTTGAACAAAAAATTAGGGTTACTTATTGGGACATTCCAAACATAATAAATAAATAACTCTTCTTTGTGATACATATGTTCTAAAATCTCACCATTATTATCATGTATTCAAGAGAGCCTAATTTAAACAATCCTTAAAATTACCTACTAAGATGGATATTAGATCTGACCTGCAATCTTGAAAGTTATCATCCTCTACGAACTCACTATGGAAAAGGTCTTCAAAGATATAATTAGAATCATAAGAATAATCATGAACAACATATTCCTCAAAAACTTCATCTAAACTCTCACTTTGAGTTTGATATTCAATATTTGAATGAATCAACTCTTGACTTTCCAATCACAAATAAAAATTTTGTTTACCTAGGGCTCACTATTTTTTATTAAAGGAGTGAGAGATTCATCAACTATTCATTCTATAGGGATCATCTCATTCACTGCATGTTGTTAATTCTTTCAAATAGTTAAAGGTCTTTACTTTAATGTTGAGTAATGTTGATGTTTGCACACATGAGGGATCCTGATCAATCACATAATTAACCATAGTGATATTCACATTATAGTTAGGCACCAAATTTAATTTAGAATCTATCAAATCAAGGCATAAACATCTATGTGAATTAATTCCATTACAAGGGCACTCAAAAATAGAATCAGAAATCTCAATATTGGATCCTGCATGATCAAAGGAGAATAAGTAAGGAATATAATCATCAAATGAATCTTATAATAGATATTAGAAAGTAGAATAATAGTCACAATAGTCATCAACACCATCTTCAAATCTAATATCTTCTTTTTCAAGGCAAAGTAATTGATCCTCTGCCTGGTCATATTCTATCTCATAGAGTTGTTGCAAAGGTTGGAAATGTTCCTTTAAATTGACACTTTCCTCACTACCATCATTTTTTTATTTAATTATCTCATCAAACATAGGGATGGAATCAACATGATCTAGTTCTCCTAGCTCAACATATTCCTCTTCTTATTTTTGGTATCTCAATTTCTCCTATAACATTGTAATTTCTTCATTGATGATTGTAATACGTTCTTTTGCCTCTTTTATGATCCAATCATCCTCTCCATTTGGGATATATTATTTCTTGTATACAATCCTTGGATTAAAAGGAAACCCCTCTACTATGTTTCAACTTGGGCATAGTAAAAATATTTCTCTTTGGATGGCTTTTTTACAATTCATATCTAACATACCTACATAGAACTTCATAGAAGGTGTTAAATAAATTTTTAAAGCATGATCATCAATATTTAGACCAAATAATATCAAAACATATTCTTTAGGATCACTATAACTATTAATACAACTAGGTGCCAACTTTACAACCAATCATGCATTTCTTCTCCCAACATGAAAGGGAACAACCTATAGATTGCATCCTCAAATTTTACATCCATAATATGTATAGCATATGTGTAAGTATAAAAATGTCATTATGCATCTCTTGGGTGATTGTAATAGAAATTAAAAATGTATTTGAATGGGTCATCATGAAAATCATGTTGAATACCTAGAATATCTATGGGTCCTTTGTCAAGCAAATCCATTCTCAAAACTTTTAGTACAATCAAAGTTGTTATCCCTCTTTCTATAACCAGTTAACTATTGGTGTGGGTTTACACACACCATAACCATAATTAAGTAGCCTCTAATATTTTATTATCTTAATGGAGGTAAAATCCACTCTAGGTCATGAGTTGTAGGTATGCGGTTTATTTCAACCTATTGATGGAATAGTGGGTAGGGCATGCAGGTTGTTGACAAGGTTTTTAGATAGAGGTGTGGCTCCTAATAGGGGTAGTGAATCTCTATGTGAGTTATATGGTCAGATGTCAAAAAAAACTCAAAAATGAGGGAAGGGTAAGGTAAAAAAGAAAGCTTCTATGGTTTTAAGGAACTACTTCCCTAGCTAGTTTCTAAAAGGATAAGTCCTCTCAAAACCTATGCCTATTGTTAGTAGCAATTATACACACACATTAAGACATAGATAAGAAGACTAAGGAGATAAAGATGCAAGAAATTCACAAGCCTTAAACAAAGGTTTCTCTTTTTACGTTAGTTGTTACACACCCTTAATCAGGAGATTATGGCTCAGGCTAGTGAAGTATCTGAGGCAACTATTACACACATGAAAAAACTACATCCAAGAAATCATCATGCACAATTAGAATTATGAATCAATTTTAACTTGACTATCTTAATTAATATATTTACCAATCTTTCAATAGATGTTTCACACCCACAAATTAGTACATCAATCTAATTAATCAATAATCCATTCATAGCTTTTGCACACTAAAGATTATTGAAACATACAACCAACTAAAGTAATGACTAATTACACATAAATTGGAAATAAAATACACAAACACATTCATTGATGATCAAAATTAATGCTTCTATTATATTCAAAAATTCTCTAACAAAGAAAATCCAAGTTGGATTATAATTGTTTATATAGACCTGGGGAAGGGGCCCCCTCATCTTCCAAGTTCATGTAAGGTCGTTACATGTGATAGTCTGAATATGTAGTTCTAACTATGGTCTAAAACTGTATAAGAGTCTACTTGCAGTTATCAAATTAAAATATCCTTTTCCAAAGATATGCAATGTGTGCATGTGTATAAAGATAGAGGCAATTCTTTACAATTATATCTCAAACTATATGCAAAATTTAGAATATGTGTAATTTATCAAAATAACACATGCCTATTTTTACATCTAATAACAACCTATTTATATTTTAGATTAGTCACCTTCAAATAGAATTCTAATATATGCATGAAGGATCAAAATCACTTTATTAATGTTTTAAAACTAGTGGCACTTCTATTACCCATGACTAATCTGAGTTGTGTATTGCATGCTCACTCATGTCTTTTATAGAATAAAGATCTCACTTTTACACTCACCATTTAGATCAATACATGTGCGTTAATACTCTAGTTCAACTATGAGACCCAATGTCTATTGATAAATATAACATAGCCCACAAATCTAAGTATTCTATTGATAATGCCTTACTAAATTTTGGAATGTGACACATGTCAGCACTTAATTGAGTCTAGGATCTTTGAAAATTCCATGTTGATCTTGCACCATTGATGCTTATGTACTAGTTTAACATGGTTCATTATATTTTAGTACTTTGACTCATTAAATCTCATGAGATTAACACTTGTTATTCCCTATTTTTCTCTACTTCATATGTGTGCCAATTGATAGTTGCTCAAGGCTTCCTAAGTTATATGTATTAGGTTTCCTACATCTTTTTGTGAGTCATTGTATCTATGTACAAGTCTCCCATGATGGTGACACTTGTCACTCTCATTGAGTTTTGACATTTCAACTCACTCTCACATCATTTGATCAAATAGGCTCAAGCGAATACACATTATAGGATCTTGATTTGAATCCAAATAGATACTTTACAATATTAGATTTGATGTTTACATGACCATTAAATGACATCCTTATGACCATCAATGACATCTACATGACTTTCAAATTTAATTTCATAAATTAGACATTGCCAAACTTAAATTTGTTGTCTGTACGACCTTCAAATAATGTCCTCATGACCATCAATGACATCTACATGAATGTCAAATTTAATCTCATCAACTTGACATGTGTCATTTCCTTAGGACTCCCTAATTTTTCAAACATAAGAAAAAAATGACTTAGCATAATACTTTGGTAAATATGTATAAATGACCCTGCATGAATATTTTAGCCTAAGGTCTTAGTATCAATAAAATATGATTTAGACCTGGGTTAAGAATATTAAATTAATCCCAAGCATAATGAAATTATTTCTAAGAAAAGGTGTCACTTGGTAGTCTAGTATTTGTTTTGGGGTAATTATTGTAGGACAATTTTTGTAAGCTTTCTGTGCAAGGGGAATTGTTTTGGATAAAATATTTGCAACAATTCTCCCAAAGACTTAATTCTCTCAGATAAAATTAATAAAGGAATGCTTGAAAGCATGGTCCCAAAAATGCCAAAGGGTAAGATGTTTCAAATAAAATTTTCAAATAAATTCACTGAAGTGTAAAGGCCTAGGACAAAAGTCTCGAAGGAATTGGTCAAAGGGAAAAAAACCTAGGAAAAATGTCCTAAAGGGTAAGTGTCCACTTCAAAAATTTTGAAAGGGATGCTTGAAGGGATTATTTTAGGCCTTTTTCATTAGATAAAAAGTATGAAACACAAAGCTAAAAGGAATTGGCCTAGGGCAAAAATGCTCAAGACAAAAGTCCTGAAGGGCATGTTCAAAAGGTTCAAAGGGTCTACTTCATGACAAAAATGCTTGAAGGGTCTAATTCATAGGGTACATTTTTATGGGAAAGGGTCATTAAAAAATTCCCAAATGGTAACCACAAAAGTCCCAAAGGGCACTTTCAAAAGGCTGAAGGGTAGGTTCAGAAAGTTTGAAGGAATATGTGTCCTTGATGAAACTTTTGAAACGTAAGTCGTAGGCAAAGGGTCATTTCAAAAGTCTTAAAGGAATTTAATCAAGGGAATTTTTTTAGACAAAATGTCCATAAAAATTCTCCCAATGATAAAATTCTTTTAGATAAAATGTCTTAAGGAATTCAATTGGCTTGAAGAAAGTATCTCAAATGAAATGTCTGAAGGAATTCAATTGGCTCAGAGAAAATGTCTCAGATGAAATGTCTGAAAGAAAGGTTAAAAAATGAAAAGGTGTGGGATAAAACTCCTTAATGATAAGTGCATGAGGGTCAAAGGTAAATTGTAAAAGGTTTAAAGGAATTCTTTGGGGCAAAATAGCCGTAACAAAAAAGCCGAAGGACATATTACACAAAGCCTGAAGAGTATGTTGGCAAGGAAAAAGGGCATTTAAAAAGTCCTGAAGGGTAATTTCAAAATGTTAAAGGGAAATTTGGTGATAATTTAAAATTTATACTTCATAGGGCATTTATCCATGATAAAATTCCCAAAGGATCTACTTTGTAAAGGTCGAAAGGAAATCTCAAAAAGGCCGAAAGTTAATTTACACAAATCTCAAAGGGTAAGTTCAAAGGGGCCAAAGGGTAATTTTATTAGGAAATATTTATCAACAAAGATTATTCACAAGAATAAGTCTAATTTAAGGGAAAAAAATTGGGAGAATTATTGTAGGGAAAATGTTGTGAAGAGCAAATTCCATTGGATAAAATGTATGCAACAATAAACCCAAAGACGAATTCATGTAGAAAAAAAATTTAGAAGAGAATATACTGAAAAGTGTAAATCCCAACAAATACCGTCGAAGAAGGTTAGTCCATGAAAATGTAATACCATAATAATTAGCTTGAAGCAACAAACCTAATAGAACAAAAAGATTTAGTCTATGAAAATACAATATCAATGCCATCTTTCCAAAGTATAAGAGGACCAATCATGATCTCTTCCTAAAATTTTCATAAACATATAGAAGAGGGGGCTCAAAATCAAGAAAATAATCTGAAAAAAGTGGGTCCCCATTTCCTATGTGGAAAAGGGGGTGTTAGATACAACACTTCATTATCCAATTTGAGCATGTTCATTACAAAGGAAAAGAGGTCTATTTATAATAAATTATAATCAATGAGTACCCTTAATTTTTACTCTAAGATGGATGGATGTAAATGCATCCTCATCATGGCACATGGATCAACACATGGATTGATCATGTGAGCCCTTCATCTTGTCCAAGATGAAGGGTGGAAGATAGCTATTGAAAATATCAAAGGAGGATTAACATGAGCCCTCCATCTTGCATGCAAGATGGAGGGTGGATAATTTGACTCAAATTAATCTTACAAGAGTCAATATGAACCATTCCAAGATGAAGGGTTGAGAATGCTCCCTAAAATATCTCAAAAGATTCATTGTGAGCCCTTCATCTTGCTTTGAAATGAATGGTGGAGAATAATCTTTTATATTTATTCATTTAGTAATTATTGATCTTACAAAAGAATATGCCATAAGATCTCAAGATTCTTTCTTGAATGAACATGTCTCTTGGAGAGAGTAAAAAAGAATTAATAATTGAAAGGAAATTATAATTCTATTTGCATAAAACTATAATTACAAGAATTATTAACTCAATAAAATATCAATTTAATTAATATAATGTGGGGAATTTGATTAGAAGAATTATTTAGGGAAGGAGGAATTCATTACATTAATTGAATAATGAAGTAAAATTAGTTAATTGATTAGAGTAGAATAGTTGACTAGAGAAAATGAATAGAATTATAATTGAATATATATAATAAGGTGAATTTTCCCACCTATATATTCCCCAAGGTGAATTTGAATTTTTATGTTAGATGAATAGATGATTTTAGTCCAGTTTATGTGTAATTATGGGAATTTGTTCCATTTACAATTTTGACATGAAGGTGATAAAAATGGAGTGTCTAAATTTGTCCCTATTTGAGAAGGTATTGCAATACGTAGATGAAGTAATTTATTCTTAAATAATGAGAATACAAAAAATGTAGATGAAAAATTAGATGATGAAATAATGGATGATGTAATTTCATTGCTCTCAACTAATAGGTGTAGGAGATTGAATGTAAAGATAAGGATATGATTTGAATGGAATTAGTTAGGGATGATTCCCCCTCAAGAAGGAATTTAGGGATAAAGGATGTGGATGGGATCTCAAAAAACAGAGGAAGAATTTAGAATGGAAGAGAATATTAACCCATGGATAATATTATGCCACTTGAGCTAACACTTGCATGATTTGATTTTTGATGATGATGAATAGATTTAGCGTAAACAAGGTAGAATTAGGAAGGAAACATCCCTAAATAAGTGGTACACATTGAATTGTCCCAAAAAATGTGAAAATTGTGGTCTTAGATATGATCTATCTTGAAAAATAATCTGCACACGTGATTTTCCCTAAACAGGGAGAAAACTATGAGCTTGGAATGATGATGCACCCCAATCAAGGTGGATAATTGATGAGCCCAAAATAGGGTGAATTTAATGATTAAATTAGTTTATGGGAAAGCATAGATCAATTATTTAAATTATTACACAAGTTAAAGATGTTATGAATGATCTAAATTTGATAAGTTGACACAAACATGTGTGCTAATGGTATAATGACTTTTGTAGAAGCCACAAAAAACTAAGCACACAAGAATACTTAAAGTGATGAGAGACTAAAAAATGGAAGAATAAGATAATGATTGAATAATGATATGATTATATTGAAAGAATATTTATGTTAATAATAATAAAATAAGGGTGGCCAAATTGACCTCAAAAACTAATTGCTATTGAGTACTACCTACATAATCTAAAAGGACCTTAGTCCAATGTAGTTATCCTGGAAATTTGGAGAAGAAATGGTGAATAATAGACTAGATGATAGAATAATAATAATGGTTAACCAATGTGTATTACTCTTTTTTCACATGATTATTTAGAGATGCATGTCTAAATAAGCAATATGTAGCTAGAATGTTAAGGTGTTTTGATTTGATCATAAAAAACGTGATGATATGAAGTGGTCAAAGATGGATATGATGATTGGATTAAATAAGAGATGATAATGCAAGGGGAGATACTTTTTTGTGATGTTTTTGATTTAAGACCTTTGGTATTTTATTTTTTATTTTCACATGACAGTATACATCATGATATAAAACACCATGATGACCTAACCATAATGTGTGTAAGACTAGCCCCAAATCCAATAGATAACTGACAAAAACACACCAATGATAAAAACCATCATTACAATACTGACATATGCCAATATATGGACTCAAGTACAAATGATTGATAAGGGATACCATGATTATGACCCTATTGGCACAATGGACTGAGTCAAGGAAACAACAAAAAATGCAAACAAGCAAACACATAAACATGAAAACAAAAAGCAATATAAAGAAATCTTGTCACTTAATCAAGTAAAAATTTACATGTGAAGGCTCAATGATAATGATGGTTGGAATATATGCCCCTAAGCAAGGATACATGCAAGGGGAAGAAGTGGGAATATAACATCCTGAAATAAGGTGCATGCTTAAAACTCACCCTAAATAGGGTGGAAGTAGTGAACTTGAATTAGAGTGATTTGATTTGACTTTTATGAAATAGGGAATATTTGGGATGAATGCATCTAAATGAGAGTGGATTTAATTTGATTAAGATTGATCAAGGATTATTGACTAGACTTAAGACAAGATAAATGTTTTTTAGATTTTTGTGATTGTATATCTATTTTTGGATATTTTGGTATTATCTATATTTTAGAA
This sequence comes from Torreya grandis, assembly GCA_037957365.1. Taxonomy (NCBI): domain Eukaryota; kingdom Viridiplantae; phylum Streptophyta; class Pinopsida; order Cupressales; family Taxaceae; genus Torreya; species Torreya grandis. Next base: position 402,978 of record JARHVA010007688.1, on the reverse strand, counting down.
TGTTTTAATGTTATGCATGTTTAGGATTTTTATAAATTTTTAAATATTTTTGAGTTTTTGGCATCTAAAATCAATGGATAATTATGATATGCAAAATGATTTGACTCAAAAAATGGCAAGAGCATATAATTAACTTGAAAATTGGTCAGAGCATGAAATTAATAACTCATAAAATGATGAGAGCATAAAATTAATAACTCAAAAAATGATGAGAGTGTGGAATTAATAACTCAAAAAATGGTGATAATGTGAAATTGTAATGTTTAGGAGTGTTTGGAACATTATACCCAGAAGAGATCACTAGCAAAGGGAAAACATGTTCTAGCACTATGATGGGATTTACTAACAAATTACAGGATTGGAATGATCATGTTGGATAATAATGGACAATAATAATATTAGGAATATCCAAGGACCATGTCATGTGGTAAAAAAATGTCTATTCATCAAAGTGTTTCTAAGAAGATATGCTAAGAGATTTTACAAAATAGAGCTCAAAATAACTTCCACTTTCTGATTAAGATCAAGATACGAAATAAAATTGGATCAGTGTATGATGAAAATAAATATGGCTTAGGATAAGATAAAATGGTCAATATGATGGTAATTACATGTATTTAAATGCAAGAAAGGATGCCCCCAAGTGTCAAGGCACTTTTAGACAATAAATTATTTACACATGATGTAAGAAACTTGGTTTTCATCATGGTACTTGTCCAAAGTACCACAAACATGGTTTTTATCATTGGACAAATTATTTAAGTTTCTATTTTTATTTATTTTTATAATTTTTTTGTCATCTCAATTCAATAGAGGATTACGAGATGTATAATGTTGAATGTTTGATATCTAACCCATACTAATTATGAATAGCTTTTATACTAGAATTACGTTATTGATGTAGGTTGTACTGATGCTATTATGATCTTTGTTGGCCATTTATTTTGATTTCTCTAAATCTCTAAACAAGGTGTCTTCATAGTCTCTTTGAACATGAGTATTGTCAGGGAGTGTACATATGGATAGCACTAGATAAATTATGTGATTAGATAATGGAATATAGGTCTTAAATGAATAATGGGATCATAGTGGAATGTATAGTGGTTGAAACCAAATAAATATTGGGATTTTTAGTTACATGCATTATTTTTTATTCTAGATCCGACTTGATTTTGGTTGTATTAGGGCTGATATTGACTTCAATAATGTTTTTATAAGGAAATAAAGAACTAATTGTCTCAATTATTGGTGCCTCAAAGAGGTTTTCACCAACAAATTCTTCTTGTTTGTTCTAATTTAGATTGTCCAATAGTGCATTGGATAAGGTTTCACTAAGGGATGTTGATAATTCATTTTGATTTTCCCTTATTTCCATAAGTAAGGTTTCACTAAAGGATGCTAAGTTTAGACTTTTATTATTCCCTAGTGCCTCAAACAAGGTTTCACTAAAAGATGTTGAGTTTAGAATTTGATTATCCCCTAGCATCTCAAATAAGGTTTTACTAGGAGATTGTTCTTCTACCTAAAATTTTTCTTGGATCCCTTAAAATTCTACCACTAAGATGTCACCATGAAAGGAGTTAAAAAATGTGTGATTTTATCGATCCCAATCGATGGTCATGAGTGGATGGATGACACTATAGTGACTAGGTTAGTTAATGTGAATTAAATATGTAATGGTAATACCAATGGAATAATAAACAAAAACATAGTCTTTGTAGAGGCTACTAGGATAACTTATTTTTATGTCAAAGGAAACATCCTCAAAAAATGTAGAAGGATCATAAATATTTTCAAGTTGATCTACAAGGAACATATAGCCGATGTTATAACATCTACTAAGGTATACTAATTCTAAAGTTGATGTATATCTAAGTGGATATGATATAACTATGTAGCCAATGTTGTAATATCCACTAATGTATGTTAATTTTGAAGCTAGTTTTGAATCAAAAGGATTTAAACCCGATGGTGATACTTATGTTGATTCTAATTCTGACACTAAAATTAGTATTAGTTATAGAATGGAATCTAATTCTGATATTGGTTTTGAAATAAAACATGATCCTGATGTTGATGTTGATAATAATGTTGGCTCCAAAGGGGAACCTATTTCTAATGTAAATTTATCTACAAAAATGGCCCATAGAATTGCATTTTCCATAAGTATCTTCTTCAAATTTTGATTAGAAATGAAAGATGTAGGACAAAGGAATTTTATAAAATGGGGAATGTTTGGCAATGAATGGAAGATAAATTATTGGTCAATATTGTGTTCTTAAAGATGATCTCATTGAAGAAGGGTTTTTTAAAGATAGGTGATTATTCATAGATATGCTCTTCAAATCAAGGCTCATAAAAAATAAGGAAATGGTCAAAGGATGACTCATCACATATGGGTGATTCAATGAGAACACCATAAATGGGTGATTTAAATTGATCTTGACTTGAAAGTAAATGAGTATGATTGTGACTAAGAAAGTGATATTGGCATATCCCTAGTGAGTGATTCTAATACTAGGGTATACTTGGCTCTTCAGTAGATGATGTCCATTGAAATGGTAATGACAAGACATAATTGGATGGCCTGATTGGTTATGACTCCAATGTCAAATCAATAATAGACATAATGCAAGATAGGTTTTGGCTAAGCTAAAAGAATTGGTCTATAACATATTGTCTTAAAAATGGGTTTTTATTTGATATTTGACATGGTTTTTGCAGCTTAAAATACAAATAGTCATTAGATAAAGGTGCCAAAAGAGATTTCCCTTTGTTAGTATGATCATGATCAAATGGGTAATTGGTAGATTTAATGTTTGATGGATGTCACTATGAAATAGTGTGACTACTCTTATTTAGGATAGAATCTAAGTTTACTAGATTGAAATATACATGTAGTCAAGCACTTATTTATAAGATTTATAAAAGGAGATCATCCTTGTTGTCAAATAGATATTTTTCATAGGGTTTGTTTTGTTCTGGTGTGAATGCCATAGAATAGAATGGAAAGGTAATAGAATAGTGATCAAAGGATTCCCCCAAACAAAGATACATGAAAAGGGAATGATTAGAATGAATCTAGGCCCAAACAAGGTAGAATAAATTAGAAGTGATTTGATTTAGATTATCCCCAGGCATGGTAGACTTGATTAGATGTGTGAATGTAATTAGAATTGGCTCCAAATAGGGTAGCCTTTGAGTAAATTGATTATTATTATCCCCAAGAAAGTAAACTTGATTGGATTTATCTAATATTAGATTGGAATTTTATGTTGGCTTTGATTCAAATTAGATAAAGTATGGATGTCATGACTTCATCATTCCCAATTGACAGGTGCAAAAGATTGAATGGAAAAATAAGGATATGATTTGAATTGGTAGACCTTGATCAATGTAAACCTGATTTGAATCTAATTTTATTTATATTGGTGTGAATGAAGTTTGGACTTGATTTGAAATAGATCTATAAACATGATTTTAAAATGAGAATTGAAGGTTTGATTTGAATGGAGTTGACTTCAAAATAGTTTGACTATGAACATATGACTGAATTAGACTTGAATTGTTGACCTAATTTGAATTTGATTTGGAAATTTTGTTTGAAATTTAAATTTAAAATTCAATTAGAATTAGGGCTGACTCAAAATGGGCATCATAATGGCGTAATTTTTTTTTTAAAATGGTTTTTCAACATAACACCTAGAAATAAGTAGGGTGGACTAATTTTGATAGATTTACACCTTTATGGGATATAAAATTTAGACTCAAAAATTAGGTAGAGTAATGCCTCTTTATGCATGTGTACATAGATTATGAAAAAGTTTTAACACCAAAGTCAATCAATTAAACACTCAATTTCATGACCCTACATTAGTTACAGATGTGAGATTACTCCACACTCATAGATTCTTTTATATGGTTACCTTGAGAAAGGATTAAAAGTTTAAAATTATTTAAAGTAATTAATGTAGTTATTGGTAGTGTTTTAATCCCACCCTTCTCTCAAAAGGTTTGTACATAAAATATATCTTTGGGTATGGTTGCTTCTACAACCCTACATCGATGAATATTTTGTGGTCAAAAGGTCATATTCTAAAGTTTTTGTGCGCTTTATAGATGGTTCTGATATACCTTATGGTATGTGGGCACAAAAAAACTTATCTATTAAATGTCAAGATTTAATGGGCCATTTTCCAAAATGTCTTATCCCTTTATGACCACTAAAGCCATAAGGGTTTCAATGAAGTGTTACTAGAGAAACCAATCTCTGAAGGACATTCTAGCTAAGATACCACTAGCGTAGCCTCATTTTGTATACCTTATCAGATAATGGGGTTGGTATGAATGATGGGTAATGGAATTCTAGTCACCGTACCCTAAAGACTCATGGGAAAGTAATGACACCACAATTTCACAACCAAAATAAAAATTAAAGCTATTGTTATTTTGATTCGTAAGATCCCACTAAAGGAAAGCGAAGAGCATAATAGGTAAATATCTCAAGATAAAAGTAAATGATGACCTCCATGTTTTTGAGTCACCCTACTAAAGGGGATAGCATATGCATGAATAAATTTCACAATCACACAAGCTAACACTTAAACAAAGAATTGAATAAAGATGAACTAAAATAAAGATGTTTTATAGCACCAAATTGAAAGATGAATTTATTTTAAAATACTAAATCAAGAGATGAGTTCATTTTTAAAACACCAAATGAAATGTGAAAAAATAAAATATGTTTGAATGAATCACCACACCAATTTGTAACTTGAAATAAAACAAAGTGAGTAGTTTTTCTTGGTGGGTCTTTGGCATGCATAAACCTACAAACAAAATGTTTAAAAAAAAAGTAAAAAGAGATAAAAAAAATAATAGTTAGTATTTTAATGATACATTAGAAAATATAAATTATTTTTTCACAAAAATTTTATATTTTTTTATAAGAAAAATCCATACACCCTTAAAAAAATCAGATTAAAAAAGATAATATATCAAAAGTTATGATCATTTTATTAGCCATTCTTAGCCAAAAAAAATCAGAAATAAAAGGTGGTAATCAGTAATTTGATAATAACATGTAAAATATACATCAATTTTACATAAAACTTTGAGATTTTATTTATAAGATAAATATACACACTCTTGAAAACATTTAAATTAAAATATATAACAAATCAAAAGTTATGAGTATTTGACCAAGCGTTTCTTAGCAAAAATCAGAATAAATTTATTTTAATTAGAAGACTGATAAAGAGACTAGAAGAATTTATGTGATGTGAGTCAAGTCCCACTTAGCATGCCATATGTATTTTTAGAATATAAAAAATGATCCATACTTATTCAATAATTATAAATAATCAAATGAATTATCAAGAACTAATAATCTACACCTAAGACCTCGTGTTATAGAAAGATTAAGATAACAATGCTAAGTTTAAATCAATACAATGCAAACCTTCATTGGAAAACTCATATTTATGTCTAATTTGGATCGGGTGTAGTTTAAGTAAATATTTTTTAATGTCATTTCATGATTAAACATTTAATTTAAAACCTTGTATTAGTTGAAATTGATGAAGAAGATAAAGGTGATTCATAAGAAGATTTAACAATTTGACAACAGTTCGTTGTCCAATTTGAGAATGTTCATTGCAAAAGAAAAGAGGTCTATTTATAACAAATTATAATCAATTAAGACCCTTAATATTGACTCCAAGATATATGGATTAAAATGAATCCTCACCAAGGTACATGGATTGATCACATGAGCCCTTCATCTTGTCTAGTGGAGGATTGCTCTTGAAAATATCAAAGAAGGATCAACATGATCTCTCCATCTCGAATTCAAGATGGAGGGTGGATAATTATCTTAAAATTATTCTTGTGAGAGTCAATGTGTACCATTCATCTTCTTTACAAGGTGTTTCTAAAGTGAAGGGTAGAGAATCATTCCCAAGAAATCACATGGAGAATTAATAAGGGCCCTTTATCTTGTTTCCAAGATGAAGGGTTGAGAATGTTCCATAAAATATCTCACAAGATTCATTGTGGGCCCTTCATCTTGTATCCAAGATGAAGGGTGGAGAATAATCCTTTATATTAATTATTTTAGTAATTAATGAGCTCACAAAAAAATACTCCATAGGATCTTGAGATTATTTATTGAATGAAGATGCCTCTTGGAGGGAGAAAAATAAGAATTAGTAATTGAAATGAGATTATAATTTCATTTGTATTTAAGTATAATTATAAGAATAATTAATTAAAGATCAATTTAATTTAATTAATCATAGATCAAGAATGATTTAGGGAAGAGGGATTTATTTATATTAATTGATCAACAAAAACAAATTAGTGAATTGATCAAAGTAGAATAATTGACAAGAGAAAATGACCAGAATGATATCATGAATGTTTTAGGTTTATTACATAAACTAAAAGGAAGTACCAACTAGTTTTACATTTTTTTTGTCTTTAAGGTTATCTTCCATACATCTTCCTCATTTATTTGAACTTGATGATAGCCTAATTTGAGATTAAAATTTGTGGAGTAATTATCATGTTGAATTTGGTCCATCAAATCATCATTCCATGGAATAAAATATCATTTATTTATGGTGAATATGTTCAAGGCATGATAGACAATGCAAATATTCCAAGTTCCATCTTAATTTTTCATCATAACAATGCGTGAACCACACACTGAAGTGCTTCAGTGTATGATGCCTTGTTCTATAAAAATTTTAAGTTACTTATTTACCTGATTACTCTCCAAAAGTGATTATCTAGGAGAATCAAACAATAATTAAATCTCATGTTCTACTTCCATTTTTATAGGCAAACTATCTAGATTTTTTAACACATTTAAAAAATATTACAAAAATTAATATAATCCCTTCAATCCCTTTTTAACACTATCAATTTTAGATATTCAATACCATATTGTTTTTTATTTTTTTAAATAAGTAAACATAATTGTTTATTGGATTCAATGAGTCTCTTTGCTTAGTTTGCACTTACCATTACAAGATTGGTATTTCTTTGATGTGCTTTGATTTTATAATTTATTCCATCCTTGACCCATAATTGCTTGTTAGCCTTTCTCATGAATATTACATACCCAATATATAAGGACTTACAAGCACCACATGACATGCATTAAGAGAAGTTGCATATTCTTCTATCTCATCAACATATTGTGGGTAAATCTCAAATTTGAATTACATATTTTTATAACCCAAAATTTGACACCTTTCTTCACCCAACCCAAGGGATATGTATGAAAATTATCATTTAAATTTAAACCAACCTTATTTACTACTTCATCTAGAATCAAATTAGATTGATACCTAATATCAACAAGTGCATTTAACTTTGTCTTCTTGATTTAAATTTTTATTTGGTAGAACTTTCTCATATTTTCTTGTTCCTTTTTTTTTTTTTTGGTTGTGGTGTATCCAAACTTATCATATACATAAAAATCATCCTCAATATTTATCCTTGATTTTCTCAAATATGCCATGGAATTATTGGAGCCATCTTAAGCCTTATTCTTGGGATGTAAAACTAGATACAAATTCTTAACCATAGCAACACTATGAGAATCTATAATAAAATAATTATAGTGGTTCTTAAGATCTTTAAAACCATTAAAATCCATGGAATTCCTCTTATCTTTCCATTTACCTTTCTTTAAGGTCTTATAAGGTGAGCTTTTCTATTTCTTGACTTGAATTGTTAGTTGATTTTGATTTGAAGATTCACCATCTACTTGTTTCTTTTCTTCATCAATATAACAAGATTGAAATATTGATTCATCAAGATATTTAGGATTACATGAGATCACTCTCATCCTCAACCGAGTATGAATACCACCCAAGTATTTAGTCAAACTATCTTAATCTTCCAAGCCCAATCCTACAAGCATGAAGTGTCTATGAAACTTCATAGTATAATCATGCACAGTTTGACCATATCCTTTATTATAATACTAAAACTTAATAGTTTGATTAGTTTTATGATAAATTGGGTAAAATTTATCAAGTAATAAAATCTTCCCACTTATCCTTAATAATTTTCTTATTCCTTTTAAAAAAAATTTAGATAGGTTTCCCACCAAACTTGAGTATGACCTTCCATATTGAGACATGTAAAGGTAATCATTTATGTCTCATTTACTTTATGTACACTAAAATATTCCTCCAATTTTTTTTGAATGCCTAAACATTACAAGGGATCATTGAATTACATATAATGTCAACATCTCTACCCAAATTTCAAGATTAAACATGTAGCAAATTATAATCATGAGTAAGAATACATCTAAATTAGTGAGATCCTTGGCTAAAATACCATAACTAAGGGGCATCCATGTTGTCAAAATCACCCAGGGCATGATCCTAGCTTTAACTGATTAACTCTCAATGTCAAGTATCTAGAGGTATTTGTACCTTGGTGGATGGATATAAGCAACCATCATCCTCACTAATTAGACTACAATTCTTTCAATAATTTATATATAATTTTAACATATACTTGTCCTGCACATGATTTAATTTTAAATTTTATTTCAACCTTGAAAATATCATTTTCAAATTTTACCTTAGCTTTAATTTTTTATTTTTTAGGTTCTTCATGTTTGTCGATTGGCTCTTCTCCACTTTCATATTTATCTTCTTCATGGCACTCTTCTATGCAAAGCTTCTTGACTATCTATCAAACCATAAAATCTATGAATTTTTGGTTCCCTATTGTGAGCCTTTGTTATTTAGTGATAGTGACTTGGAACTTCATCATGTTGTTCATGCATGATTCCAATGTAGTTACTCTACCAACAATAATTGTTTTCCTTCATGAGATATTTATCTTACTTATCAATTCCACTTTCTTGTAGATATATTCTAATTAGTACAAGATAAAAATTATCCTTACTTGAGCTCTTGGCATGATCATACAAATTAGTTAAACATTTTCAAAATAACATAAATATTAATCTACTTTGATACCAAAATGATCTATAAACTTTCAAGTCACAAACTTGTTATAATTCACATGATCAAAACTTTTTCTTCTACTATGAATTTACTCCAAAATGATAACTTGTTTCATGAAATGATCTATAATTAGTGTAAATTTGTTATGTGGGAGGATAATAATACTTATAATTGGATATATATGAAAATACACTTAGATGAAACTCACAACAATGGTGTTGTTTTTACCTAGAAAACCCCATAAAGTGTAGGGAAAACCTAGATATAAGATGCAATATCTCTTTTTCCTATCTTATATTAACCAATAGTGGATTTCAATGAGATATAGAACAAGTACAACATATGAATATCCTAATAAAAAAATTCATTGTTTTCTTACTCCAATCCTTCCTATAAACATATAAATACTTTTTTTGTTCACTGTAATGTCCCATTTTTGGGCCAAAAGGTGAAATAAGGATTTTTGCTAAAATTGAAAAAAAATTAAATTCTAAAATTAGCCTAATCAGAAAACCCTAGATCAAAGATATGCCTAAAAAACATGCAATATACTTCCAAGCCCTAAGCGCCAATGTGAAATAAATAGATAGGTAATTTCCATCAATTACCTTGAACAAATATCACCTCAAAATGATCCAAAATAAGCCACAAATTGAAAATAGAAATTTTATACCTTTTTACCTCTTGGATGTGGATGAAAATCAAATTTATCCTCATTGAAAATATCTAATTTTATGCACAAAATAGAAGCTAAATATGTACCAATTCTCACTCAAACCCTTTCCAAAAATCATGAATAAATTACCAAAAATAGCCACATAAATTCAATGCCCTTTTTGGGCCTTCAAAGTGATCAAAATCCTCTTCCAACCTAGTCACCCTAGGTCAAACTCTATATATAAAAATCAGAAATATTATTTACCCTTCAACTACGGTTTTAAACCCCTTCAAACAAAAAACCCTCACTCTAAATCAAGTCACCACACTTGGAAAAATTCATCAATAAATATTAGCCATAAATACACAATTTATGAAGTCAAAACCCTCATGAAATTTTTCAAAAATTTAAATAAATAAATAAAAATTTATTATGTATTTATCCACTTGAAAAGACCTTTCAAACCTTGCCCAATCACATAAAAATTCAATGCCACACTTCAACAATAATTATCAATAAATTTCAGCAATGAAACTAGGTCAATTTGACTTTAAATTAGCCTTGAAATCCACACAAATAAGTCACCAAGAAAGTCACCCCACTCTAGGTCAATAATCAAATTCTAGCTTTGCAAGGTGGCATCAAAAGACACTGTTTTGTTGAATAATCAGCTCCAAAAACCTACAAACACTTATTGGGCATACATCTTAATATTTTCTTTAAGCATGAAGAATCAATATTAATTTTTAGCATATCTTCAATTGATAAATCCACCTTGTATTTTTACCCTTTGAAAGGGGGAGAACCACCTTGGGGGGGTAAAATACCTCATAACTCTCCTTGTTGACTTTTTCGAATATCTTTTCTTTTCTTTCCTCAACTTTCAAGTCAACATTCCTCTTTTTAAAATAATAATACTAAATTAATTACCTAAATAATAAATAGTAATTAAAATTATTATGATGAAATAATCTAATATTTATTTATTTTTTATACTATAGTGGCAAAAATTATTATTTTAAAAAATATCTTATTAATTAACTAGAATTGCGAACAAATAATAAAAATCACTATTCAAGTAATTATAATTTATTAATAAAATAAAACCCCAAAATGAATCCTTTGGCCTATGGGTAAAGTATACTAAAGGTATTCAATACCTACTCATAAGTGATTTGGAAATGGGGACATTATAGTCCTTCCTTCCCAAAATTGCTTGCCCTCAAGCAATAGCAAACTCATATGCCCAATTACCATGTCCAAGTGGTAAAACCTATTGTAGTTCTTACAAATCCTTGCTCATGTACCTATTAAGTGGAATATATTTTGCCAAAAATCATAGCATGACATTCCCCAAATGGATAAATAATTCCATACCAAATCTTCTTCAATTTGAAAATGTAATCTTTCCATTTGCAAAGAGAAAATAAACTTCACCCAATTGGAAAACATACCTTGAAAATGCATGTCATAATCAAGTAAACAAATTTTTAGGGACAACCTTATTTGATATGTGTATCCTTCTATTTTTTTCCCTTTATTAAATCCTCTCATGTATTGGACCATGTTATCCAAAAAATGCAAACAAAAATTCAAACTATATCGTCTAAGAAAAGGCCTCAAAGATACATTCAACACCATGTATGGACATCCAAGTGTGAAATTTGCACCCAACAAGAGTCTTCCCCATGTTACTTAACTCCAACATACATATTATTCTCTTCATACCTCCCAAAATCTCTCCAACATTTTCAAAATAAGGTTGTACCTTCCCGGTTAGGAGGTTCCTTATGTCACCTTCACATGATGCCAACAATATTACATTTACAGAATCTTATGAAAAATGTTTTGTATGAAATAAATCAAGTTTACCTTCATGTTAACATGATTATATATGTAAATAACCCTATGGTTTTTCATGTGGGCAAATGTATAATTGATTGTACTTATATCTCTCATGTCCCAAGAGCTGGAATGCATCATAAAACTCAGAATTTTCCCATCTAAAGTAAGGTTAAATTTTATTTTGCAAACCTAATTTTTCTGAGTAATAAATTTCAAAACTTTTTCATACCTTTATTCTTCCTACCACTGATAGAAAGTGCCACAAGGTTCAGATTTCTTCATTTCATCATGGATGCATTGTGTGACCAAATAGAAATTAGAGGGATGCTCAAACTGAATCTGAATGTATTACTATTATGTGTCCTTACACTTCCCCTTTTTTCTATGAAAATTATGACCCCAATCATTAATATTTTTAGAATTTATGGACAACTAAAATTACATAACAAAATTAGACCTATTGCCCATGTGAAAGGGTTGTAATAGTGATGTATAAACTGAGTTTTTTTATTGTACCAAATTAGAATTACACCTATCAACATTTTCCCTTGTCACAAGTGTTAGAATACTCCAAAAGTATATTTCTTATGCATGATAGGTGGCTACCATAGGTTTCTCAACTCATAATTTTTGGAATTAAAGTTTCCATACCTTTCAACAACAACTTTTGACCTCTTAGCTTCTCTCTATGGGGTTCCAAAGCCCAAAATGTTGCCAATAATTTTTTGATTTTTTTGGAAAGGTAAGAAACAAATTTTCCTTTACCAATTCATTTTGTCCAAGATTGCTCATGATTTGGGCCTTTGCCCACTCTAGGGTAGTCTTCAAGTCTTCATCCATGTTTTCATCTTCAACTCTTCAAATTGGTAGCCCATTTATGGGAACCAACCTACTCCTTGAATTTCCCATTACAAGAGATCTCCCAAATAAACCTGCATATGAGACAAACAAATTAAGGAAATCATTAGTGTTTAATAACACCCCTTTGATCCAATTTTCAAGTTCTATGATCCTTTCTTGATATCTTTATCCTTCCTTCCTATCCATTTCACATATTTGATTGATTTTTACATTCCATAATAAGTTATAATCTTGATCTTTTCCTATATCCATTTTGATTGTATGCAAGTCCATTATAGTTTTATTTTCCTTCAAGCATTCCCTCATCTTGTTGTGCATTGATCTATCAAGAATCCCCTTTGTCCCATTTAACCTTATCAAGGCTTTCCTTCCCTTCTTATTCATTCTTAAAAATTATTCCTTCCAATTTCTTTCATATAATCTAGAGTCATGCAACAAATTTGAACAATTATTAGATACCAAACAAAAATCATCATTCAACTCATACCTTTCTATGAATATCTCGGTTTCATTTGCTTATTCAAAATAATATTTTTGAGTACCAAATTTTGAGTTACTTGGATGCCCAAAAATACCTATCATTTCCTCATTTTCATCCATCATTTTTAGCCCCCTTTGTTGCTCTAAAAACTCAGATTTTTGGTCCTCACAATTTCCCACTCTAGGCTACCCCAAAGTATCATTTTTTGTTGCTTGCCTTCCTCCTTCCAATCTGATTTTTGGTTTCCTTGGATCCTTCATAAGAACCCTCATTAAGGTTTTTCCCTTTATTATTTCTTTTCAACTCTCCATTTAGTTCAATCATCTTTACTCTACATGCTCTACTATCAAATAAGGCCTCAATTTTCCCTCATAATTAATTACAACATTTTCAAATAACATGTGTGAAATTAGAAAAAAAAAATTCTAGCCTCAAACTTGTCAACAAGATAGATAATAATGGCTCAAAAATATTATCAATATCATTGAGTGTCAAGGTCAAGATTCTCTACATAGAAGCTATAACATTTTTGGTAGGATTCTTTCAAGCAATTGCAAGGAAATGTTTAAACATTTCAACAACAAGCTCATCACATTCCAAATATAACATTAAAACACATGATCTAATTTATGCCATATTCTCTAGCAATGTGACTCTTCTAGAAAAAGAGTCTCCCTTGTTATCCAGAAGACCTAGGAAACTTTCCATAATCAACTGAAATATCACCCTCATAATTCTATCACTGTAAGGAACCTTAGGAGCAGTTAGTCTCAAAAGTTCATTGACATAACTAGTAACCAAAAATATTACCTCTTCACTTATGTCTCTCAAGATTTGATATTGAACCATGTAAGTCATTATGGATTGTACTACCCATTTCATGGACTCATATTGTGATTGACTCACCTTGGATAACCTATTTTCTACTTCTTTCGAGATGTTGATTACACTTTCCACTAGTAGGCATAGGTTCCCTAGCTTTCTTATTGTATTGTAGAGCCTTTCTTTCTCCATTTCTTCCATGGCTTCTTACTCTTCTCTGATAACACAAAATATTTTTACCTACTTGTATCCACATCTGCAACACCAAACCTCACAGGTGGACAAGATCAGTGCTCTGATACCACTGTAATATCCCCTTTTTTGGCCAAAAGGCCAAAGAAGGATTTCCCCTAAAATCCATAAAATTTTAAATTCAAAAATTAGTCAAATTAGTAAACCCTAGCTCAAATATATTCCTTTAAAACATGCAAATACTTCCAATCCCTATGTCCCAATGTGAATAAATAGATAGGTAATTTCTAGCAATTACCTTGAACAAATATCAGCTCAAAATGATCTAAAATAAGCCACAAACTAAAAATAGAAATTTTATACTTTTTTACCCCTTAGATGTGGATGAAAATCAGATTTAACATCACTAAAAAATATTTGATTTTATGCAATAAACAATATCTAGATATTTATCAATTCTTACTCAAACCCTTATCAAAAATCATGAATAAATTATGAAAAATAGCCACACAAATTCAATACCCTTTTGGGCCTTCAAAGTGATCAAAACCCTCTTCCAACCTAGTTGCCCTGGGTCAAACTCTGCATATAAAAATTAAATAAAATATTTTCCCTTCAACTAGGGTTTTAAACCCCTTCAAACAATAAAACCTCCCTCTAAATCAAGTCACCACACTTGTAAAAATTCCTCAATAAATATTAACCATAAATCCATAATTTATTAAGTCAAAACCCTCATAAAATCTACCCAAAAATATAAATAAATAAATTAGAATTTATTATTTATTTATCTACTTGAAAAGACCTTGCAAATCTTGCCCAATCACATAGAAATTCAATGCCACACTTCAGCAATAATTATCAACAAATTCTAGCAATAAAACTAAGTCAATTTGACCTCAAATTATCCTTGAAAATCACACAAATAAGTCACCAAGCAAGTTACCCCACTCTAATAAAATAATCAAATTCCACCTTTGTAATTGTGACATCAAAAGACACCATTTTATCAAATAATCAACTCCAAAAACCTAAAAAAAATTATTGGGCATACATACCAATATTTTCTTCAAGCATGAAGAATTATTATCAATTTTTAGCATATCTTCAATTGGCATCTCCACCTTGTATTTGTACCCTCCAAAGGGGGAAGAACCACCTTGGGGGGGAGGGGGGTAAATACCTCATAACTCTCCTTGCTGAATTTTTATAATAGTTTTTCCTTTTTTATATCAACTTTCAAGCTAAAATTCCTTTTTTTCAAATAATAATATCAAATTATTTGCCTAAATAATATATAGTAATTAAAATTACTTTTAGGCAATAGTTTAATAATTATTATTTATAAATACCATAGTGGGAAAACCCACTTTTTGAAAAAATAATCTATTAATCAACTAGAATTGCCTTATATGGACAAATGATAAAAATCATTATTTAGAAAATTATAACTAATTAATAAAATAAAACTCTAAAATGAATCCTTTAATTTATGGGGAAAGTAGACTAAAGGTCTTTAGTACCTGCTCATAAGTGATTTGGGAATGGGGACATTACATTCACTAATGTCTTCCCACATCTATGTTGTATTTCATATAACCCTTGGAGAAGTCTTTTCATTCATTAAAAGCTCCCCAACTATCAGATAATTTTAAGAGACATTATATTTTATTTCATAAATGATCATTTTGGTTTCCATGGGTAGAAGCACTAGTTAAAGTAGATCAAAGGTTACATAATCACTAGATGCATAAAGTAGAAGATTTGCCACTAGTGTTACAACTTCTCCCTTGAAAATCTAATGATGATTAAAACCAAGTCTAGTGTTTGATGCATGATAAATAGATTGTTTTTTGGACCCTTATGGATCAAAAACACATTAGGGTTTCAAAAAAAATCATAAATTATGTTAACATAGGCCTTGGGAGAAATTAACACGAGGAAAATTGAATAATTTGAGATCTAACAAAAATGTTTCAAGATATAACCTTAGGAGGTGTAAAAAATATGTGGGTACACAAAAATTTAATTTAAATACATGGAATGAAATTAAGCTCATTGTAATTAGTCATGCAATCACTATGAAAATAAAATAAATAAAATAAGTAATGCCTACATAATATTTACACATTGATCAATGTGACATGCACATAATGTTTAGAGACATATCTTAAATAAAATATTGGTGCATTCATCTTACATTAATTTGACTCTAAAAATGTGCATCCAAAAATGTTATGACCTTGCATATAAATCTTGATTTGAGAGGGAATAATTGTTAGTGTTGGCTATCAAAACTGCACCCTTGATGTCTAATGAAAAAGAGGATGAAATGCATTCTTCAACAATATTTTTCACTCACTTTTCTGTTAATAGGGTCTAAATTAAATAAACATGTAAGGTGGGGTTTAATCTTTCTGCTTTTGGTTTTGCAACACTAAGTGGGGAATTTAGATACAATTCTTAGATGTTTAAGTAATTAACAACTAATGAATTCATCATATATAGATAAGTTAACAAAACCCTCTATGCCTATATGCTCTATTAATTTGTTATAATAATATGCATAAATAAAATTAAGATTGTCACACAAAATATATTAGAGGGCCAAGATGTCTAGAATGAAATATATTCAAGAATGATAACCCTTAAAGTAGGGTTACACCATACAATACTCCTTTAAGAAGATATAACTCCAATATTATACTTTGAATAGAAGATTCAAAACTTACGTGATATCCCTTACAATGGTATTTATATTTTATATAGGTCCGTATATCACTAATAATGGATGGGTATTTTACTTCTCCCCATATAGGCCAACTTATTTCCCAATATAACTAATTCCACAATTTACCCATATGACTCCATATAATATAATTAATAAAAGGATATATACCACATGTCAACATCTCTACCCACTAATAATATCATCTCCCTAGGTACATTAAATTATATCTCCCATATCATGTTTCACCCTCAAAACATGAGAAGAAGCCAAATAATGAGTGATTTTCAAAGCATTGCACACTTTTCACCATGCTCAATCATCCAACCACCCATATGTGGTGTTGATGGCTGACAACTCTTTAACCCTATTTGTTGATTCTACTACACTATTCTAATTCCATCCATAACTAAATTTTTTCTTCCTTTGCTTCCACACATAACCATAGGGATTACTCCTATGATTCCATGTTTCACATGTTTTGGTCTTTTGAATCCATGTATAGCCATGGTAAATATTCTTTTGATTCTTTATATATCCATAATGATTGCTATTATGATACTCCTTGGCATGCCTCCATGGTTTTTTCCTCTCATGATCATGTAGGTGTCTATATGCCTCAACCTTGGTATCATTTTATGATACTTTGTCCTTTCTAAAAATTTCCTCTTCTATTTCTTTTGTCTCTTAAGTATATGATTTTTTTTCCCTTCTTTTACATTTTCTTCTTCTGAATCTTCCTCATGATCTTCTTCACCATCTTTAGATTCATCCTCATGCTCAACCTTGATCTTTATTTGTTCTTTGATACGTGTGATATCCTATAAAATAACCACCTTTTTCTTGTACCAAAACTTCATGAATTTTTTTTATACATTAATATTAATTTTTTACAAAGTCTTTAACCAATGATATTGAAGAACAATATCCAAATCATCCATAGCCAAAACATAAAAATCTGAATGTAATATATATTTTTCCATAGTAAGCTTCAAATCTTTAAAAACTTGAATTTGTTTACCCTCTCTTTGAATTTTATTGATTTTCTTTATTTGAACCTGTAAATTTTGGGTCACATTATTATTGATGAAATTATATTTTCTATTAGGGTTTATGGACACATTAACATTATTCATTTAAATGCATTCATAAATTTGAAACATTGCATATTTTTTATTTGGAGCTACATGGATGGAAACCTTGTCTTCAACCTCTTCATCCTTGTTTTCTTCCCCTTCTATTTTATTTTCAACACTCACATCTTCCTTCTCATCTACTTCCTCATCCTCTCATCTACTTCCTTCTTAACATTATTTACTTTTATAGTACTTCATTGATCTAGGAAAGCTTGTTTCATTTATTCCCATAAAAAAACATACCATTCTTTTTCTAGTCAAACATACCAACCCAACGTAGGACCATAAAGAGAAAGTGACAAATCTTCATGCCAAAAAAATGAATGAAAATAGTTTTTCTTAAATTTGAACCACCATTCTTGAGCATTAATATCATTATCTCTAGTGAATTGATACCCCATGATCAATAATGCATCAAAACTAGGGTTCCATTTTTTTTTACACCTTTCTACTACAAATCTAAAAATAAATTATGTAGAAAAATAGATCTATTTTTTCCTTTGAATTAAATAATATATAAGTTGATTTGCTCACCCAAAATATAATATATGATTTTTTACAGGTCACGTATAATAAATTTGTCAAAAATCAGGTTTGTAAGGTCAACTTCAAATCACCATCTCCCTTAATAATACTCAAAATCCTTAGTGTGAACACTTTCTAAAAATTTCTTGAAGTTCTCTTTGCAGTGATGAAAAAATAGTTTGAATTGGATGCTTGTGTTAGAAGATCAACTTTCTACATGATAGTCACATTTTTACTAGAAAAATAAAAATTTCTGCAATATTTAATTTTTTCCCGATTATTTGGGAAAGAGCTCTGATACCAGGTGTTATGATCCTTATATAAAATAATGTAAATATGCAAAAATAGATTGAATATCATCATACAAAATACATTAAAAGGCAAAGATGTTCAAATTTAAATATATTCAAAATAGAATGATAACTTTGAAGGTAGGGTTACACCATACAATGCTCCTTTAGGAAGGAATAACTCTATAATTATACTTTAAATAAAAGACTCGCATATCCCTTACAATGATATTATCCCCTTATATATATTTATGAGTAAGAATGAATGAATATACTAATAATTGCAATATAAATTAATTTATTTCCTAATATAATTAATACCACAAATTACCCATATAACTCAATATAATATATTTATTAAGAAGATGTATATATCATAAACATAATACCATCTCTAAATACATTATATAATCATGATTAACATCATAAACATTTGTGACTCTCCGCAGAGGGAAACCAATATTTCCTTCCTACATTCTGCCAAGTTCAATGCCAACTCTATTCTCCAAGTTGATTCTTGGATCTATAATGAAATAATGGGGCTGAAGAAAAAAGTGGAAATAATGCAACACAATCAGGATGTTGATCGGACCATAATCAACAACTTGGAGGTGCAAATGAGAGATATCCCAAAAAAACTTAAAGATTATGAGCATAATCTTAGAATGCTCATCAAGGAAAGTAGAACAAAGATGGAACAGGTAACATCAAGCATCTGTGTTGCTGCAACTAGCCTTGGTAAAAGAGAAAATGAAGAAACAATATCCTTGGAGGGTCCAAGTAAGAGGACAAGGCAGAATTTGAGGAAGAAAGCCTTGCAAGCTACTGCTAACTCCATCCAAGATACTGCTACGATTAGGAAGGAGGCTGTTAAGATGATCATGGAATTGCAATAGAAGCCTAGGGTCTTCTTTGTTGGTTTTGTTCATGTTCAGGTCCTTATTGCTGGTTGTTGTAACTGGTTCTTATTTTTGGTCCTATTTCTTGGTTCTTGGTCTAAAACTTTATTTGAGGTTTCAGGTCCTTATAAAACTTAGGTACTTTTATTGGACTATGTTTGTGGTTTTAGGTCCCTATAAAACCTAATTTTGATGCTACTCTTCAGTAGGTTTCAGGACTTCTTTTCCTGGTGGTTGTTAATGCTTTATCTTTTTTGATTCTGTTAAAGGGTTTTGGGGTCCCTTCAAAACCTAATTTTAGCATAATCTAAAACATCATAAACATTTATTTATGAATTAAATACCATGTTAATGATATCATTTACTCTATCTAATATGTATCCATGATGTATCACCCACTAACGCATGCAAATAAAGGCAGCTTCATCCCTACAGGGCCATCTTATAGCTCACATAGAACTCACGAATGGCTTAATAGAATCCCTGCTACAAATAACATAGCATAAGACAGAATTGGACAACACATAACAAAAACACAATTGTAACCATAAAACAAAGAAAGTTATAATCTCTCACACTTTATAAGTTGTACTAGCTAAATAGGCATTCCATATAGATTATGATTATTCTCACCATCACACATTTCATAGAACATTAAGAAGAATCAGATTTGAACATTAATTCACACAACTTGCTTCTAATTAGCGCTACAACTGCCCACTAAATGAACAGGTTTAGATCTACAAAGATAACTAGAATATTTACATGTTCAACTCAATCACTGAGCAACACGCACTATTCCTCTAATGTGCAATGCATCAATCTATAAGACCCTACTTCAGATTTACCTTGGAAATGATGAGTTCATGTAACAATAGAGAATTCATGTGAGATGTTTTTCATGGAAAATTATTAACTCTAAACTCTAGAAGCAAAAATGAAAAGAAATTTTGATAAAAGTTTGATCTAATGCCTTATCCTTTGGGACAAGATATGATTGATCTACACATTCCACCTTCAAATAAGCTTCAAAATAATATAAACGAATCTCTTATACGACGTGAATTTCAACAAATTGATGTATCACACGGAGCATGGCCACAATCCAAATCACATGATTAGTACAAGCTCTACCACATGTTGAACTTGAATTCCTGGTTCCATGACCAAATTCTAATTTTATGAGATCTGTGACCATCATGATACCTGCAATCACACTACATTTTGAACACTACATAGCACCATGAAGAGAAATTATAGAACTACCAAGAAAACATGACAAATGAAAGTACTCTTCATCATGTTTAATTGATTGAAGGATAAGTGAACAAGTGACAGTGGATCAAAGAATCCTAATCCATTTCCAAAATACTCTCTCTTCCACAACCAGACACGACCTTGTCCTTGTCTTCAAACCATATATGTGGATGAATGTTTTATATCTTTTGTATATTTTCCACACCTTGTTACCTTCCAATCAGGGGAGTAACAAAATTATGTACACTATGTCATCTTCATCATTTTGGAATGGATTTGTTTAAAATATAAGCCATGCCGATTAGACTTAGGCAGAGGCTTGTTTTGTCTTATTATTTTATTTTATAATTTTTTTATTTATTTTTTTATTAATATGATATAAAAAATTTTAATAATACTATCCATTACAGATGTGCTTTGTTTATAATTCTATCTAGTTTGGTGACAAAAGCATTGCCATTTCAAGTCAGGATTGACAACTCAAATAATTTGACGTCCATATTTGCCTACTTCTTCACTCTCCCTTTGATTTGCGTACTTGATTCATATGAAATGAACTTTATTCCATTCTCTGAAAAAATTTCAATGTACATCTAACCAACTTAATTTCTTCCTTTGCCTTGAAAAGATTAATATACATGTGACATTTGAAAATTTAAAGAAAAATATAATTAAAAAAATAATTTGACATCCGTATTTTCTTACTTCCTCACTTTGATTTGAGTAGTGTGACTCTTATATGCATCCAAAACAAACTTTCTTCATTTCCTTATAAAAAAATTAATGTACATGTGACATATCAAAATTTTAAGGAAAATAAAGTTACAATCAAGACTTAAAGAGATGATGAATGATATAAATATATCGATCGTTGTTAGGGCCTTAAAGATTAGGTGTTATGATAAAAGATAATTGATTTTTATAGACAAATAATTAGGCATAAATTGTAATTTCAGAAGGAGGAGGTGGTAGAACATCATTGGGAGGTTGGGCACCTCAAGAAGAAGGCTTAGCTGAAGGAGGATCAAAGAACACCCAACCATTCTGAATAGGGTTTGGGAGAACCAAATAAATAGTGTTGCCCCAGCTAGAATGTGGCTAAACAACACTATTAACCAAACCTCTTACACAAGTTAGCTCCACCAAGATGGGCTAGTAACTTACTTTCCACGAGGTGAAAATAGACTCCACCCCCTTAAATGAGGAGTGGAGAAACAATTGTAACCACGCAAGTGGTTTTGTCAATGCCACAGTGCTGGGGGAGGAGATTTATGTGATGGATGGTCTAGGGGGACATAACTCATAGTATAAGGAGCACTCCCTAGGTGGTTGAGAAACTCTTGTAGGTGTTGGAATTTAAGATGCACCTTATCTACTTGAGCTTGGTTTTGCATAAAATTCAAAGAGATAACAGTCACCTTATCATTAATATAAAAGAGACAAGATGCTTATTTATTATTAAATAGAGTTTAATTCCTAGCTTTCTATATTTGAAATAATATGATATCCCTAAAAAAATCCATAGAAAAGCTATATATGTTGGCCATTGAGAATTATCCCCAAAGAAGGCCAATAACCAAGAGAATAGTTTTGTGGAAAGGATGAAAGAGGCTATGAATCCAATGCCAAGAAGATTGGGCATTAGGGCAAGTCCAAAATAGGTGTTTTAAGGGTGCTAGTTTGGAACAAATAAGATAATTTCAGTTGAGAAATTCTAATATGTAGAAGGCACTCCCCAAGGGGAAGACCCTACTAACTAGGAACTAAATAAAGTGAGTGAGCTTGGGATTGAGCTTAGCATTCCAAATTATGTTAATATGATAAGCAAAGTCCTAGATGAGGAATTAAAATTCCAGTACCTATTCAAGTTGTCCAAAGATAGATATAATGGGCTTATGACTTGATAAAGGATATCTCTAAAATAATTTTAAAATGGGTATCATGGTTCCATCTCTAATCTTTCCACCAAGGTCATGGAGATTGCAAACCCATATTATCCAACATAACATCAAGCATCATATCTTAGATGCACATAATGAAATGTAAGTCTAAATTGATGAACTTGTAATTATCCTTTATCAATGGCCAAGGAGTCAAATCACAGTAAGAAATCATATATTTAACCTTATGAATACCTTTTTTTAAAAGCCTCGTAGCTTTCATGCTTGACAATTATGATAAGAATATATTTGAGTAGGTAATAATATGACACAAAATATTATGGTCATTAAAGGACAAACCACTCCAAAAACCATCACCCATCCATTTTAAATAGGATCTAATAGCTTCAAAATTCTTCCAAAATATTTTAACAACAAAGGATCCCTTAGTATTGATGGGGGCAATGGTAAAATCAAGTTGTGAAACCAAGATTTTTCAAACTGAACTTACCATAAGGCAATCTAGAGGCAATGTAGTGTCATAGAATATTTTTTTAGGTTTCGTTTCCTTTAATTTCTTGGACCATCTATTTAGCACAAATAGTGTATACACATAATATTTTCAAACTTTTATCATTTACTGAAACTTTGTATCTTACAGGAACCAATTGAGTCTCAATCTTTCTGAGTGCATACCTTACAGGATACATCAAAAAAGGGATGAGTAGACCATTAGTGCTTCTTAAGATTGTTGTCCATTTTACCACTTTCCATCTACACACTCATCTCCTAAAAACCATTTACCCTAAGCTTATTCTTCTTAGTCATACCCATTCTAGTAATTTGTCATGCTTTATCCTCCTTGCTCTTGCCTTGACTCCCTTTTGTCAGTTGATTATACGAGGTTGATTGGGTGGACCCTATACAATTTTCAACCTTTGATTACTATATAGGGTCAACTAGGTTGACCATGTACTATTTAGGGGTATTTTCATTAGGAGCTTTGTTAGCCCTTAAGTTGACCTAGCTCAGGACCTAGTGAATTATCTCTTAAAAACATATAGGGTCGACTAGGGTGACCCTATATAGCTAACATATTTGAAAGGATTTAGGGAAATATTTGTCTATATATAAAAGTTTATTTCCAACCATTTTTAAGAAGAGAAGCGAATAAGAATAAGTGTGAACAAACATCTGCTTATTGACTATTCTAATTGAGTAATAAATCTTAGGGTTCCATACTTTCTTTGGAGATAAGGATCTTATCTTATGGAGAAGTCTTTTGGATGCATAGATAGGTTGTGTAGCCTAGAGATGATTTATCTTTGTTATCCTTGCTTACCACAACAATCTCTTATGAAGCACCTTGGCCAAGGGAAATATTAAGGCTCAGTAGGTTCATCTTCAAGATAATTATTTCTAACTTTATTTCTCCTTTGTAAGAGTAGATAGATAATGCAGTTGTACTTCTCTTCCATGTATTAGGATTTCATATACATTAATGTGAGTATATGTCTTTTATACATGTTTAGTTTAGTTTGTTTTGTTTCTAACCCCCACTTTATGCCACAAACTTTGGTATGCACTAGATTAGATTCAATTTTTTGTTTATTAGAATAGAGTGAACATTAAACTTAGGAGTCTTTTAGGGTTGTTACATGATTGTGTTAGACGGTAGGCTTTGGAACCCTTCCTATCGTGGTGTATTGTGATAAGTGATCCCCTAATCAGTTCTATCAGATCCCCATATTGGTCATGCCCCCTCTTAACAAATGTATTCCCAATCAAAAGTGTAGGTATGTCTATCTTCTCTGAGTCATGATTGATTTATAGACATAATGCATTTTTGATTACATACATTATGTGAAATGTGAACTAACCCTTGCAGGATTTATTTACCTTATTTTATTATTTCTTTCATAATTATTTTTTATCATATGTTTGCCATACTAGATTGACTCAATCAACCCAATATCTAACTTCTATGCACAAGATTTTAGGTAAAAGTTACTAGATCAACCATGTCAACCCAGTATAATTTTTAGCTTTTTAGACATCTAGTCTAGACTACTAGGTCAACCCAGTTGACCCTATACATTTTTAAACACTTAGCAACAAGTTTTTGTAAATCTTGATCAACCTAATCAACCTAGTTATCAGATTTGTAAGCATATATCAAGGTTTTTGAACAACAATCTTCATTCTCTACATTTCTAATCCACCAAAGTTCCTTTCTATCTCTTTGTCTCTTTCTTTACAGTCTTTCCTTTCATAGTTTTCAATCTTTAAAATTGCTCTTGTATAATCAACTGGATCGACCCTACCAACCCAGTTATGTGTTTTGTGTGCTATTTGGATAACTAGGTTGACTATGTTAACCCTGTTAATTTTTAGACCTTACTTCTGCAGTATGGGTTTGACTCTATCGACCCTGTTCTATATTTTGTGCATACATTATTGACTATATCAACATTGTACCTTGTTTCAAAGTTGGAATTAACCTTATATAATAGTAATTAGTTCACACTTTTTTTCTTGTTGCTTGGATGCTTATAATAGATCACATAGTTTAATTAGGTGGTTTTTAATTAACCATTTAGTTTCACTATTTTCTATTTTATGCACACATAACCAAATTACAAAATCTAAACAAGAATTTTAACATTTGTCTGCCCAAGGCTAGCCTACTTATATTTCATCACCAAGGGGGAATCTGACTTGATACTCTGGTTAAGTATAATGTGTGGTTAATGGGATATTCTGGCTAAGCACCCAACACCCTTATCATTGTGGTGTGTGAAGTGAGGGGGTAAGCCCCAATACCAAGCATGTATCATTATCACTACAGTCCCTTTCAATCCCAACTACCTGAAACCATCCTTAGATTGTCATTCTATCTCTTTATTTACAGCCAACTTTCCATCATATTTAAAATCATATCTTAATAATCTTATAAACATTTAGGTTGACCAATTAGTTATCTCTTTACTTTCCAAGTTAATTGCTTTCTCTTTGCTCAATTGTATTTTATATTATAAAAACTTTCATTAGCCAGTGTTGGTGCAAAGTTTTGTGTTGTGTTCTTCAATTAGATCGGCCAACATTAATCCAATTAATTATTTGTTTCCTTTTAGCCATTTTTTTCTAAATTATTTGAAAATTTTATCTTTTTTACTTCACATTTTTATAGTCTTCTTAAATTTCTCTCTATGTTGTATTGAGTCAACCCAGTCAACTTTATACTTCTTTCCATCCAATATTCACTATACTAGATCAACCCAGTCAACCTTGTATAGTTTGCAGACTCTATTTCCTCTTTTTCCAATCTCTATTCACTGTACTAGATGAACCCAGTCAATCATGTACTATTTGTAGACCCTTTTTTATGCTAGGTTGACCCAATCGACCCTATACTTTTCCTATCATTTCATGTTTCCTTTCTTTTTCATCTCTCTTTCTTTCTCTTCATCATGGACTTTTTGCTTGATGACAACACTAAGTTGCAGTCAACAAACATGATGAACTTTACCAACCCTCATAGGGTCTCCTATAGATAGAGTATGACTCATCTCTTAGATGTTAGTAATGTTCATATTACCACTCATATAATGAACTATGGAACCCCTCCTAATACCTCTTCATAGTGTAATATTCTCTTCTCATTAAAAGATCAACTTGAATTAAAGTATACCCACAAAATTCTCTTCTTTATCTCTAAATTTCCTCAACATTGAGGAAAAGATCCTTCTACTATTTACAATCTTATGATTAGTGGTCAAGTTGAAGAGCCTCATTTGCCTACTCTTACATTCTCAACTGGATTTGGGGGTACCAATTTATTTTATTCTTGACCTCTTCCTTTAATTATGACCCCTTCTCATACCATGACCTTTTCTTCTCTAACTTCTTCCATCTCCATGCCTAGTATACCCACTAACATGGCAGGTTCTACATCTAGTGGGCCTCTCATAATATCCACTATCTTTAATCCTTCTACTAATGCTTCATTTTCTACCTAAGGTAATCATGATACTAGTACCTCTTCTCAACCATTGACTAATCCATCTTTTACTACACAAGCAAATTTTGCCACTAGTGCCACACTTTCTCATAATTCCTCTCAAGCTCCTACCAAAACCAATAGTGGTACCCAAGCCACTAATACCAACTCTAATGTTTATAATAATGATAATCAAACACATCAATTATTATTACAAACACTCAATCAAATTAATACCTTTCAATCTCATAACACAAATAAAATGATGAGAATGCAAAACCACCTTCTTCATCTTCAATCTAATCCTCAACCAATGGTTTGGGGCACACATAACCAGAATGTTCCCCCTCCTCTTCAATATTCTCAAGGCAATCTCATTCCTCAACCTCCTTCGGTCAACAAAACCATTAAGCGTCTCCAAAATGAACCTCTCACTACTTAAATTGCTAATATTGATATAGGAGGTATCACACCTATAATTTATTATAATGGATCAACTGATCCCACCCTTCATCTCAAAACATTTACAAATCTTTATAAGGATTGGGTCAAATTTAACACCTTTGTCGCTACCAAACTCTTAGCCAAAACTCTCATAGGTGATTCCTTGGATTGGTATAACCAACTTAGAATACATTCCATTACTAGTTTGGAAGATTTAGTGAATGATTTAGTTCAAGGATTCCAAACTAGTGATCTTCCTGAAAGCACTTTGGCCCACTTCATAAATTACAAACAACTTGAAAATGAAATTGCTCAAGCCTTTGTTAAAAGGTGGAAAAATTTGTCAAACAAATATGAACATAACATGGTTAATGATAATATTTTCCATATCTTTACCAATGCCCTTTTTCCTAAGCTTTAATATCAAGTCCACATTCTCTCTTCATGTACATTGGAGGAGGCTATTGACCAAGCTAAACAACAAGATTTCCTTGTGTGTCAATTCAAGCCATGTTAAGGTTCTATGGTTCCTCATCTCTTAATTAAGAATAAAAATCATAATGTTACTAATGATGGTGTTATAGATTCTTACGACACTATTCATAATGTTCAAGTTGTCATTCCTACCCCTTCATCAGAACCAACTCCTCCTTCTCAAAAATATACCAATCCTCACTTATCTTCACCAAAAAACATTAGTGTTCACAAACCTCTATCCTCAGTTGAATTTTTTGTCTACCTAGGCCTCTTCCAAGAGATCTTGACCCTACTCATCCTATGAAATCTTGGTATGATCCTAACAGGTTTTATTGTTTTCATGCTAGTTGGGGTCATTCTCATGAAACTTGTAGACAACTTCATAATTTAGCTATGGACTTTCTTCTTGGTCTTAATTTTGATCATGATTCTATCATTCAAAATCATCAACAATTTTATGAAATTACTTTTAAATACCATAAATCACATGATAAAACTCAAGCCTTGAATCAAGCCAATGCTCATTTGGCTATCTACAAAGACCCTCTTCCTAATCATGAACCTATTCAAGACAATCAAGACAAAGCCACCCCTTCCACCAATAATGTAGAAAGTCTTATTAAACTAAATGTGTTGAACATGACTAATATGCAAAAGGTGGTTGATTTTATCGATTCCAAAACTATCTGCACTCCTTCATCTAGAACATATCATGTTATCCAAGATTCTTCTCAAACTCATTTAAATGAGTTAGGGTAAGATGACCTTATTAATTTTGATGATTCAATTTCCTATTATCACTTGGATAACACTTCTTTTTCTAATTCTACCACTCTTATATCATCTTCTAACACTAATGATACTCAAATTTATACTAACACTTCTTCTACCAATTCTCACAATCAACTTGAATTAGCTATTTCATTATCACAACATGATTTACAACCTTGTTCTAAACCTTCTTCTTCTTATCAAAAAAAAAAATCCATTGTACTTCTATTCCTCCTTTTGAGGACCTCCTTAATCATTATGCACCTATATATAAAAACCTTCCTATAGGCTATGATGAATGGGATCCCATAGCAGAACGCACTAATCCCCCATCCCAAATTCTATTTCTTAATCTTATGAGGACTTCTCCACATCATGAAAATTGTCTTATGAAACTATTATTTGAGATGAATGTCCCTTATCCTCCCCTAGCAGGATGGTAGATAGCCTTATCTAGATCTGAGGATAGTATATTACAATAATGTGAAGATATGTCTATCAACATTGATGAAACTATGGACACTTCTCTTTCCTTAAATTTTTTTAACTTCTATGATTCTCGATGAGATTCTACTTTATGCAAAGATCCTCCCTTATTTATTAGTGTTCAAATAGGTGATATCCAAGTTAAGTGTGCATTAATTGATTAGGGTTATAGAACCTATGTTTCCTCTCTTAACTTCATTAAAACCCTTGGATATTCAAAATTTAATCTCAAGTATATACACAACAGCTACCAAGGATATGATAGAAGGTAAATGCCTCCTCTAGGTTGTGTGTGGCTTCTTATTACTATCCCACATGTCACTATTCATGTGAAGGTGATGATATTTAACTTTCTCATTTCTTATAACATATTGATCAATAGGCTATGGACTCATCGTATGAGATTTATTACTTCTTATACCTACCAATGTGTTAAATTCCCTCATAATGGAGCCATTTATAGGATTCAAGGTGAACTAACCCTTGAAATTTTGAACAATTCCAAGACCGTGGTGTCTTCAAGATTCCTACTCTTGAACCTTTTCCTAGTGTTCCATTTTGCGAGTCTCAATGTCTTAATTTTCTTGTTAATTCAACCTGAGGTTACAATGGGAATCCTGAACTCATTGGGAACATTCCTCGTAACCTCTTAGATTTTGATGATGAGCCAGATGAGATTAATCTAAATATCAAAACTTCCAATCTCTCACCTCATCTCATCTCAAAGCTTCCTACTTCCTTGTAGCCTCATTCTCGTAAGTCTCCTTACGATGATATTCACATAGTCTTGACCAAGTCTCGGCATTCTATTCACCACACTTCCTTAGATGACAAAGTTATCCCTACTTGTGTCATTGATCATCATACCCTAGATTATGATGATGGTTATTCCTTAGATGATCCATTCTTAGGTGGTCTTGTAAAGGACCATGATGCTAAGATTATCCATTATCATTCTTATTTACTTGAGTCTTTTCATGTATCTTCCCATATTCCATCATTTATACTTCCTAATTTTAGTATTTTTCCTCTTTATCATAGGGTAGAGATGGTGCCAACACCTCTAGTTTTTTAGGAGCCTCATAAGAGTATGCTCATGGATCATGTTATGATCAGGCCTTACCATTTTGATAGGTACTTTGATCACCGTAGTTGGTTTTATCTTGAGATTAGTGTGACCCTTCTTAGACCTTCTATAGATCCTAATCCTCCTTGGTAGATCCCTTATTCCCACTCTTGCTCTTGTTGAGCCTACCCCTGCCTCTCATCCCATTGCTCCTTTCATTGAACCTAGTTCTATTCATCCTCCATCACCACCTTATCTTGGTAATGGTTTACCTCCCTTACCTAATATGGACCTATTTCCCACTAAATGGGATAATGAGTCTCTTCAGCTTCTTCCACTCCTATTATACTTCCTTATGTGAGTGATTCTCCTAAGACCACTCACAAGTGTATATGTTGCTTCCATAGAACATATAATCATTATTATACCCATTATCATAAGTTATGACAATATATTGATACTTTGTGTCCTTTTTCTCCTTCCTTAGATAAAGCCATGCCTCCCTCAAAGGTTCTACCTGAATATATACCTAAGTATGGTGAGGTGTATTGTCTGTGGCACTAATGTGAAACCCATCACACTGATAGTTGTTTCATCCTTCAGCAACACCTCAAATATCACCTTGTAGCTATTCCCAAACATTTTGTTATTCCTCCCATAGGTCATTCCCACAAGAAGGTTCCTCCTTCTTCTCCCATGGCTCCACATACAATCATTCCATCCCCTCTTATGGTCCCTTCATCATCATTTGTGCCTCCACCTATGATTCCTTTACCTATGGACCTTCCCTCACCTGTGGATCCATCTCCACCCTGATTCCTTTACCTGTGGACCTTCCCTCACCTGTGGATCCTTCTCCACCCATGAGTCCCTCACCTATGGATCTTTTTCCACCTATGATTCTTACATTTCCCATAGAGCCCACTCCTATGCATTCTCAAAAGCATCCCTTGCCTAATTTTACTCAACATGATTTATCAAGTATTCCTACTTTTCCAATTGAGGAGATTAGAAGAGAAGTCTTTTCCCAATTTTCAATAAAGATTGATAAGACATTAGCAGTAGTTCATATCCATCATCATAAGTATTTATCCAATGTCTTGGATAATGTGTGTGGGCATATTTATTAGTATTTATGAGCACATGCATGGTGCCTTTACATTTACATTTTTATTAGATGTGTGCTCTAATTTTATTTTTATCTATCTGTCATATCATTTGACACTGTGTCAAATTCATACTTTTGTTATATGGTGATTATTTAATTTTTGTACTATATTTGGCTTATATTATCATTTATATTTGCATATGATTGTCTTTCTTTATCATTGCTTTCTCTTTCTTTCTTTATTTTTTCTCAAAACTCTCTTCTTGTGTCTTCATGATTGTTTGCTTTCTTATCTCTATTTTTCATAGATAATTATCATTATCAATTAATTATAAATATCATTTTCCCTTTAGTTCTTGTCTCCTTTTACTGATCAATTAGCAAACAATGCTAATTATACTTTCTCTTCATCAATCTCCTTTTTCCCTTCTTCCTTTTTTGCAAATTAAGCATATACACAGTTGACACTTGAGATCACATGCTAGTTCATTATTAAGCCTAAGTGTCCTAGTCAGTCTTTGTCTTTGGTTACATAGATTTATTTAGCCTTAGCCTATATCTCATTCATGTGTATCATTTCATCTCTCATTATTGGTCATTCCAAATCCATATGGAGGATAATCTTAAAAGACACAAAAATTTAAAATCCAAACCATTTTACAAAAGGAAATTTTATAAAAAGAAAAAATATTCTTAAAAGTCAAATCACACTAAGAGATGTGATTCAAAGCACATCTCCTTCTTGTCAAAGCTCAAACTCCATAGTTGGCCTCATGATAGAGCCAATGTCCTTTGGGGTGCAGTAGGATAGTAGATTAGGAAAGGAGAATAAAAAAATCTTTTAGTGCTACCTACTTTCTCACCTAACTACCCAATCTTTGCAATAGATTGACAACTCTATAAGGGGCCCTAAGGAATGGGGAACACATCATGGGAAGGTAAGTTTATTTTAATTTTCTTTATTCCAATCTACCTTCATGAGTTGATCTTAGTAGCATGCTTATTTGCCTAAAAATATTTGTACATTAATGGTCACTAGTCACTTAATGTTTCCTTTTTACATTGATGGTCACTAGTCACTTAGTGTCTTCTCTAGTATGCCTCTTGTCTCCTAATGTCTTCTCATAAGACACATACGTTATGATTTTTACACTCCCTTTTTCATTCCACATACCCCTCATATTTATTCTTGAGAAATATTTTTGTGTCTACTGATCACTCCCCTTGGGATTTCATTTGTGAGTTGCATTATAAGACCATGGATAAGACCACGGATAGGACCCAACATTTCACAAATTACCACCTTTTGTCCTTCCTATTACCACATCCTTTATTACCCATTTTTTCCTAGTTTTTCCACCCCAATGGTGTTCTCTTTGTGATTGCAGTGTAAGACCATGGATAGGACCCAACATTCCTTACAAAATTTTCCAATAATACAAGTCATAAGCAAAATTATGTGTCAGATATGAGATAAGATGTGATTGATTATGAATTTACACATCATTGACATGCTTCCCAACTTGATTTAGTATGTTTTATGCTTATTTCATTTTTATTTCACTTTTATCTTCTTATATTTTGAGTTCATGTAAGGATATAACCATTTTTTGAATTTTTCATACTTCCCAGCTTGAATTAGTGTGATAAATTTAAGACCAATCTTTTTCCAAATTTTTTTTCTCTTATACTTCCCAACATGATTTAGTATAATTGATTGACTTCATTTAGTTTTTTTTATACCATTTGTGCCCTTTACCTTCCATTTTATTACATTGTTTTCATACTTCCTAATGTGATTTAGTATGATTTTACTTTTTTTAATTTGGTGTAAAAATATTTCACATGGGTTTGAGAACAAATTCCTTTTTTAACTATCTTTTTTTACCATCTCTTGGTTCTTTATACTTAGTCATTTTCTTGTTATTACACATTTCCCAAATTGAAATAGTGTGTAGTATATTTTTGATTGATTATATTTTACCAAGTCCATTTTATCTATTTATTTTTAACCATGCATGTGTTCTACGTAATGCTAGAAAAAAAACCACATCTCATATATTTCCTATAGCATATACAACAATAGCTAAATACATGTGGTAGAAGAAATATATCCAAAGCATCCACATCCATAACCATGATAGAAACAACATACACAATCAACATCAATATGCCAAAATGATACATCATATATATACATCTTATGAATTTTGATATAATAAGTACAACCATATACAATGTTCTAGCTCTATGGTTGGGCTCCATCTTGTCTATCTCATGGCCTAGCCATGCTATCTATCGAGGCCTTAGTCTAACTCCTCTAAATAATACATTGTAAGGAGTTTGTCTGAGATCTCAGTCCCTCTACCTATCCCTATAGGTGTACTACCTGCACCTACGCCTATACCAACTAGGTCAAGGTCATTATATATGCCTATGTCATCTACATCATTATAGCCAAATACATAGATCTCTCCTCTACCAAGGCCTGCCACACCTATATCTTGCCTACACCCATATATGTTGGTAGCTACATCCTCTCTCTCTCTATGCTCGTATCTACCTTGTTGCCTCCCCTGCTAATCTGAACTAACTCGCCTGAGCTAGGGTAGATGGTACACTAGGGTCATCTAATGAAATAGGGTCATATAGCTATAGAGTCTCATCTAAGACATCATGGATTATTCCCCTCACAAGGGACCCCCATATCTCCTCCTCATCCTTAGTTATGCTGATAAAATCACAACAAGATAGATATTATGTCATTATTATATCTCATAACATCTATCTACCTCTAGTCTCTATCTCAAAATAAAAACTTATGTAATAAATTTAAATCATCTTTATTACCTATCTATGTCTTGACCACTATGGTCTCACTATCTATGCAACTACCTAGCACAATCTATCCATTTGTGTAGCCTCCTAGCACCTCTTAAAAAGGTCACCTCCTTAGCTCAAATATAGCTATCATGGCTCACATCTACCTCAGCCTATGCTTGAGTGGCCTCTCTATCATCTATCTCTCCTCTGACTCACCTATTAAGTCATCAAGGATGTTAATAGTCTACACTCTCTCCTATTCTTCTTACCTATATTGACATCATATCCTTGGTGGACATAACTAATCTTACTATGGAACTGGTGGTGGTATCTCTAGTGCCACTGCCTTTGCACCCCTATCCTCCTGCTCTTCTCCTTATTTTTCTCATCTAGTCTATGGCCGCTCATGACATGGTATGAGCATCATCCTCATCACTAGTGGCCCTAGTCCCCTCCTTCACTATGACTCTCTCACATGTCAATCCCACTACTTGAGTATCAATATCAATGTCACTAGATGAGGTAAGCCCATTTATCCTAGTACTTGTGCCATCAACTATGATTCTCTCCACTAGGTATAGTGTTTAATAAATAGTATTCTCATTTTAGCTAGTGAAACTATATACCAGTTTGGCCATGTAGTTGTTATGTGCCCATATGGTTGCCACACTATGTTTACACATCTCACCATCTATAGGGATAGCATGTGAGGCATGAATTACACTACTTGATCCTCCCACTAGCTTCACACATAAGGTGACCTATCATCGATTACATGGGGTAACCCAACTAGTTGATACATGGGAAACCTCTCATATATCTAAGCCATCAATAATATGATCAGTCCTATCAACTTCTACCCTCTAACTAGAACCTCATACAAATCATGTATAATTTGGACCCAGATGATAGAGTTGAGATCATATGGTATGCCCTCCTCTAGGATCATCTTGCTCAAGGCTACCATGAATAGTGGTACCTTGCCATCCAACTTGTTGGGTGAATATTTTGTCACCAGCTAACTGATGAGAAAAATAGGTGTTTCAACCACAGCATAAGGAGATTTATCAGCCAAAATGTGTGGGTCTACCACATCAATATGGGACAAATCTCTCTTCTCATCAAGGAGAGGTTCCCAAAAACTATAGAATACTATATACTATATATATAAGCTAAAAATAACACTCAAAGGTAGGGCAACACCATCCATATCTCTCTTTTTAGAGATGATGTTCACATATCAAAGGAGAAATCCAAGGTGATAGGTGAAGGTACTTCTCTTCTTTTAGAAGTAATATTCAGTCAATAGCCAAATTCCTTCCTGGATAGTAAATGTAACAAGGTGCAGTAGCCAGCAAGATGAAGTGTAGCACAAAGTATCCACCTCAACTATCGAAGAGTAAAATATATGAAGGACAATGGGGGGACAAAGTCATCCCAAAATCCTTTACACAAAAATAGAAAAACAAACATACTAAAGACACTTGTGGTAGCACAAAGTCTCTCCACATTCAGCTTTAGGACACCTTCCTGATTACTTCCACTAGTTATACCTATTTAATTAAATGAACAAGACTACATCTAGGAAATAGACATAAGAACAATACCTTAAATAACACAAGTTATTACAGCACAAGTCTAAAAGTAACATGTTTTCTTATTCATAAAACAAAATATGATTAACGATATGAGCTCAAAGTCTTAGTAATGACTTTCAATTTGGGAAGAGTTTTTCTTCTATAATAGAGAGATCGCTTTAAAATAATAAGAGAGATTACAATATATATTACTCCAAGAAAGACTTGGGTGCTTAGTTTCATGGAAATGGCCCATGCTGCATTCAATACCTTGAATGCATTTTTATGAAAGAGCCATGCTGGAACAGGTCATCAGCCTTAACTTTGGCATTCTAAATCATATCAAACATCCTTTCCTAAGCATGGGTTGCCTGGTCTTCTTTATGATGCTTACACAGCTATCCATTCACCTTCACTTAATGAAGAAAAATAGACTACGCCATTGAATGTTCACGCTCTCTGATGTCCACCTGGTGGACTATTCCACCTACTAAAAATAACTCTCTTGTAGATATTTCTATATTTCCTATAGTTCTATTTTTCCTCACCACGTCTTGTCCTTCCTTGGTGATTTGAGCTCTCAGGCTATCTTCTCGCTTTCTACTAGCTCCTTCGGCTTCTTCTTTGGCCGGTCGTTGAATTTATTCATAGGGTCTGTGCCATATTTGAAAATCAATAGATATTTCATTACCTTGAATTTGAAATCCATGGGGACATCATGATCACTTAGTCACTTGAACCATTATAAACCTTGAACCTTGGAGTGCATCGGTTTAATGGTTCAAAGTGGTTTAATGGTCAGCGGTTCAATTGGCTCTTCAATTCAATCTCTTTTAAAGGGCCGCATTCGCTTTATTTTCCTTCTTTTGTTGAACCATCTTTGGACTTCTTTGTACCTTTGAACCTTTGAACCTATGAGCCATATCAATTCAAGGTTCAACGGTTTAATGGTTCAATCTATTTCTTTGAAGCTTCAAACTTTCTGGATCCTTTCCTTTTTCATCGAACTCGTTGAACCTTTGAACCCATGAACCTTTAAACCTGTGAAGGTGGGGATCAATGGTTTATTGGTTCAATGGTTCATTCCATTTGTTTGAATCCCACTGTTAAGTCTTTTGATTGAACCTCAGCATTGAACCAACCTTAAAACAATAAGGAAAAGCCTGAAGTGTTATGACCTTCCTTTAGAGAAAGCCCGCCTATTGAACCTGTTGAACCTATGAGTTCCTTAGCTAAAAATGCTTGAATAATTAAAGAACTTGGCTATCAAAATATTTTTGAGAAAGAAAAGAGAGATTTTTAGTTTGCAGGACCAAAATGGTCGATATGTTGTCCACAAAAGCAAGTGATGGATTTAGGGAACAACAGCTGGCTCCAGTTGGGGAACTTCCATCGATTGAAATTGAAACAATCAAAGGGATTAGAATCCAAAATCTCAGTGCCTTCATCTATGACATTGGGCTATGGATTCATGCTACCCAAAAATAAATGTGTTAAAAATAAAATGAACAACACAAAATAAAAACTTGAGACTATACAAAAATTATACATATGTACAACTGGAACTTATCTGATACTTCAAGAATTGAAGTGCTTCAAATGCTACCCATTGTGAGGCAAATAAAAGGTCGTGCCATCTTGATACTTTAATAGGAAACTATTTTTACCATTGAGTTGATGAATAGCAAATGGGCCTCTCCATAAGGAATCAAATTTCCCATGCATTTCTTTTAGTTCTCTCCTTTTGTCCCTTAATAGAACTTGATCTCCAATCTAAAATTCATGGGTTTTTGCTTTTTGGTCAAAGAGTCTTTTTACTAGGCTTTGATGCATAGCAATTTAGTCCACCACCATGGTTCATTGCTCATTAAGTTCAGTCAAAGCACATGATCCTCTTATCAATGGAACTTTCATATGTCTGATCTGCGACTGCCTTTGCCAATTTTAGTGATGGTAATTCCAGGGTGATTGGTATCTCTACATTCAAACCATACAAAATCTAGAAAGGTGACATACCTATCACCCTCTTGGGCATAATTCTATCTACCTATAAAGCATCAAACAATGCTTTATGCCAAGTTCTTTGATTGTCATCAACTATCTTCCTGATAATGGTCACTAGGTTCTTGTTGCTCGATTCTGCTTGACCATTTCCTTAAGGAAAATAGTCAAAAAAGTGGGAAAGAGTGATCCCATAATAAAAATAGAATTGGGTAATCTCATGAGAAGAGAAACAAGCTGCATTATCAATGATAATCTTGGCTAGGATCCTAAACCTAAAATAATGTTTTCTTTGAGGAAACTGCATACTACTTCTGAAGTAGCATACTTGGCTAGAATAGTTTCCACCCATTTGGTGAAGTAATCTATGGCTATGAGGACATAATCATGTCTAGAACTAGAAGATAGGTTTACAGCACCAATGAAATCGATTCCCTATTGTTGAAAGGGCTCTTCAATTACTACTGGTTTGAGAGTCAACATAGCTAGTTTGGGTCTTCCAAAGAACTGTTGACACAGTTCACATTTACGTACCCATTTGTATGCATCTTGAAATAGGGTAAGCCAATAATACCTAGATCATAAAATATTATGGGTAGTTACAAGCACAAAAAAATGTCTTCCATTGGCTAGATTATGAAAGGATTCTAGGAGTTTGTTTGGATGCACTTTGTCCACGTAATGAAGGAAAACTCCATCAAGGTTCCTCTTATACAGACCATTGTCCCACAAGACAAAGTTGGCAGATTTCAATTTAATAGTCCTCCTTTCTTTACAAGATAGGTGAGAAAAACACTCACCATAGGTAAGAAAATGAGCAATATTCAAATACCACTCATTTGTAGTGGTGACAAAGAGGATTGTTGGTGTGTCTTCAACTTTCATTCCTTCATGCCCTATTTCTTCTGGTATGTTATCAGTAATTAATTAACAAAGGCCCCTTCCCTACACAAGCTTTATTGGTTTGATAACTAGATCAAACTCCTTGATTTTTGCAATCTAATTGCCCCTTTTGGTTCCAAACTCCTATTGAGTTAATATGGACTTAACTGTTGTATCAGGAACCATGGTAATTGTGTGTGAGTTCAAGATGTAAAAATGGAATTAATTTACCACCTTTACCACTAAAAAAACATGTTTCTCCATGTTTGAGTACTTCAGCTCATGAGTTTTGAGAGGATAGCTCATGAAAGATATGGGAGATTTCACACCCTCTTTATTCTACTAAACCAGAATTGCTGAAAGTGTGTGTTCAAAAGCATAACTATACATTATGAAGCCTTTGGTGTAATCTGGACAAACCAAGATTGGGGAATGGGCAATGGCTATCTTGATGTCTTGAAATGCTAATTTTCCTTCTTTAGTCTAGCTGAAAGTGGCCTTTCCCTTCATCATGTCCACAATGTGGTGAGTTTTCTCTATGAATTCAGGGATGAACCTTTGTAGAAAGTTCACTTTTCTGAAGAAAGAGTGAATTGCAATCTTACTAGTGGGTAGAGTAAGCTCTTGGATGGATTTGAGTCTTTTTGAGTCAATCTTTATGCCTTCTTGGGATACAGTGTGACTGAGAAGTTTTCCTTCTGTAACCCTAAAAATTGACTTCTTGGGATTTAGAGAAATACCATTCTACCTACATGATTCCATCACTTGTTGCAAATGGTGCATATGATCAGGATGATGCTTGGAAAAGACTATCAAATTATCAAGGTATACCACAATGAACTTACCCATCTCATCTCTGAAAGCAAGGTCCATTGCTCTCTGGAAGGTGGTGCTATCATTTATCAAGCCAAAAGGCATTCTTTGATATGTAAAGGTGCCCCAAAGTGTAGTGAAGGCAGTCTTATATTGGTCTGCTTCACCAACTTCTACTTGATTGTACCTTGAGAAACCGTCTAACATTGATAACATCTCTGAACCAGTCACCGTCTAAAGGACTTGATCTATGATGGGTAGAGGGTAGTTATCTTTTAGAGAGGATTGATTCAAGTTTTTGAAATCCACGTAAAGGTGAATTTTGCCATTCTTTTTTCTCATAGGGACTATGTTCGCAATCCATGTGGAATGATGGATTGGAAAAATTATTATAGCTTTTAACATTTTTTGAATCTCAGATAGAATAAAACCTAATATCTTAGGGTTGTACTACCTATATTTATGCTTGTGAGGCAATGAATCACTCTTGAGAGGAAATTCATGGTGAATTTATTCAGGCCTGAGTGGCTTCAGGTCATCACAAGAATACACCAGAACATCTATGTACTAGCAAAGCAGAGTAGTAAACTTGAACTTCACTTCTGGAGTGCAACACTTCCCGATGTTCACCATCTTGGGATTTTCCTTAGTACCCAAATTTATTTGATCAAACTCCTGGGAGGAGCTTGAATATTTTTGTTGCTACTTGATGAACTTGTCGTGCTTATCAAACAGTTTCTCAAGGGAAACCAATCCTTTGGGAATTTTATTCCCTTTTAGCTGCAAGAATTCTTTACCTACATCTGAGTTTGTTCCAAGGGTTGATTTGCATTTTTGAGGCTCACTCCCTTTGAAATGAAGTTCTATAAAGGTCAATGATTTGGTTCTCACTATTAAACACCTGCCAATGATTAGCATTATCGAGTACACTTGGTTGAAAGACTAGTTTGATAGTGTACCTATCTCCTTTAAAATTTGGGTGAGGAACCATGAGGGTTGAAAAAATAGCCAATGCATTAGCTTGGTCATTGAAATCTCTGGGCACTACAGAGATACTAAGAGCATCAAAGCTTTCGATTTGATCCCAAACCAAATTGTGATAATGGTGCAATCTCTCATTTTTGGTTTGATACAGGTTCCTCACTGAGCAAACCACCAATTCAGCATCTCCTTTGACGTGGAAAATCTTAACACCTCTATCATGAGAAGCCTTTAATCTGAGTAGCAACGATTCATATTCAGTAGTATTTTTGGTGTTGTTGAATTACAACTTATATGAACAAGGAAAAATATCTCCTTTAGGAGATATCAACACAATCCCATCTCTAGAACCAGTAGAAGAACAACTACCATCAAATTCTAGAATCTAGACATCATCAAAAATTGATTTTTGCTTAGATTTTTCTTCATTTGGAGGGGAGGATTATTCTACACTTGCACTGTGCTCTATTAAGTCTTCTATTGTTTTTTTTAATCAATTTTTAGACTGTCACATTCATAAATTTTTTCAAATGCCACATGAACCTCCTCCATGGATAAGAAATAATTACCCATTCCTGAAGACTCAAATAGAATTTGAGCTTTAGGGGCTGACATTTGGGTAACAATATACTTCAATTCCTTTTCAGGGAGCAGCCTCTGCATGATGCCTTTGACAAGGATCCTTACCTCAGATAGGTCCATGCTTAACTCGCCACCAACATCTTTGTAGAAATTTCACCCAAGAAGGATGCCATATGAGGCTAGGATATCAGC
Organism: Torreya grandis; assembly: GCA_037957365.1. Classification (NCBI taxonomy): domain Eukaryota; kingdom Viridiplantae; phylum Streptophyta; class Pinopsida; order Cupressales; family Taxaceae; genus Torreya; species Torreya grandis. Next base: position 362,202 of record JARHVA010007688.1, on the reverse strand, counting down.
CACTAGGACTCTCATCTTGATTCTCTTTTCTAGAAATGTAGTAAATACAAACTAGACATCCTTGATTTGTCCCAGCAAAGGTACTTGTTTGTTTTCCATGGAAAAACATTTCCCAAAAGTCTTGGTCAGCGTGAGGCCAAGAGATTCAACCACTTTGGTGGCATGACATTGTTAGATGCACCTAAGTCTATGATGTAATTGTTTAGATGATGTCCATTTATCAACAGGGAGACATAAAATGGTTTTATCTTCTCAGGGGTACCTGGAGGAGTAATGACAAGGTTATTTCAGGTGTATGTGTTCTTGGAGGGATTAGGAGTTACTTTTAGAATTTCTTGTCCTGTAGGGATGGCTTTATCCTTAGCACATTCCACTAATCTATCTAGCTATTCAGGATTGGATTGCAAGAATTCAAACTCAGTCATTTGAATTTTGGTCTTCTTGACATGGTCAACTATGTCAAATGATTGGAAAGGACTGATGACAGAGGAAGAAAGTTCATCCTTCTATTTTTTAGGGGTGTATGACTGATCTAAAAATTTGAAGTAAAAGATGAAGGAATACTTGAGGTACTTACCTTTTTAGCAATCACTAGGTCCTTTGATTAAAAAGGCAGAGTGGTTCTTCACTTAACAATTGAAATTGTTGGTTGAGCTGACTGGTTCTGAGACTGGGTGAATACAGTGCATGATCCATTAAATGCTTCACTTTTACTTCTGGGTTCATTCTGGTAATTCAAGAAACTAATGTTGGAGTTGCTAGTTGATTCATCTTGGTCTTCTACAAAGAGATCAGCACCATCTTCCAGGTTCAACTTAGATTGGAAAGAAAAATTTGATTCAGTTTCAAGGTATCCAACTGCTAAGTTGGCTAGAGCTGCCTCAATGGCAAGTTTCCCCTATGGGGTAGGAAGATGATTTAGCTGCCCTTGATTTATGTTAGCATTACCTTGATATGACTGATTAGGAAAAGTCCTCCTTGGTATATCTCAATATGAAGGAGTAGACATCCCTTGCATCATTTGCTTTCTGAGAGATAGCAACTCATTTACTAGCTTCTGCACCATAGGATCGGTGGTGTCTGTGGGTGAATACTCAATAGATGAAGAAGGTTTACTTTTGTTAGGATCTCTTCTTATCTTCCCTACCAAGATGAGATCATCTTCTATCTCAGTGGCTAAATCCTAGGCTACAACAAGGTCTATGTGGCCAGCACATCTCAATAGAAAACTCACTTCAGACAGCTGAGAGTTGATGAAAAAACATTTGAGATTCTAAGTTGTTAGCGGCACAATGATAGGAATCCTATTCCTCAGCTTGTCTAACTTAGCTATGAAGTCCCTCATAGGTTCATGAAGCTCTTTCTTCATTTGTGTGAGCTGAGCCAATAGGGTATGCGCATCTTATACAGGCTTGAATCTAGCTTCAAACTTGGCTTTGAGGGTGTTCTAGTCAGTCACGATTTGGGCTTGTAGATGATAAAATCAATCTACAAAAACACCTTGTAAAGTTTCTATGAATAGCCTGACTTCTATATCTTTGTATTCCACACTTATCACACCACATGCTATGCTGAAGGCTGTAATATGTTCATCAGGATGAACTCTCCCATCACCAAAGAACTTGGGGAAGTTCTTCCTAGAACTATGAGGCAGTTCATGTAGAGGTGGAGTAAGATTGAGTGGACCAAAATAGTTACCCTAGGGGCCTTGAACTGCCATTATAAGACTATTGAAGGGAGGGATAACAAATCTTGGTGGGGTATGTATTGACAAAGCTCTGCTAGCAGTAGAAGTAGAAGGTTGGCTTGGTAATGGAGACCTAATTTTTGTAGGAGGAAAACTCCAGGTTCACTGGAGGCAAGATGGTGAAGGAAACAAATCAAAATTACTTTGTTTAACCAGCTCAAAAATAGGGTCAATAGTACCTTAAACTCTCTGGCTTCTTATATAACATGGGGCTGCTAGATTATAGAGTAAAAAAATAGAAAAGAACTAGCATTGCTTTAGCTTGAAGCTTGAGACTTCAAACTGCATGTTCTTTCTAGTTGGCATGGAGCTGTCAGAGAAGACAAAAGAAAAAAACATTCAGTCCCCAACATTTCTAGTTTTGTAGACCAGAGTATATAATGGAAATGGATAAGGATATGGAGATGGAGATGGAAAAGAACTGGAATATCTCGTTCGATCCCGAGCGGAGTCACCAAAAACTATTGGGTGAATATTTTGTCACCAACTAATTGATGGGTAAAATAGGTGTTTCAACCATAGCATAAAGAGATTTATCAACCAAAATGTGTGGGTCTACCACATCAGGATGGGACAAATCTCTCCTCTCATCAAGGGGAGGTTCCATAAAACTATAGAATACTATATACTATATATAAGCTAAAAATAACAGTCAAGGGTAGGACAACACCATCCATCTCTCTTTTTTTAGAGATGATGTTCACAAATCAAAGGAGAAATATGGGGTGATTGGTGAAGGTACTTCTCTTCTTTTAGAAGTAATATTTAGTCAACAGCCAGATTCCTTCCTAGATAGTAAATGTAATAGGGTGCAGTAGCCAGCAAGATGAAGTGTAGCACAAGTCTCCACCTCAATTGTCGAAGAGTAAAATATACGAAGGAAAATGGGGGAACAAAGTCATCACAAAATATTTTACATAGAAACAAAAAAACAAACACACTAAAGATAATTGTGATAGCACAAAGTCTCTCCACAGTCAGCTTCAAAACACCTTCCTGATTACTTCCACTAGTTCTGCTTATTTAATTAAATGAACAAGACTGCATCTAGGAAATAGACATAAGAACAATCCCCTAAATAACACAAGTTATTACAACACAAAGTATGAAAGTAACTTGCTTTCTTATTCATATAACAAAATATGATTAATGATCTGAGCTCAAAGTCTCAATAATACCTTTCAATTTGGGTAGAGTTTTGCTTCTATAATAGAGAGATCTTTTTAAAAAAATAAGAGAGATTACAATATATAGTGCTTTAAGAAAGACTTGGGCACTTTGTTTCATGGAAATGGCCCATGCTGCATTCAATGCCTTGAATACATTTTTTTGAAAGAGCCATGCTAGAATAGGTCATTGGCCTTAACTTTGGCATTCTAAATCATATCAAACATCCTTTCCTAAGCATGGGTTGCCTGGTCTTCTTTATGATGCTTACATGGTTGTCCATTTGCCTTCACTTAATGAAGAAAAATAGATCACACCATTGAATGTTTGTGCTCTCTGATGTCCACCTAGTGGACTATTCCACCTATTAGAAATAACTCTCCTATAGATATTTCTATATTTCTTGTAGTTGTTCTCTTTTTCCTCACCACATCTTGTCCTTCCTTGGCAATTTGAGCTCTAGAGCTATCTTCTCACTTTCTGTTGGCTCCTTCAACTTCTTCTTTGGCTAGTCACTGAATTTGTTCATAGGGTCTACGCCATATTTGAAAATTAACATATATTTCATTACCTTGGATTTGATGTCTTTGGGGACGTCATGATAACTTAGTCACTTGAACCATTATGAACCTTGAACCTTAGAGTGCATCAGTTCAATGGTTCAAAGTGGTTCAATGGTCAGTGGTTCAATTCGCTCTTTGGTTCAATCTCTTATGAAGGGCCGCATTTGCTTTCTTTTCCTTCTTCAGTTGAACCATCTTTGGACTTCTTTGAACCTTTGAACCTGTGAGCCATATCGATTCAAGGTTCAATGGTTCAATCTATTTCTTTGAATCTTTGAACTTTCTGGATCCTTTTCTTTTTTGTCAAACTCATTGAACCTTTGAACCCATGAACCTTTAAAGCTGTGAAGGTGGGGTTCAATGGTTCATTGGTATAATGGTTCATTCTATTTGTTTGAATCCCACCATTAAGTCTTTTGATTGAATCTCAGTGTTGAACCAGCCTTAAAACACTAACGAAAAGCCTCAAGTGTTATGAACTTCCTTTGGAGAAAGCCCACCTGTTGAACTTGTGAGTTCCTTAGCTTAAAATGCTTGAATAATTAAAGAACTTGGCTGCTCAAAATATTTTTGAGAAAGAAAAGAGAGAGTTTTTGTCTGCAAGACCAAAATGGTCGATATGTTGTCCACAAAATCAAGTGACAGATTTAAGGAATAATACAACTTATGACATAACACTCATTGTGTCACAAGTCCTGTTACAACTTTCTAGATATCCAAAATTTATGATACATATGCATCAAGCATATAAACTCTCCTACCTATCAATATCATGTATGAGCCTATTGGTTAAGGCTCTCCTCTCCTCCAGGCTGTCTAGTATGCCTATAGTCACTGGTGCTCCTACTATTGGTATCCCTAGGATGGCATGCACATCCTCTAGAGTGATAAATACCTCTACCATATCCCCATCCACCTCCCATCTGAATGTTTTATTCAATCATTCCTAGAAACCAAAGAACATGACTAATAGATCTACACTCAGGGGAATCTTACACATGTCAGCTATCCCTCTTAGACCTATAGATACTAGCCTAGCTCTTTCTCCTATGGTCAGATGCTCTAGTAGATTTGATAGCCAAGACACGTCTACTAATCTCTAAAACTTGGGTCATCCCTGCAAACAAGAAACAACAAAAGATGTATTAGATGCTCCATGTCATGTATAGTCAAAATACATTATTTTTACAATTTCAATCAAAAACAAGACTAAATTGCTTTAATTCATTCTTTTTTTCTTATCTTTAGCCTATTCAATTTTTTTTTCCCTTAGTCATTTCAGGCAATTCTAGCCTTCTTTCAGCATTTTGCATGCATTTTTCATACTATTTTGGTTCTTTGGTCAACCTAGTTTGACCAAAATTTCCCTATTTTTAATTTTAGTTGACTTTAACAAATCTAAGTCAACATTCTTATTTTCCCCTTCTTAATACTATGTTGTCATTCTAGACTTTTTTAGATCAATTGGAAAAACTATACTAGGTCAGTAGTCTGCAAAATGTATAGGGTCAACACAAACCTACTAGATTGACAGTGTGGATTTTGCCTATTTTCAGTCTATTTGGTTGATTGGGTCAACCTAGTTGTTTTTTATTGTCGATCCCTTGCATTTTCCTAAAAAAGTGCCTTTTTGCAATTTTCTTCCTAATTCCTTCAAACCCATTTGTCTAATTGGTTTTTCCTACTTATAGAATCTAATTTTTTTTCATTCTGACATCTAAAAATATTAAAAAATATTTTTTTCTAAAAATACATTTAATTCAACAAAATACTTAAAAATTGGCTTAAGATTCATAGTTGCATACTTGTAGAGCACCCGTTATCGCTCTTGGATCCCCTCTTCATCTAGCTTGTCATCTCCTTACCATCCTAGCTCATTTGGTCTCCAAATCTCTTTTTTTCTCTTGCACAATTCAAAATAACCAAATGACTTATATTTCCCCCTATTTGAAAACAATTTTCAAAATTTAAATTCTTTAATTATTTTTAGGCAGATTCCTTATTTTCCCTATATCTTTGTTTCTATTCATCCATTTTTCAAATCATAAAATACATTGGATTTGTGATGATGTAGAGAATCTTTTACATTATCATATGCCTATTTTCCAAAAAAAAAAAAAAATGTGTCTATGTTTTGCACTAACTTCTACATGTTCACCTAGTATTCTTCATTTGGACACCTTCACTTTCTCTTGTAGACTACTTATTTATTTACAGCACTAAGGTAAGTAGAGGTATGTGTTTTTCAATTATGTCCTTTCATTTATCTTATTTTCTACTTATTACACTTTACTTAGCATTAACATTGTGTGTTATCATGTTCTATTTCCCAAAACACCATCCCATGTTGCACTTATGTGACACATGATGAGCTTCGAGTGGGGCATATGTATACACATAATATTTTTAGACTTTTATCACTTACTTACACTTTGTATCTTGTATGAATCCATTGATTCTTAATCTCTTTGAGTGCATGCCTTAAGGGGTACACCAAAAAATGGGTGGGCAGACCATTGGTACCTCATAAGATTGTTCTCTTTTGCCACTTTCCATCTACATAATCATCTCCTAAAAACCATTTACCCTAAGTTTATTCTTCTCAGTCATACCCATTCTAGTCATTTGTCATGCTTTATCTTCCTTGCTCTTGCCTTGACCCCCTTTTGTAATTTAATTGCACTAGGTTGTCTAGGTTGACCCTATATAGTTTTTAGCCTCTAATTACTGTACAAGGTTGATTGGGTCAACCTTATACTATTTAGGGGTATTTTTCATTAGGATTTTTTAGCTCTTCAATCGACCTAGCTTAAGACCTAGTGAATTATCTCCTAAAAACATATAGGGTCGACTGGATCGACCCTATATAGTTGACATATTTGGAAGGATTTAGGGCAAGATCCACCTATATATAGTACATCATTTCCAACCATTTGGAAGAAGAGAAGAGAAGAATAACAAGTTTGATCGAACATCTACTCATTGACCATTCTACTTGAGGAATAAAGCTTAAGGTTCCATACTTTCTTTGGAGATATGGATCTTGTTTTGTGGATAAGTATTTTGGATGCATAGATAGGTTGTGTATCCTAGAGATGATTTTTCTTTGTTATCCTTACATACCACAACAATCTCTTTTGAATCACCTTGGCGATGGGGGCGATTGAAGCTTGGCAGGTTCATCTTTAAGGTAAGTATTCTTAAATTTATTTATCCTTTGTAATAGTAGATAGATAATGTAGTTATTCTTCTCTTCCATATATTATAATTTTGTATACATTGACATGAGTATATGTATTCTATACATGTTTATTTTAGTTTGTTTTATTTTTAACATCTACTTTATGCCACAAACTTTGGTGTGCACTAGATTAGATTCACTTTCTTGTTTATTAGAATAGAGTGAACATTAAACTTGGGACTCTTTTAGGGTTATTGTGTGATTGTGTTATATTGTAAGCTTTGGAACCCTTCTTAGTATGGTGTATTATGATAAGTGATTTCCTAATCAGGTCTATAAGATCCCCATATTGGTCATGCCCCTGCTTAAAAAATGTATTCTCAACCATAAGTGTAGGTATGCTCTATCTTCTCTGAGCTAGGAATTAATTTATAGACATGATGAATTTTTGATTGCATACACATAAAAATAACTTTTTTACAAATCTCCATGATGCGCATACCACCTTTCTCATGACACAGACAACAAATACTTCATGCAATATTGTGATACCCTTGAGTTTTCTTAGCATTGGCCCATAAGAAATCTTTGATAACCTTTACCGATTTATCATACGAGGCTTTATAGGGGGACCAACAAGAAGGCTAATAGACATCTAGGTGGCTTCCATGATCTTAAAACAAACTCAAAATTTTCCTATTAAAGAGAGAGATTTTTAAATTCAATACTCCACCTTTTTCTCCACTAGATCAATGACATATTTCCAAAGTTTGGAGGGAGACAAATGGGTTAAGGGCCCCATACCCATTATAAAAAACAATTAAAAGATAGACTTACACAACAAGTAAAAACAAGAACCAAATACAGCCACAAGGCTTGACCAATCATCAACAACCAGTTATAATAGACAAAATTATGCCAAAATCGTGCCAAAAAGATGATAAAAAATAGGCCCATAGAGATTAAAAACCCAAGTCCTCTGACTCTGAATAAAGAACCAACTTCTTAGTACCAAACTTTTCTTTGTTCTTTTCCTTTCCCTTGGTCCTATTTCTAGGGCCTTGTAGAGAATCTATTATATCCTTCTTTCTTTTAATTCCCATAGCTCGTACATTTGCCTTTACCTATCCAATCTTCTTCCTTTCCACCTCTCCCTCCCTGATATGATCCTTGTTGCTCTTTTTAAAGGATGGGGTTGAGATAAACACCCCCATATTTTCATTACCATCTCTTTTATTATCACCCTTCCCTAATAAATATTCCTCTAGAGTCAACAGCAATTTCATCTTGTCCACTTCTTCTGAAATCTCAAAACTCAAAATCCTCTAGACTCCAACTTTTGTGTGGAGATTTTGCATAGATAGTTCAAATTCAATAGTCAAATTATACTTATAATAATAAAGACCCATATTATTAATGTGTTCAACATGAACAATGTTTCCTTTCTGACTACCCATGGGGGATAAATCACCATAAACATTTTCTCCCTCAACCCTACAGACTTCTTCTCCTCACCATTTCCCAAAAAATCCTCACTATACCTTGTAAAAACTTCCTAATCACTTTGAATATGAACTGCCTCAAAAATGTATTTACCCCAAAAGGGCTCCCCCTTTTAACAATTAAAAGGATCGGACCCTGATGAATACAGTTAGCAAAAGGATTCTTCTTGAATTTGTCTACGGAGACCTCTAGAGACTTTAGCAAAAAAAAGGAATGCTTATAGTGTGTCCTCTGAAATGGTTGAGCAAAAGAAAATGGTAGGATAAAATATTTTTGTTCTTACCCTCTAGAGTTATGTATTTCTGACCTTCAAACACATTTCTATCCATTTTCTAGGCAAATCAACACATTCTCAAAGACATCCAAAATACTAATAGTAATAAATTTGAATTTTCTCCTTTTTGGATCCACCTCCAATTATACTACTTAAGACATTCTAGAATATGAATCATGTTCTATTTATATAATTGGTTTTGGTTCCATTTTAGATTAGAACCCAAGGCTTTACAAAAAATATCGAGGAATTTTAGTGCCTCTTTAACAAAAGTTATTAGAGGTATAATCACTGAGATATGGGTAAATTAGTGAGCCCAGATAATCCAATTTCAATTTCAATTCTTTCAAACTCTTAATCAATTACCACAAGCATTTCATGAAGCATACATATCATTCATAGCAATGAATAAGAGAGACAATGCAAGATCAAGCACATGACATATGTGGGAAACCCTATTAGGGGAAAAACCCACTAAAAGCTATAATTGGACTATTATCCTATAATAAAAAGAACCAATTTAGACTAGATACAATTGATCAAGAAACTACTATCCCTTATTTAGTGAGACTACAATCTCACAAGGTACTAAAACACTTGTCTAGTTGAGCAACCATAACAACTATACTTTTAGCAAGTTTTACCTTGCAAGGGGGCTACAACCCCCTAGATGTTGATCAGCCACAACAACACCTATGAACAAAACATCTCCTAAATAATGATTTCATACCAATCTGATGGAGATACAAAGTATATTAACTCTCTTCAACTCTGCACACTCAATACATCTAAAGCCACCTTTTGGATCACTCTTCACTCCTTAAAAACAACTCTATCACGACATCAACAACATGACCAAATGGTCATATACATAGTCCATACTCTGATTTATCTCTCAAATCAACCAATAAGCTCACATAGACATCATCTATTCTTCACTCACTCATAAGACATCCAAAACATCATTTTAGATCACTCTAGACCTCTTCGCTCATCCTCAACCTATAAGATCACTATTATGACATCATAAACATGACCTACATGTCATTCACACAATCCGCAAACTATTTTCCTCATTAATCCATCCACTAGGCAGACGTCTTCTCTTCTTTCTTTCACACCAACACTATCTATGCTCACCAAAGCCTCTCAAAAGTCTATAAACCATCACATTTGGTTTCACTATCTACAGAGCATTCATGATCATCACCATCTTGGTCAGCTAATGGCTTGCCTTAACCCTTAAGGCAACTATCACATTGAAACACAACTCAATACCATCCATATAGGTCATTCATAGAACCCATGGGTCACCCTTAAGTAGTAACATCTTTAAATTAGGCCTTAGAAGCCCTTATAGGTCTCATGGAAACATATTCACCAATTTATCACTTCATCGAGTTAAAAAAAAACATGAGACCAATTTAAATTTAATAGGTCCACTCCACATGACCCTTTTGGCATCCTCAAATTATCATAATCATCTTTACTCACCTATGTGTATGCTCAAACAACGCAAACAATGACCTTGTACACAGGAACACCATGAACGAACACATAGTCAACTTCTTAATAATTGTTCATATTCAAGATAGATTATCACACCTCTAAAATCTATACATATGATCCTCTTTGAGTCTATAAAACTATGCAATAGCTAATTCATCATGAAACATCAAAATAGCATCAACACAAGCTCAAGTATCCTTCTTGGGTCACTTACAGTCCATGGTCAAACACACAGTCAAATTTCTAGCATAATATATTTGATTATATAAATAATAATACCATCTAACTAGGTTCACTATATTCACCATGGATTCTTCTAAAAAATTTCTTTTTACATCACCATCAAATTCATCTTGGATCAAAAGTTATAGCCAAAATATAGAGCACTAGTTTTTCCCTTTACAAAATTCAAATGCCAACGGTCACAGTTAAACCTCAAACACCTTACCATCATATTGTGTCCTCACTACTTAGATCATTCATGTACCATTGATATTATTTTAAGTATATTGGTCTTTAATAATTTTAAATTTAGAATAGGTTGATCACTTTGACTCCACTCGCATCGTCGATTTTAATCGCATGATTAAATACGAACCATTAGATCCTTATCCTTTACCTTTGCTTAGCATTAACCCTTGAACACTTATTACCATCACATTACTTCCTAAAACTTGGATCAAATGCACTCCATTTATATTATTTTAATTATCTCACTCTTTACATAATTTAAGCATCAAACACTTTGACCCATTTGACTTACTATGCATCGTAGATCTAGATGTACAAACTTCTACAAACTGTTGGATCTCCATCTAGTCCTGATCTTTAACATCATGTAAAAATGACTAAGTATGGGGACCATTATAATCTACTTGGAAGGCCAAATTTAAAAAGGTATATCTTTTACCTCACTCACTCACATGTTCTCAAATTTGAACCATAGAAACTAGGCAAAATACTGAACAAACCCATATGACCATTTCTTCTTGAAACATCAACATGTGTGAGATATGCCATCACCAAATTGCTTACTAGACTCTTCATTTTACTTAGACAAATAATTTATTTGAGCTCAGACTCATTTCACTCCGTCAATCTTTGATGTAATGAAATGTATACCATTAGATCTTCTTTACAAATTTGGCTAAGTGTTGAAACTTATTGCACTTTTGTCTTAGGGACAAAATTTTTGCCCACATATCTTTTGTTGTTCTAAATTGCATGATCTGAAATTAGGACCATATGATCTCCTCACATATAATAATCCAACCATATATCAATCTTCTCCTATAACCCTCACATGTGTGAGATATAATGACATTAAAATGCCTCCTTAGATTTATTTGTCATAGAGCCAATTATGCCTAGATGAACATAATGAAGAACTGGATGAATTCCACTCATTCACATAAGTACTCCAATCATCCTTAGCCTTTGATAATACCCCTTGTACATCCTCAACTCACCATACTCATCCTTGAACATCTCTAACCATGCCAAAATTGAAGATCAACCAGGCCTCCTTCAAGCATACAAAGATAAGCACATTGCACACTTTGTCATTGTCACTTAGACTATCAAGGTGCTTCATCCACTCGCTTGGACACCTCCATGACATCATTGAAAACTCTCCAAAAAAATTTTGTTTCTCATCAAGATTGAGAAAGGTATCATCTGAAAATTAACTATTGATGAGTTGAGAGGAGTGGTCATGAATGAAAATGCCCTTAATGATCCCTCACTTTTCCATATGAGCAAGAAGATAACCAAATGCCTCTATAGACAAGACATACAGAGATGGTGCCAAATGGAAACCATGCCAATAGAATATAATATGCCAAAGATGTCAAATTTGAGCCCATTTATAATGAGGTTGGCCAAAGCTTTAGAAAACAATGGTAGATATAAAAAATTGGATAAAATATAAGCCCTAAAGCATACCTAGAATAAACATTCACTCAATCCTATCATAGGATTTCTCAAAGTCAAGTTTGAGGAATATGGTTTGTATATATAAAAATTCCATCCTTCTTAAATAAAAATTAGATTATATAAAATGTATTTACTTATAATGAACTTGGTTTACTCTGGTCTATGATTGTAGGTAGGATGAATCACAGATGGTTTGCAAAGGATTTGACAAGGACTTTATAAGACACATTAAAGAAGGTAATGGGGCACAAATTTTAAATGAGCTATAGGTCATTGGCCTTGGGAATGAACTTGATATTTCTTTTGTTAATGAGAGATCATAAGGAATTATTTTGTAGGGCTTATTCATAAAATTGTAATAGTTTGGGCCCTAAAAAATTCTAAGTAGCCTTGTAAAACTCATAAAATCATCTATGTTTGGGGTTTTATCATTGGTCATACATCACACTACATTAAATAGATCCTCAAAAGTTAAATGGGGATCACAAATGTTTAGATTAGAAGGACTAGGTTTTTGAGAGACCATATATAAACATTCTTACAGTGCATACATACTTTCCACTGACTCTCTTTAGGATTCATTTAAAACACTAAATTGTAGTCATCAATAAAAGATGAGGAGATTTTAAGTAGGTTGGTAAAACATTACTAATAAATATTGATATCTTTGATTTGATCCCTATCTTATTTGTTTTGGAGGGATGTAAAAAATTAATTTGAAACTTGGTCCTCGATTTTTATCCAATGTAACTAAGCTCAGATTTGAGCCCCTCTTGTTGTGTGGCTATATGTAAATTTTATATTATATTTGAGAGAAGTTGTCATGGATTTCATTTATAAATCAAAGGGAATATTCTCAATAAAAGAGGATATTATTTGGTATCATTTGATCACAACACCATTATCCCACTTCCAAACATGCACAACTTATTTTCCATAGTGTTAGAGGAAGGTGGTAGTATGAGTAATCTCCTTCTTCCACCATTTAATATAGATGGAAACATAAGGTAGATGTAGTTCAAGGTTCCAAAATATAGCAATGAGACAGATGGTGACCTCATGGCAAAAGAGGGTGGTGTTTATAAAATTTTGATTATGTCGCACCTTTAAATGACCACTATTTCAATCTAATCTTCAAGTGATGGGACTATGACTTCATATAATAATGTATGGATGGACGGTGATGACTTACCCATTATAGAAATACAAAGAGAACATGTATTTTTAGAAAGCATAAAATGATCCAACTACTTGAGGACCCTATTAGTGCATGTTTCCTAAATTTATAAATGGTGGGGATAGTGTTAATTATAGAAAAGTAGCTTAAGCACAAGGGTGATAAACTAATCTATAACAAGCTAATTAATTACAAACTCAGATAAATGAATATTCTAAATTATAAAAATAAGATTTTATAACTATAAAAAGTACCAAATTTAACTGATGTTTAATTGATTGAAATACCAAGGAGAAATGATACTTAAGCTGGTTTATTATGTACAAGTAGATATGGGTTGGACATAGGCAAAAGTATGTAAGATTAGGATTTTTTAATAGTCGTTAAATTTTGAAAATACTATTTTTGTAGTTGCAGATACTACCGTTGACCTTGAGATACTACCATTGATGCTATTGTCTATGTTGAAACACTAATATCATGTAAAAATAACCATTGGATCTTAATACAACCAAATTCATCATTCTCAGTTTTTTATAACCTTTATAATGATGTCTTTAGATATGTAATATGGGTTGTCACTTTCTTCTTATTCATCAAACCCTAGCTCTTCACCTTTAGAATGAGTTTTACTAAAAATGGGTTAGTGGGATCATGGTGTTAACATGACCTCAAAGACCCCTTTGTTAATGAGCATTACCTACATAGAAGTTATTCCAAGGAGGGCCTTACATTTATGTTAATCTCCCCTATGTGTGGGAGTGTGTGTGTACAATGGTGCAATATGTTTTATGCAGATGCATGTAATTATCTATCTTATAAATTAACAAATACCACTCATGTGATATTCTTTGGATGCTTCAGACCTTTTTTATGATTGCTTCTATGACTGATATAAAAATTGGTATGAATATAATAAAATAACTTAGTGTAAAATTGATTGAATAAGCCTTGATAGGTGTTTTCTTGATATTTGTTAGATGATCAATGATAATACTTAGACTTGTATTTATACCACACCTTTTGTAAATATCTCATGGTAGGGTTCAATAAGATAAATAGGTTGACACATAAGTTTCAAATAGTTTTTAATTTAGATGAATTTTGAGTAATAGACACTAAATAAAGATATGGACACTAGTGTCAAAGTTAGTGACCCTCTAAGGCCTATAGTGTCCATAAGGTTAGAAAATTGGTATGGATATGTAATTGATAGTGGTGTTTAACCCTAAAAATTTAGATTGGGGTTATCTAGGGTTAAAGGGGATAGATATAACCTAAGGTATAAGGGGGATAAACTATCTCTATAGCAAGCTAATTAGATGTTAAACTCAAATATAACATTTGTTGAATTCATTAAATTGATATAGGTTAAAAATAGTAAATACAACTATGATAGATATGGAAATGAAAATTCTAGATCTGGAACAAGTAAAAAGTAGACTAAAAGATGATTCTAGGAAAGTCATCAAATTTTGGATTGAGTGCCTCTAAATATATGGACACTAGCGTCAGCCTGGGATGGTTGCATTGACACTACTAGTTTTGAGGATGATGCAACCATTTTAGTAGGATGAAGGGGCTATTGAGAAGCTTTGAGTGTAAAAGATAGAATACAGGGGTTCTATGGAATTTGAAAGCAAGGAGTTATAGATTTATTCAAAGGTAGCAATGGTAACAATTAGTGAGATTATCCTAGGATTGTATAAGCACATGCATACAATCCCCTTGCATTAATGACATTTGGAAGCTCACTTTTTATGAATTCAAATTTGAGTTGGTGGCTAGACTTTCTCTCTTTATTTCTAAATATAGAATTGAATTTGGAGCCCATAATCCTCTGCCACCAGCCAAATATAGCAATGGTGATGAGATGTTTTAAAACTATTCAATCATGCCCAATTTCCTATTATGTTAATTCCCAATACATGGTATGCATGTGGTCACATCTCTTAGAGGCTTCTCAATTAACTCCCACTTTTTGACACATGTCATTCACTCATTGGTCTTCTTAGTAATAGTTGGCACTTAGGCATGGATCTATATTCCACATCATTATCTTAGGCTAAGTGGTGTGTCACCTAGGGATATGTGTCACATATTTATTGGATCTTGGGTCTCATTTGTACTTTATCTTAACCTTTCTAGGGCTTTAGATTGTTACTAATTTATCTACACATTAGGTGATGTGGTGTCTTTCCATTCAACTAGGATCTCCTAAGCTCTTGCATATCTAACAAGTTCAAGGTATTGGCCGCTATGACACTCAATGACATGACACCTTATCATGTGTCCTGATCTCTAATATGTCTAAGGGATTGGTCGCTCTAACACTTGGTGATGTGGTGCCTTCCCATTCATCTAGGCTCTCTCAAGCTCTAACATATCTGATAGGTCTAGGGGACTAGCTGCTCTGACACATGGTGACATGTCACCTTCCCATTCAATCAGACTCTCCCAAGCTCTAAAATTTCTAATAGGTTTATGGGACTAGATTCTCTAACACTTAGTGACATGGATCCTTCTCATTCAGTTGTGCTCTCCTAAGCTCTGACATATCTGATAGGTCTAAGGGATTGGTTGCTCTAATATATGATGACATGGCACTTTCTCATTAGATCGGGCTCTACAAAATTCATAAATAAGACTAAGTAATAAAATGAAAAGGAACACATTACATTAAAACTTACTTGTCAGTTTCAAATATTTTGATTTGCCATAAACAGTTATGAGTTTTTTACCCTGGGAATGGAATGAGACTCGAAGAGATTTTTGCAAAAGCCAACATGCAACGTTATCACCATGATTCATAAAAATAACAAACACTCCTTATTCCTAAAAAGAAAATATGTTTGTTGATGCTTTGGGAAATCAAAGTGATGTATAGTCCAAGGATTTAAATAGGTGTTGTCGATAAGAATGAAAGAAAGGACCTTGAAGCTTTGGTTCTTGAGATTTTTAGAGGGGTCCCCCATTTCAAAGAAAAAGGGGCATGTTGGCTAAAATAGAAGTTCCACCAAAATAAGCTATGGAATTTATTCTAACTAATTTTTTTGAAATACTAAATGGATAGTTATTTTATAACAAAACATGTTTTGATGGAAATTGTAACATTTATGGTGGATTGCAAAGTAGATGGCCTATAAATAGGTTATGAAGATGATGACTCTATCTCCTCCTATAACATTAAAAAATTACACATATATTATTGATTTTTTTATAAATTAATTGTTACCTTTTAAATAATAATATAATTTAAATATAACATTTCAAATATATAATATACTTATATATGTGTAGTCGATGTGTGCACACCAAATGTATGTTCCAAACACTCATCTCTCAAAGATATAACATATAGGCCCTTAGAAACACCACCATCACCAATTAAATATCTAGTGCTTATAGCACCATGACATCTACAAGAATGATGTTAGGTATGCACACTACATGGAGTATCCCCTCATCCACCTTCTCTAACATCAGTCTCAGAAAGCTTACTCGTATGTTGAATGAGTGTGTTTGTAAGTACATGAATAGTATTAATCTACATGAGTTCCTTCACTATAAAGGGGATCTAAGGTTAAAGTGGATTTTGGATAAGGACTCTTGTAGGTTTATTAGGTGTATGATGTGCCCCTGGTCTATCTTATGCAGATTTTTTCCCTCAGCCCTGAAACTCTAAGCATTCAAAATAGTTGGAAATCTCATTGAGGATAAACTCATAATAGAGTTTCCTCAAAAAATGAAATGGAAACTCATGGTTGTTTCAATGTCGGTAATCAAATTGCATCCACCATCTATCCCAAAAATTATTTATAATCAAATTGTGCATGCATTAGTGGATTGGGAACCATTTTATGGATAGTGTAATAGGTGTGTTCATTGATGGATTCATGAGTAAGGTACAAATTAGGTATTTTGGTTTTTTTTGTCCTTCACCTCACATTCTAATAATTTTTTAGCATAGTAATCCCTACATATATCCCTATATCATGCCCATCTATCAATTTGAATCATTATCGAGTCAACTTGGCCTAGTACTAAATCTAAGGTATGGTGGGTGTTGGTCAAAGTGGAGTCCCTCATTCTCCTAATTATCTATTTTATTTATATTTTTTTCTTGACTATGTTTGTAGCTAAATCCTTCTGACTACTTGGGGGGTCTTGTGAAATTGTAGGAGGACTAGAATGGCTAGGAGGGTTAGGAGGGTTAGGAGGAGGGATAATATATTTCCTTTTACTTGAATGGGTTGTTCAAAAAAACAAAATTAGTTTTAGCAGTAAAATAATGCAAATATAAAAAATTATTAAAATCTAGTGTTAACAGGCTTGGTTTTTACTTGATTACCTCTCCTCCATATAAGCATTTTTGATTCATTGAGGTAATGGGAAACGCTAATTTTTTTCTCCTACTCCAAGCACAATGCAAATGTGGTCTAGGGTAGGGATGACAAAGGCCAAAGCAAAATAAAAATGAAATAATGTGGCCATTAGATTGAGTTTTATATGTTTTGTTTGTAGTTATTATAATGAATGTACAGATTATGTATAATATATATAACATATACACGTTATGTATAATATACATAATGTGTACACTAGCTTTTTTATTTTTGTTTCTAGTTGTTATAATGCATACATGTTATGCATAGTATACATAATACGTATGCATTATGTATACTATGCATAACACTATACATACACGTATATTGCTCTTTTTTATTTTTGTTTCTAGTTATTATGTATTAAGCATAGTATGTATAATGTATACATATTATGTATGATATACATAACATGTACATGTTATGGTTTGGTAATTATTGAGCCTAAATTCAAATAATGTGTACATGTTATTGTTATAATGCATACACATTATGGTTTGGTAATTACCAAGCCTAAATTTAAATAAAACAACATGTTAAGAAATACGTGTAGGCATTAAGAAATACCATGTACACATTATGATAAAATGTCTATGGAATTTTCCATCATCTTCATGCACTTACTCTTTAATATTATCACAAGATGACCTAGTTTTCAAAATGAGATCCAATACTTAATTTTGGATGGCACTAATAGCATGCATCATAGATAAAATATGACTAGTAGGAATAATAGTGGTTTGGAAAGACTCATTCATAGGTTGTAATTGATCATCTACTTTAAACATTCTAGTATGAGAGGATTATGACAGATGTCATTGTATGGCTTGAGTTTTGAACTGATCCTTTAACATTGAAAAAAATTACATAAATGAAATAGCTTTACAAATATATTTGCATAGATAAAATTTAAATCCATGTATGAAAATTGATCCACAAGAAATGCTAACTTCAGACAATGATAAATAATCTAATGATTACATTATCTTTATTGAATGTGTAAGTGCTTGATAAAAATCATGTGAATGATAATAATATCTTGCATATCTCTTAGTGTTAAATGAACTACAATGACTATGTGTCTTTAGACACTTGAATTAAAATTAGGAATTTATTAGTATTAAAAAAAAATCAAATAAATAGAATATAAAAATACTTGATGAAGAGTACAAGTTGACCTTCACATAATTGGGACTAGAAATTTTGATGCTTCTAGTTAGGTGCCAAAGAGTGTCAGTGCTTTTAGAATAGAGTATAAGAAATATATGAGAGAAAATAAAATATTTGAGATTTGAGATTATGTGGAGGGGTAACAAAAAATGGATAAATTCTCTAATATAAAAATAAAAACTAAAACTTATCAAATAAAATTTAATAATAATTAAATGGCTCAAGATAATTTTTAGGTGTGTCCATGGCAACATGTTTCTATTCATCTAGTGCTTTATTACACTTTAAAAATAAAATCCAAAATGCCAATCTTATTACAAACTACTTTCTTTTTTATTTCTTTCTTTATTTTTCTTTGTTTTTCCTTTAAGTGGGTCTAAAAGGGACATATAAACCGCTTAATACTTTGGAATGCATTTTTCTATTTGTTTTGATTTATATGATTAACATTAAGATTTATGACAAAGTTATATATACAAATAGAAATAAAAACCTTAGGACTATAAGTATAAGACCATGCAAAAATATCATGATAAATAATATATATTTTAGTATTTTTATTTATAATTCAAAGAGGCACCAAACTTAAATATCTTAAGGTTATCATTAGTTCCAATTTTGGTGTTTATTATATTTTAATTCAATAAATTAGACCTAATTTTTAAATAAAGAATATTAAATAATTTATTAAAATCATTTAAGTATTCTTCATCATCATGTGAAGGTTATCTTTCATCACAATAAGCATGATAATTCAAAGAGAAAGGGAATCTATTATTATGTAGACAAATATTTAATAGTCCTAAAAAAGATCACTTATCTTCATCAGTAGAAAATTTGTCAAGGAATGGTGTCTCATGCTATATGAAATGATCAATTATTTTTTTTGGTATTTTCATGGGAAATTATATAGATGGTTAGGAGAGTTAGGAGGAGGGTTAAGTATTTTCCTTATACTTGAATGGGTTGTTCAAAAAAAGAAAATTGGTTTTAATAATAAAATTGTTATCCTTGAATTTAAGCAGGCTAAATTCATGGGATAACCCCTATGAAACTTGTCTATTTCATAATCTATGGGCTCTAAGCATGAAAAACAAGGCCATTCTCTTCCACCTTGCATTTTTTTCCCCTAAAAAAGTCTTTTAAGGGAATTTTTCACCCTGTGTAGTTCAAAGAATTTTCTTCAAACTACACCAAGTCCATTTTGGTGCGAGTTGGAGAAAATTCTCTGAACTAAACCATTGCATGCAGAAGTAGATAATTTCTCTGACATTGCACATGCAAGATCAAAAAAATTCTTTGACCCTTCACCTGGGCCCACCACCTATGGTAATTAATAATCATTAATTACCTCACTTATATATAATTATGTCTCATAATTTTTATTTTTACCATTTATTTTTGCTATTCCTTTTCGTCATTTTTGATCTCATGTGCACCTCTTATCATTCATCATTCATGCACTCATTTGTATCTTGGTTCTCCATTTATATGCTTAAACATCCTTGCTTAGCTTGATCACATTCTTTCTCCTAGCTTTCAAGTGAGTTTTGTTTCTTCTTTCCTACAAAGTTCTCTTTTATTTTGATACTAAGGTTTTTATTTAGTCATACCTACTAATTATTTTTCTCAAAACCTTCTCATTGTTGTACCATGCCCTATTCCCCCATGTGTATATCATATTTTTCAATCTATCAATCATGTATTTCTTCATTTAATTTAATCATCTGCATGTTTTCCAAACCCCGTGACCCACATTGAGACATTTCTCTCTGTGGGTGAGACCCAAAGAATTTTATTTGAGATAAACCTCTTTCTTTTATTCCCCATGCACCTCAGAGAAAATTCTTTGAGTTGCATCCTTTTTACTTTCCCTCTGCATATCAAAGAATTTTCTCTAAAGTACTAGTAACCATGTGCATGTCAGATAATTTTCTCCAATGTACACCATGAGATCAAAACCAAGGTGTAAGTCAGAGAAAATTTTCCAACCTACACCATTGTAACCCAAGGTACAAGTCAAAGAATTTTCTCTGACTTACACCAACACTTGCATCCAAAACCTAAGGTGCAAGTCAAAGAAAATTCTCTAACCTACACCGAATATCTACCAAACCTAAGATACAAGTTAGATAATTTTATCTAACTTACACCTTACCCTAAAATTTTACCAACTATCATGTAATTCAAATAATTTTCTCTAGATTGCACCAAAAGACTAGTTTTATCCATATCCCATGCAGGAGCACAAATTTTTTCCACTCTTGCATTTTCTCCAAGATAATTAAAAATGCTAACTCTAGAACAATGAAAATTTATTATAGTTATTTAATCAATGTCAAATGATTCACCTGCCAAGAAAACAATGAAGTACAAGTTCCAAGGGGTGTTTCTGATATCTGTAGTGGAATCTAATGTCGATCAAATTGGAGACACTAAAATTGGCCATGTTGACATGGCAGAATTCTTACACAGATTAGGGAGGGAGCTCATTGATTCATATATGCAATATATTTTAAATAGTGAGATTAATTTGGTAGATGCTTTTCCTATCTTAGCATAAGACCCCAAATGTGTCCTAATAGTTGTTGCCTACTTTGATAAAGAAACTAGATCAATCAAGGATGCTAGTGGGAAGGTGATAATTTGGTTAGATGATGATTACTTCAATAAAATATTTCATCTTTTAGACATTGAAGAGTACTAATATATAAGTACCAACTCAGCCTAGGAATATTATGATAGGAATTATAACAAGTGCAAGAGACACATCAATGCCCATTGGCTCAGGACTCCTAGACATTCAATTGCAAGGTGGCCTAAATACTTATATCATAGTGAATTCTTGGAAGAAGTAGGATATTTGATTACTCTCTTGAGTAGAGTTAAGGGCCTCCCAACATCAAATATGTTCTAAGAATGGATGTATTATTACATCTTTATAATCAAGAAGGAAACACAAACAGTTTACTGGGGGAGCCAAATTAGTGATGTTATATGTCACCAACTTTTAGAGGTGACTTCTTCCCTGAAGTTTGATATGACTTCCTATCTAGTTTATGTTGAAACTAACATGAGAGCCTTCCCAAGGTTGATCAATAGTGGTGAAAGGAAAAAGGTCCCAGTTCATGAGTACTATCCATAATTAACTCTCAAGGAAAGTATCAAACATTATAGGAGATTTAATGATGCTTTATTCTACAAATTTATTTTCATCTTCTAACAAGACCTTGAGAAGAAGAGGGTTTTAGATTAGGACTAGGCAATAGTAAATAAAATTTGTTGCATTTTTTTATAGTTCATAACCTTCAACTACATCAGGGTAGGGGGATTTGATGAACAACCATACATGATACTAAGATATCCAAGTGATAAGTTAATATTTATGGAGATGTGCAAGAAAATAATGAGTGTACATAAGAAGCAGTCAGATGCCCATAAAAGAGGTTTTAAGTTTCTAATCGGTATTGGGTGGTATACTATTGCCACTACTCTAAAGGCCAAAACCATAGAAACTAAACTACAGTGGATTAACTCTTAAGATATTTAAGAGTAGATAATATTTTGAATACAGGCAGATGAAGGAAAAACTAAATCATAATTTCACTCATATATATAGGATTGAGGACATATAGGTAGAATGTAGGACTGATGAAGATGTAAGGAAGATGGATTATATCAATCTTACTATGAACCAAATTGATAATCTAAAGTTGGCTAATATTCCAAAAGATTTGTCAGATGATGAGGATGTATTGGACCCCTCATATGAGGGTAATCAAGTAGCTTTTACTCCTCTTCTTCTAATCCAATGGTCAATCAAAGAATCTACAGCAATTAGGGATAGATTCCAACCCATATTGGCTAGGACTAATGCTTGGTTGGAGTCCAAAGGTATTAAGTTGAAACATTTTAAAACCATTTTTGAGGAGGAATATGATGAAGATACTACAAGAAATGAGAGGAGCTTAGGACAAAGAACAAAGAAGAGGCTTCTACTTCTACTCAGAATCCAAAGTTTGCATTTGTAAGTAAAGGTAAAAAGAAAGACAAAAAATCTAGTGCTAAGGAAAGTGCTCGAGCAGAAAAGGAGTAAAATATAGATACAAGAAAGGCACCACCTTAATCAATAACTTCACAAATGCCTCATCTATTGATTCAATAGACTACACAATCAGAGGCTATATAGTTACAGGTTCTTTTGGTTGAGACTTCTCAAACCATTGTTCCATAGGTAACTTTTTCCATAGTTTCCCTTATAGATACAACTGTACCAATTGTTTCCTCTCCCCCTCAAGTTGTTATTTCATCTCCCCCTTTGCCTCCTGGTGCCATGCTTTTTTAAGTTCCCTCACAAGGCACATTGGATCAAGTTTTTGATTCATTGTCAAATTTACCCAATCCTTCAAAGTCATTAGAATCCCTAACTAATTTGTACTTCACTCAATAAGATATAGATAAATTCATGTCTGCATATTCCTCCAAAATAAAAACCCAAGCCCCTATCACCCCAGTGCCCAAAATACTATCAGACCCCAAATTATCATTCACACTAACCCAAACCCCATCGATTATAACCACTATTTCATTGGTGTCAACTCTACTATTAGATACCTCCACTATTCCACTTTCCATTCCACCTACTTCACAAACCATTATTCCTCCCCAAACATCACAATCCTTAGTTTATTTTTCTCTAGAAGACTCATGTCTTCTTCATCCATGGTTAATTTCTTAGACACCTAAGAGCAATAAGTAGGTTGTTTTGATTTTGGTCAGCATGTGCTGATAAAGCCCAAAATAACAAAGAAGGCCAAAACTATGTCAAGGGTAATTTTTGAATTTGGGCACAAGTATGCTAAAGTTACAGTGCCTCCTAAAGATAAAAGCATTGAATATATTAAAGAGTCTTATTATGCAATTGCATGGATAAACTTGGGGAAGCAAATGCATGAGGGTGAAAAAAAATATTTGCAAGCAACTATGGCATCTTTATTAGAAAGATATGACAAAGATAAGAAGATCAAGGATCAAATCAAAGTACAAGTAAAATAGTTAACCTCTATTTTACTAAAGATCGCTCAATATTCTAAGTCCATTGAGCCTATTGTACATGAAAACATTGAAAATGCAATTCAACAAGTAGAGAAAATTGGATCCCAAGGTTAGGTGGTCAATGCCTGGATTGAGAGATTAACAGCATAGTGTACTCAATGGTTAAATTCTACCATTGGATTTTTGAAGAACCTAAGTGAAGTGAAAATATAAATTTATAAAATAATTAAAACACTCACTCAAAATTTTTAATTGAATACAAAAGACATTGATACATAGACTCAGCTATGCTAATTCAAACTGGATCTCCTAGTTGATTAAAAAGTCATTCCAAATAGAAAAATGTTCATTAAGTACAGGGAAGCCATGAAAAATAAAATAAAAATTCTCAAGAATCTAGTTAAAGAACTCAAAGAAGCTGAATACATGTGAAATAATGATATTTTATTTCCTACAGATAAAATTGGAGAGCTTCCCTGTTAGGTTAGAAATGACTCCCAAGAAATTCTTCTTGTGGAGACTATGGTTCAAGAGTTTACATCTTTGCTCCAAACAGAGATTGAAATAGGAATATTCATGATGGATTCCATTGATAAATTAATTGAATATTAAGTAATTATGGATAAAATACAAATAATATTGGACAAAAGCAAGGATTTGTCAGTTAACTTAGAAGATTGTGTCACAAGGGTCCTTGTCGTCTCTAGGAGTACATCAGGCCTAGATAATAGTGAGGTCCAAACTACATTGAAGAGATACAAGGAATAATTAGAGAAGAATAAAAATGAATAAATCCCTATGTCTAAGGACACTTAGTTTATTTTTATAACTTTTCATATGTAATTTTGTTTGGTGCAATTTGCACGTAGGGAAAGTACACAATCCTAAGTCAAATTGGACTTTGTCAATGAATAAGTAAATGTATTTATGTATTTCCTATTTTTTTTCATATATCCTCTCTATAAATATGAGTATTCTATTTTTAAAAGGGACCACTGAGAGATATATAAGGGAAATGCTACTGAATTGAGAAATAATTTTGAAACTTTGTGTCCATATTGTAAATCTTGAATTCCATTCAATATAATAAAATCAAGTGATCTTTCAATCTTTATGTTGAGATAAAATTGTAGTGTGTTGGAGATGTTCTTATGTCTTTTACATTACACTTTATTATGATTTTATTGAATTGTGGTGTGAAATTTCTATAAAACAAAAGTTGTTAGGAAGCTGATTTTGGAGTCTTTGAGCTAATTTTTAGTTATTGGGTTTGTGTTCATCATTGAAAGTGACTTACTAAGTATTGTTTGGGCTGCAAGCTACTATTCTTTGGTGATTTTAATCTTGATTGGAAATAAGGTGAAAATTTTGGGTTGTAATTTATTTTGTCTTTTAAGTTTACTTTGTTGATATTATTCTTGTTAATCTTTTGGATAACAAATCTGGATATCGGTTGTAATTGGTCCATCAAGTAATCTTATATTTTCAAAATATATCATAAAGAATGGAATAAAGTTTGTGATTGAACATCAATTCTGAAAAAAGAGGATTGGGTGATATGAAAATACCCATTTTTATTAAATTAGTATAAATAATTAAGTGTTGTGTTAGTTATAACTTATAAGGGAGCCTCCCCTTTCCTTGAGGAGAGATTATATCTCATCATATTGTGGCTGAAATTACTATTTTGTTACCATTCTATCATTAACAAAATATTTACCTAGTATTTTTTGGTGGCTTCATTGGGTAATATTAACACACAACTAAGTTCTACACTCGTTCGATTGTAATAGGACCATCACCTTATTGTTTACTACTTTTGGTTGTAGTTAATCTCTTTTTTTTTCTGAATACTTTTATGATCTAGTGGAACAAAGCTACACTCGTGGTAGAAAGGGAAGTGGGACACATTGATCCGAAATTTGAGTTGTTACAAGAGCATAACTTTGATATTTTTTTTGGCATGTGAAAGGTAACCTCTTCAACGTATAAGGAGTTTTCCACCTACCAATACAAGATCTCTTATACCTGGGGAAGCTTCTGATGTTTGTAGGGTCTTGTCTATTTTGCCTTTTCAAAGGCTTGTTATTCCTTAGTATAATCCACATAGAATGGATACTCAATGTCTATAGGGAACTAATTTTGGTCCATTGAACTTGATACCTCCATCTCATGAACTTCCTCATGGTTCATAGAAAAATTTCCCAAATTTCTATAGTGATGGCAAGCAACATCTGGATGAACATATTATTGCATTCTACATTGCATGTGGATTTCTTGGAGTGGAACATAAGGATGTTTCTATAATATTGTTCATTAAAACATTCTAAGGTGTTTTTGTTGATTGGTTTTATCATCTTGCAATCAGAACCATCACTAGTTGGGCAACGTTTAAGGATAAATTTGAGGCAAGGTTCAAGCCTATAGAAGATGTTCATGCCCTGTTGGCTCAACTTACACAAAAAAAGAAAGAAACACATGAACCCATGCATGAGTTCATGGAAAATTTTAACAAGTTGAGGAATAGGATTCCAATAGTTGTTCAACCTACACCTGAGAACTTGAAGTGTTTCTTCATCAATTCTTAGTTACTCGAAGTGAGTTTTCTTTTATGAAGAGTAGCCCTAGTTCATCTTGAAACTACTCAAAACCTAGCCATTTAAGTAGAATATGATTTGATCTTAGAAGGGAAAGTGAGAAATAATAGCATCAAGCCTAGAGGGTAGCCCTCTACAACTTCACCTTCTACTATCACTATGGATCCTATGGTTCAAAATCTAGAAAATGAATTGTTAGCACTCAAGAAACAAATGTTTCAAGGTATGTCATTTTTTCCATACAAGTATGTTCCAAGGAAGACATACCCAAATGATTCTAATTATTCCAATAATGTTGCAAGGAATCAAAATTATATTAAACTTCCTCCACCATAAGTAAGGCTTGTATTGGAGGCACCTCCAAATAATGTAACAGTCAATTGGTCATAACTTGAAATTGATGATGTTCCAGAATTGGAATATGTTTTAGAAGAAGATGCAACTCATATCATAGGAGATGAACAAGGAGAAGTTGGATACTCTAATATCAGGTTTCTAAACTTTGAAGAAGAAGAAGAAGATGAATAAGAAGAAGATATACAAGGTCAGTCTTATGTCATATTTACCCATTCACAAAGTCAAAAAAATCAACAACAAAAGGTTGATAAAGCTAAAACCAAGGATGAACCACACAAGGAAGTTATTATTGCTAAAATAAGAACTCCTTTGTTAGTTCAAAAAAAGGACATAATGATGGATAAAAAACTAAGTACTCCTTACCATTCTACTTCTCCTTCTACATCTAGACCCAGTGTCTAAAACTTGAAACCTAAAAATGAAAATACCTTATCTTCCTCAACTGCCCCATATCTAGATTTTGATATCATAAACCATGCCAATAAGACAAAAATCCAAATGTCAGAGGTTGAGTATCTCCAATCTAATCCTAACCAATTTGAAAGATTGGAAAAATTTGTAAAGGGTAAAGGGATCAAGCCTAATCAGAACTCATCTAAGAGTATACTAATTGACCCTACGCCAAGACTAAAGTAAAATAACTTGGTTGTAACTCCTACATCTAAATCTATAAAAATAGAACCTTTCTATATTTCCCTATTTTCAATGGTTACAAGCCTAGTAATTATGTTATTGATTCAGGTGTTTCCAACAATGTGATGCCTGCCAAGGTAGCTACTACTTTGGGCTTAACCTTGAGAAAGACTTTTGACCATTGCTTCTCAATGGAAACTAAACAAGTACCTCTCATAGGCCAAATCAAGGATGCACAATTTACATTTACTACTTTTCTAGAGAAAAAGATCAACATGATGGTTTTAGTGGCTGATGTTGTAACCTCATATAGAGTTCTATTGGGACACAACTTTTGTAAATATGTTGGTGGTGAGATCAACATGGATTAGTCTAAGGCTAGGATACCTATTAAGGGTGTTATGTGGAAACTTCACCCAAAGAATCAAGTGAAGTATATTGTGACAAATATTGAGGATCTAAAAGCCCATATTCTTTTTGAAACTTTTAGAATGGGGACATGTTTCTTGACAACAAATGAACATCCAATATCTTCAAATGCCATTTTATAAAAAGATTAGGAAATAGATAAACCACCCACTTTAGATGAAGAAGTTTTAGATTTTGAAACTATCAAAGTTGAAAGTTCAAATGATGTATGGACTTTAGAATTTGATGACAATTGTTCTTCAATTGGATCTGGAGCTGGAATAGTTCTCATATCCCTAAAAGGAAAGATTTTCCCTTTTTCTTTTAAGTTGTAGTTTGATAACACTAACAATATTTTTGAGTATGAAGCTTTGTTGTTAGGGATGGATGTTGCACAAAGAAAAGGAATTAAAAATCATCATGCTTAGGGTGATGTTGAGTTAATCATTTACCAAATCAAGAATCTATACCAAACAAAGAATGAATTACTAAGGCATTAGCATAATCAAGTTTGGGATTTCATCAAAAGTTTTGATGCTTTCAGTATATCGATAGATCCAAGAGAATATAATGATAGAGTTGATTCATTGGATATTTTAACCACTCCCTTGATTCCTCACAAAGATTTCCAAGGAAACAAGTATACCATTGAGTTGGTTTTTTGGCCCAGTGTTCCTGATAATGTTAATCATTGACAAGTTTTCAACAATGATGAGAAAGTCATCTTATTCTTGGAGAAGGTGGAAATTTTTAGTGATTTATATTTTGAATGAAGTGAATCTACCCTTCAAGAGTCCATCTCTGAAGTTAATGAAGAAACTAATGAATAAATATTACAGCTAAAAGGAAATAGGATTCCCAAGGGATTGGTATCTTTGGAGAGACTTTTTGATAAACATGATCGAATCATTAAACGTCGACAATCAAAATCAAACTCAACAACAGAAATTAAGCGAGTCAATATAGGGATAGAAGATGATCCCAAAATGATAAATATTGGGAAATGTTTCTCACCTAAATAAAGAGAGAAGTTGGTGGTAATTATTCATAATTATATTGATGTATTAGCATATTCATATGCTTATTTGAAGTCTTTCTGACTTAAGGAGGTGCAACAAGATATTCCTCTCAAGTTAGGTTCTCAGGCTCATAAGCAAAAATAGCGACAGTATAATCCTAAAATCTCAGGTACCATCCTCAATGAAATTCAAAAAATGTTGAATGCTCAAATGATTTTTCCTATACATCATTCCACATAGATAGCTAATATTGTTTCTATGAGGAAAAAGAAAGGAGAAATTTGCATCTACATTGATTTTCATAATTTGAACTAATTGTCACTTAAAGATGATTACACATTAATGGTAATGGGTCAATTACTACAAAAGGTGATAGGTTCAAAAATGTTATCCATGTTAGATGGATTATCTAGATACAATCAAGTGGAGTTTTGTGATGAAGATCAACATAAGACAGCCTTCACTACTCCATGGGGCACTTTTACATATCACAAAATGCCTTTTGGATTGATCAATGTTGGTGCCACCTTTCAAAGGGATATGGATTTAGATTTTTAAGAAATAATCAGTAAGTTTATTGTAGTCTACCTAGATGATCTAACCATTTTCTCAAAAAAAAATCAAGATCATTGTGACCATTTGTAGCAAGTGCTTAAAAGATGTCATGAACATGGGATATCTCTTAATCCCAAGAAATCCATTTTTGTGGTTACTAAAAGTAAGGTCCTTGAACACATTATGTCTAAAGAAGGAATCAAGATTGATTCTGAATGGGTCAAGTCAATTTAGAATCTTACTCTTCCATCAAGTAAGAAAGGAGTCTATTCCTTGTTTTGGAAGGTTAATTTATTATGAAGATTTATTCCTAATTTTGATAAAAAGACACGTCATATTGTTGACATGATGAAAGGTAAATCAATATTCCATTGGAATATAAAGGGTAGAGTGGCCTTTCATGAAATTAAGGAAGCAGTTTCACTTGCTCCTATCCTAGTTTTCCCTGACTATACCAAGAATTTCATCATGTATAGTTATGCTTCATAGCATACCTTATCTGAAATCTTGGTACAACCAAATGAAGAGGGGATTGAATCTCCCATATATTTCATGAGCTACCCTCTAAAGGCTCATGATCTTAAGTATTCATCCATGAAAAAACATGCTTATGTTATGGTGAAAGAAGTTAAGCATTTTAGGTATTACATCCTTAACTCTCACACCATTATGCTAGTACTAGATTCTATAGTTAAGTCCATTCTGACTCAACAAGAATTTAGAGGAAAAAGAGTTAATTGGATTTATAAGATCCAAGAGTATGATATGAATATTAAGCCTACAAAAATTATGTGTGGAAAAGGTTTGTGTCAACTCATGGTAGAGACCAAACCAGAAGAGATACCCAACAATGAAGGAGATACATAAGAACTTCCCATGGTCTTGTTTTTTATCACAAAAAATGAATGGTATTCTGATATTGCTCATTTCCTCACATATGGAGAGTGTCCAGAATATTTGTCTCACAAAGAGAAGATGAAAATTAAGCTTAAGGCTAAAAACTTCATCCTTCGAGATAATGGTTTGTATAAGTGAAACTTTCATGGATTTTTTTTATGATGCATAGATAAAGCATAGAAAGGTAAGTTATTGGAATCTTTTCATGATCTAGCTTGTGGAGGACATTTTTTAGCCTTGATCACAGATCACAAGATTTTTTGGGCAAGATACTACTAGCAACACTTTTTCAGGATGCATACGCTTGGGTGCATAAATGTGAGAAGTGCCAATATTTTTGGAGAAACCCAAGTTAGCAGCCTTACCTCTTAAGCCAGTATTTATTGAAGAACCTTTCTAGCAATGCAGTGTTGACTTTATTAGCATGGTGAACCCACTGTCAAGTGCGGATCATAGTTATGTTCTTACATCTAAAGATTATTTTACAAAGTGGGTGAAGATAATTCCAACAAAACATGTTACTTCAGAGGTTTTTTGTAACTTCCTTAAAGAAAATATCATCACAAGGTTTGGAGTACCTAACAAATAGTGAGCGATAATGTTTCTTGTTTCACTTTTCAAGAGATGACTCAGTTTTGCTTTGAATATGGAATTATTCTATCTCACACCATGGACTACTTCCCTTAAGGAAATGGTCAAGCTGAGTCAAGTAACAAGAATTTAGTTACTATCATTAGAAATTTGGTAGAGGAGAATTAGAGAACTTGGCACAAGGCATTATATGATGCATTGTGAGCTGATCGTATCACTCCCAAGTGAGTGATTGGTATGTCTACTTTTCAACTTTTGTATGGGTTGAATTCAAAAATACCCATCACATTAGAGTTGTTCACTCTCAGATTGGATAAGGCAATTGAAAATGAAACATTTGAAAGCTCTCTAGACAAGCATATTATGTACTTTGTCGAGATAGAGGAGCAATGTATAAAGGTAGTGGACCGCATTGCTGAACATCAAAGTCATGTCAAGGAAATTTTTGACAAGAAATCCAAGTCATGAGATTTTTGAGTTGGAGATCTAGTTCTTTTGTGGGATAAGATAAGAGAACCAAAAGGAATGCATGGTAAATTTTATTCTTTGTGGAAAGGTACGTTCCTCATCCATTAGCTTTTTGGAGAACACAATTTTATTTTGGCACACCTGGATGGAACACCATTACAGTTACCATATAACAGACAACATCTAAAACATTTCACTTAGTGAGGTTCCAGATAAGTTTGTACATCTTATAAATATATGTATATTCTTTGTTCTTATTTTAGTCTAGTCAGTCGCCTGACTCTGTGGTCTAATTGAGTAAGGCACTTAGAGTTTTGGGATTCTCTTTCGTTCAAAGCTTTTCAAAGAATGCTTTAATGAAATTCCCTATTTAGAGCCAATTGTTATCCTTGAATTTAAGTAGGCTCAATTCATAGGATAACCCTTACAAAACTTATCCATTTCGTAATCCATGGGCTCTAAACATGAAAAATAAGGCCATTCTCTACCTCCTTGGGTTTATTTTTCCTAAAAAATTCTTGTGAGGGAATTTTTCACCCCATGTAGTTTAGAGAATTTTCTCCAAACTACACCAAGTCCATTTTGTTGTGAGTTAGAGAAAAATATCTAAACTACACCATTATGTGTAGTAGCAAAGAATTTCTATGACACTACACATACAAGGTCAGAAAATTTCTCTAACCCTGTACTTGGGCCCACCACCTATAGTAATTAATACTCATTAATTACCTCACTTATATATAATTGCATCTCATAATTTTTATTTTTACTATTCCTTTTTTCTATTTATGAGCTCGTGTGTACCTCTTATCATTCATCATTCATGCATTTGTTTGTATCTTGGTTCACCATTTCTACGCTTAAACACGATTACTTGGCTTGATCACATTATTTCTCCCAAATTTTAAGTGAGTTTTGTTTCTTATTTCCTACAAAGTTATCTTTTATTTTTATCCTACAGTTTTTATTTAATCATACCTATGCACTATTTTTCTCAAAACCTTCTCACTATTGTACCATGCCCTATTCCCCCATGTGCATATCATGTTTTTCGATCTATCAATCATGTATATCTTCATTTAATTTAACCATCTACATATTTTCCAAACCCATTGACCCATGTTGAGATTTTTCTCTCTGTGGGTGAAACCCATAGAATTTTCTCTGAGATGCACCTCTTTCATTTGTTCCCCATGGACCTCAGAGAAAATTATCTGAGTTGCATTACTTTTACTTTCCCTATGCATATCAAATAATTTTATTTGAAGTGCATGTAACCATTTTCATGTTGGATAATTTTCTTTGATGCACACCATGAGCTCAAAACCAAGGTGTAAGTCATAGAAAATTCTTTGACCTACACCATTGTAACCCAAGGTGCAAGTCAAAGAATTTTCTCTAACTTACACCAAGACTTGAATCTAAAACCTAAGGTGAATGTTGGATAAACTTATTTGAACTACACTAAATATCTACCAAACCTAAGGTGCTGATCCATGCAACAATTCAGATGACAATTCAGGTGATGGGTCCACCCCAATTGATGACGAAACTTCCGGGAGCCATAACTTTTGTATCGTAGCTCCAATTGACTTGTCATTTAAACCATTGGAAAGCTAATAATGAGGGGAACATCGTGATATGGCATGGATATTATCTCAATGAATTTTGAACCCTAAAAACCCAATGGAAGTGCTCCAAATTTTAATTTTAGTAGTGCAGTCTAAAAATAGTACATTTTTAAAAATAGTAATTCCTCGAATTCTGTATTGTTGTAAATCGTGGAAGTCAAACCACTTAATATCCCTCAAGATTGGTGACCTTCCACATCCTCCTCACACCTTCGAAACATGTATAAATTAATATGTAACCCAAAATAGAAATCAAACATCTCTTCTCAGAGATAGGCATATGTTTGGGTCTGCAATTTTGATCAATAAAAAATCTCTTTTCAGAGATAGCATTATTTGAATTGTGTTATTCTTATTTTTGAATTATCTTTCAACCAAAGCTTTTGATTTTTGGATCAGGTGCAAGTCAAATAATTTTCTATGACTTACACCTTACCCCAAAATTTTACCAACTCCCATGTAATTCAGATAATTTTCTCCAGATTGCACCAAAAGACCAGTTTTATCCATATCCCATGCAGGAGCATAGATTTTTTCCACTCTTGCATTTTTTCCAAGACAAATGAAAATTCTAAATCTAGAATAATAAAAATTTCTTGTAGTTAATTAATGTCAGATGATTTATCCACCAAGAAATAATGAAGTACAAGTTCCAAGAGGTGTTTTTGGTATTTGTAGTGGAATCTAATGTGGATCAAATTGGAGACACTAAAATTGACCATGTTGACATTGTAGAATTTTTGCATAGATTATGGAGGGAGCCCATTGCTTCACACATCTAGGTTATTTTAAATAGTGAGATTCATTTGGTAGCTACTTTTCCTGTCTCAGCACAAGACCCAAAATTTGTCCTAACAGTTGCTACCCACTTTGATAAGGAAACCAGATCAATCAAGGATGATAGTAGGAAGGTGATAATTCAGTTGAATGCTGAGTAATTTGATAAAATATTTCATCTTTCAGACATTAAAGAGTACTCAGATATATTTACCAACACATCCCAAGAATATTATGAAAGGAATTTTGGCAAGTGTAAGAGGCACATCAATGCACATTGGCTGAGGACTCCTAGACATTTAATTGTAAGATGGCCTAAATACTTATATCACAGTGAATTCTTGGAAGAAGTAGGAGATTTGATTACTCTCTTGAGTAGAGTTAAGGGCCTCCCAACATCAAATATGTTCCAAGAATAGATGTACCATTACATCTTCATAATCAAGAAGCAAAAACAAAGAATTTACTAGGGGAGCCAAATCAGTGATGTTATATGTCACTAACTTTCAGAGGTGACTTATTCCTTGAATTTTTATATGACTTATCTAGTTTATGTCATAGCCAACATGAGATCCTTCCTAGGGTTGACTAGCAATGGTGAAAGGAAAAAGGTCCCAATTTATGACTATTATCCACAATTAACTCTTAATGAAAGTATCAAAAATTACAAGAGAGTTAATGATGATTTTTTCTACAAATTCATTTTCATCTTTGAGCATGACATTGAAAAGAAGAGGGTTTCATATCAGGCATGGGCAATAGTAAATAAAATAGTTTGCATCTTTTTATAGCTCCCAACCTTCACCTACATCAAGGTAGGTGGATTTGATGAGCAACCATACATGCTACCAAGATATCCAAGTGATAAGTCAATATTGATGGAGATGTGCAGACAAATAATGAGTGTACATAATAAGTAGTCAAATTCCCATAAAAGATGTTTTAATTTTATAATCAGTATTGGGTGGTATACTATTGCCACTACTCCAAAGGCTAAAACCATAGAAACTGAACTATTGTGAATAACTCTTAAGAGATTTAAGAGTATATAATATTTTGATTATAGGTTGATGAAGGAGAAACTCAAGCATAATTTCACTCATGTACACAAGATTGAGAACATATAGGTAGAATTGAGGACTGATGAAGATGTAAGGAAGTTGGATTTCAGCCATCTTACTATAAACCAAATTGATAATCTAAATTTAGCTAATGTTCTAGCAGATTTTTCAAATGATGAGGATGTATTGGACCCCTCATATGAGGGTAATCAAGTAGATTATACTCCTCTTCCTCCAATATAATGTTCAATCAAATAATCTACATCAATTAGGGATAGATTCCAACCCATAGTATCTAGGACCAATGCTTGGTTGGTGTCTAAAGGTATTAAGTTGAAACATTTCAAAACTAGTTCTAAGGAGGAATATGATGAAGATACTACCAAGAAATGAGGGGAGCTTAGGAAAAAGAACAAAGAACAAATAAAAGGCTTCTACTTTCATTCAAAATCCAAAGTTTTTATTTCTAAGTAAAGGTAAAAAGAAAGACAAAGAAGCTAGTGCTAAGGAAAATGCTCGATCAAAAAAGGAGGAAATCTAGCTACAAGCAAGGCACCACCTCAATTAACAAATTCACAAATGCCTTAGCTAGTGATTCAATAGACTACACAATCAGAGGCTATACAATCAGAGGTTTTTTTGGTTGAGACTTCTCAAACCATAGTTTCACATGTAACTTTTTCCATAATTTCCCCTATAGATACAACTATACCAATTATTTTTGTTCCCCCTTAAGTTGTTCTTTCATATCCCCCTTCACTTCTTAGTGCCATGATTTTTCAAGTTCCCTCATAAGATACATTAGATCAAGTTTTTGATTCAATGTCAAATTTACCCAATCCTTTAAAGTCATTGGGATCCCCAACTAATTTGTACTTCACTCAATAGGATATAGATAAATTCATGTCCGCATCTTCCTCCACAATAACAACCTAAGCCCCTATCACCCCAGTGTCTAAAATACCATCAGACCCCAAAGTATCATTCACACTAACCCAAACCCCATCGATTATAACCACTATTCCATTAGTGTCAACTTCGCTATTAGATACCTCCACTATTCCACTTTCCATTCCACCTACTTCACAAACCATTGTTCCTCCCCAAACATCACAATCCTTGGTTTCTTCTGCTTTAGAAGACTCATGTCCTCTTCCTCCATGGCTAATTTATCATACACCTAAGAGGAAGAAGTAGGCTATCTCACTCGATGATTTTGATTTTGGTCAACTTGTGTCAGTAAAGCCCAAAACAAAAAATAAGGCCAAAACTATGTCAAGGGTAATTTTTGAATCTAGACACAAGTATGCTGAAGTTATAGTGCCTCCTAAAGATAAAAGCATTAAATATTTTCAAGTGTCTGATTGGGGAAGTAAATATATGAGGGTGCAAAAGAAGATTTGCAAGTAGCTATGGCATCTTTGTTAGAAAGATATGATAAAGACAAGAAGATCAATGATCATCTTAAAATACAAGTAGAATAGTTGACCTCTATTTTATTGAAGATCACTTAATCTTATAAGTCTTTTGACCCTATTATACATGAAAACACTAAAAAATCAATTCAATAGGTAGAGAAAATTAGATCTCAAGGTCAGATAGTCAATGCCTGGATTGAGAGATTAACAACACAAGGTACTCAGGGGTTACATTCTATCATTGGATTTTTTAAGAACCTGAGTGAAGTGAAAATAAAAATTTAGCAAATAATTAAAACACTCATTCAAAAAAATTAATTGACTAAGAAATACATTGATACATGGACTCAGCTACGTCAATTCAAGCTAGATCTCATAGTTGAGCAAAAAGTCATTCCAAATAGAAAAATGTTCATTAAGTACAAGGAAGCCATGAAAAATAAAAGAGAAGTTATCAAGAATCTAGTTAAAGATCTCAAAAAATCTGAAGACATGTGCAATAATAAGATTTTAGATCTTGTAGATAAAATTGCAAAGCTTCCCTATCAGGGTAGAAATGACTCCCAAGAAATTCTTCCTATGGAGACTGTGGTTCAAGAGTTTACATCTTTGCTCCAAATAGAGATTGAAACATGAACATTCACATTGGATTCCATTGACAAATTGATTGAATTTTAAGTCATTATGGATAAACTACAAAGAATCTTGGACAAAATCAAGGATTTACCAGTTAACTTAGAAGATTCTATCATAAGGGTCCTTGCCCTCTCTAGGAGTACATCAGGTCCGGATAATAGTGAGGTCCAAGCTACATTAAAGAGATACAAGGAATATTTAGAGAAGACTAGAAAGGGAAAATTTCCTATGTCTAAGGGCACGTATTTTATTTTTGTAACTTTTCATATCTAATTTTGTTTGGTGCAATTTGCATGTAGGAAAAGTACACAGTCCTAAGTCAAATTAGACTCTATCAATGAATAATTCAATGTATTTATACATTTCTTATTTTTGTTCATAGCTCCTCTCTATAAATAGGAGGATGATCTTTGTAAAAAGGACCACCAGGAGATATAGAAGGGAAATACTACCGAATTGAGAAACAATTTTCAAACTTTGTGTTCATATTGTAAATCTTGAATTCCATTCAATATAAGAAAATCAAGTGATCTTTCAATCTTTGTGTTGAGATAAACTTGTGGTGTATTGAAGATATTCTTATGTCTTTTCCATTACACTTTATTATGATTTTATTGAATTGTGGTGTGAAATTTCTATAAAATGAAAGGTTTTCGGAAGCTAATTTTGGAGTCTCTGAGCTACTTTTTAGTTATTGGGTTTGTGTCCATCATTGGAAGTGACTTACTGAGGAGACTTTGGGCTGCAAGTTATTCTTCTTTGGTGATTTTAATATTTTTTGGAAATAAGGTGAAGACTTTGGGCTGCATTTTATTCTATCTTTTAAGTTTACTCTGTTGATATTATTCTTTTAATCTTTTGGATAACAAATATGGATATCGGTTGTAATTGGTCCATCAAGTAATCTTATATTTTCAAAATATATAGTAAATAATGGAAGAAAGTTTGTGATTGAACATCAATTCTAAAAAAAGAGGATTGGATGATATGACAACACCCATTTTTATTAAATTAGTGTAAATATGTGTAAATAATTAAGTGTTGTGTTAGTTAGCACTAAAAAGGGAGTCTCCCCTTTCCTTGAGGAGAGATTATATCTCATCATACTGTGGCTAAAAGTACAATTTTGTTACCACTATGTCAATAACAAAATATTCACCCATAAAAAATAATACAAATCAAAAAAATTAGTAAAATATAGTACTAATAGGCTTGGTTTTTGCTTGCTTACCTCTCCTTCACACAAGCATTATCGATTTATTGAGGTAATGTGAAATGCTAATGTGTTTTCTTCTCCTCCGAGTGAAATGAAAACATGTTTTAGGGTGGAGATGATGGAATCCAAATCAAAATAAAAATGAAATAACATGGCCATGGGATTGAGATTTATATGTTTTGTTTGTAGTTATTATAATGCGTACATGTTATGTACAATATGTACCTAACACATACATGTGATGTATATTATACATAATGTGTACATTGGGTTTTCTTTATTTATTTCTAGTTGTTATAATACATACATGCTATGCATAGTATACATAATACGTATGTGTTATGTATACTATGCATAACGCTATACATACATGTAAATTGGGATTTTTTATTTTTATTTTTAGTTTTTATGCATTATGCATAGTATTCATAATGTGTAAATGTTATGGATGATATAAATAATGCGTACACATTATGGTTTGGTAACTACCAAGCTTAAATTCAAATAATGCATACACGTTATTGCTATAACACATACACGTTATGGTTTGATAATTACCGAACCTAAATTCAAATAATGCATACACATTAAAAATTATTATGTACGCATTGAACTAAAACGTCCATAAAACTATCCATAATCTTTTTGTACTTACCCTTTAACATTATCACAACATGACCTCGTTTTCAAAGTGAGATCAAGTACTTACTTTTGGAGGGAACCAATAACATGCATCATGGATAAAATATGACTAGTAGGAATAAGAGTGGTTTAAAAAGGCTCAATCATGGGTTGTAATTGATCGTCTACTTTATAATTAATCATCTACTATAAACATTTCAATATGATAGGATTATGAAAAATGTCATTGTATGGCTTGAGGTTGGAATGGTATTTTAATGTTGAAAAAAATTATATAAATGAAATAGATTTAGAAATATATTTTTGTAGATAAAAGCCTAATCCATGGACAAAAAATGATCTATTATAAATATTAACTTCAAACAATGATAAACACTTTAATGATTACATAATCTTTCTTGAATTTGCAAGTGTTATCATGTGAATGATAATAATATCTTGTATATCTCTTAATGTTAAATGAACTACAATACTTGTATTGTCTTTAGAAAATTGAATTCAAATTAAAAATTTATTAATATCCAAAACAAAATCAAATAAATTAAAACATAAAAATATATTAATAAGTTATTTGCCCTTTATCAAAAATGAGGTAGTGGGTTATATCTTGGTTCAGTCATTTTACAAAATATAAAAAGGCGTGTCATCTATTATAAATGTATAAATAATTCTTTCATGCACGAATTTAAAACATATATGAAAAGAGTTTGAAGGAAATAAAATAAATTATTTGAGTGCACGATCTTCCAAACTTTTAGGAAATAATTGTATAAGAAGTGCATCATCATCATAAATATAGTTACACGAGGAAGCATTCTAACGAATACAATTGAAAATAAAGAGTATTGGTTTTATTATACAATAAAAATATAGGGACTTTTATACCATTGAATTAGATTCAAGTATTTTATGAATTTTAGATTTAAGATATAGTGCATGAGATATATTTGGATATAAATTTTAGAATTTTAAGATATATGAGGAATATTTAGAAGAATACATACGAAAATGGTATGGTTTTTCATTATAAATTTATGAAAATTTAAGGGTATATTAGAGTAGAATCCTAAATCATATTTGATTAAATGGTTTTTCTTATTTATTATGAAATAAATTTTACATTTTTGAAGCATAAATATAAAAATAAAGAAATATTTCCTATAATTAATATATAGAGTTTTGAAAATATAAATCTAAAATTTAAAATAAATTTTTT
Source organism: Torreya grandis (assembly GCA_037957365.1). Lineage (NCBI taxonomy): Eukaryota > Viridiplantae > Streptophyta > Pinopsida > Cupressales > Taxaceae > Torreya > Torreya grandis. Next base: position 322,414 of record JARHVA010007688.1, on the reverse strand, counting down.
TGAGAAATAATATAATTATAACACGAATAAACACACTAAAATTTGAAGAATATTTAAAAATAGAATTTTGATTAATAAAATCATAAATAAAATGAAGCTAGGACATTTAAATGTAAGAATATAAAATATAACTAAATTTAAAAAAAATATAGAAAATCAAAATCTAATAATAAAAAAATATAAATAAAAATATAATTACAATAAATATTGAAAAAATAATATTTAAGATTTATTATTCATCAATGTATGTTCATTAAAATGTAAATAATAGTGAATGGTTGTTGGTTCAACAGGGGAAGTTGCATGACTCACAAAGAGTTTATCAAAGAATAAAACTTGACACATGAGAAGGGATGAGGCCAAGATCGTGTCCCGTGTGACTTTGACGGAATAGATACCCCTCAATCTTTGATTTTTAGCTCAAGATCACTGTATAAAACGTGATTCATCAAAATAAAATAAAATAAAAATAAAAATATAATTAATATGTAAGACAAGTATATACCTATGTGTGAGAGGCACGATATAACGATTATTTAAAAGTTGACACACACACACACACAAATATATACAAAGGATGATTTTTAAAACAAAATATATATACAAGACAAAATAGATAATCAAAATTGATTTTTAGAGTGCCAAGTGGATTCTTTGACAAGTAACTTGCAAGCCCATGGGTTAGTAGTTTGATTGGCACTTAAGAGAAGGGCCCTACAACACAAAGATTATTAGTTTTCAATGACTTTCTGCAAAACCACCACTCTCTACAAAATCATTGATACATAGGGCAAATCCGTAACTAGAGACTGCAAAGTCACAACTGGGGGTAAAAAATTGTAAGTCACAAGTTGTGACTTTGCAGCTAAGAGATGACCATGATGATTACCTGTAAAGCCACGATTAGGTAGACAAAATCATGACTGGGTCTGACAAAGGTGCTACTGTTGATAAATCGATATTTTTGATTTTGTCGTAAACCATAAAATCATGACTTGTAATGATAAAATCGCTACTGAAAACAAATAGAGAGTTGTGATATTGTAAGAAATGACAAAAAATTTAGATTTATTGATAAAATAATTACACAGGTAAAAAAATGATTTATTTAAAGATGAACTATGAGCTGATTGTTCATGATATTTTCAAAATTTTGACTAAAAGATATTAAGATGATATATAAACCAAAATTGAGTAGAATCCAAAAATTTAAAAGGAAAGATTTCAGTTTAAATCTGCTCTACAAGATGATAATTTAGCAAACTGAATTAGCTTGAAATAACAAAAAAATGACAAAACTAGGCCAATTGATAAATTTGTGATTGTCAACACAATACCTCTATTTGCCAAAATAATATCACAATTCTAAAAAGGTTGAGACTTGCAATTTTGTCAAAGATAAGAAAAAGGGATGAAGGCCTATGTTTTCCAATGTCTTCAATTGATTCTTCTGACCTTGGTGGATCTAGTTGACCCTGTACAACACATAGATCATACAAAAAACCATGTAAAGAAAGAACCAACATGCAAAAATTGGGGGTTATTTAGTAGATATGGATTTAAGAAAACCCCAAAAATATTAGGTGGAAGACTTATAGTGATAAAAAAATCCCTGCAAAGACATAGAATGTCAGAATGGACCTCATAGATTAACTGACAGAGGTCAATAGTCAATGGTTTTAGGGAAGACTATAATGCCACAACTCTTAGCCACAATATTGTAATTGCCAAGGTGATATCACTAACGGGGGAGTCACAATATTGTATCTTGATTTTTTCCTAATAAAGTCCTTCATCACACCCTTTTAACCTTATTTCCTGCATACAGAGGGTTAAGGATTTGACAAAATACCCAAGAACCTACACAATAAGCACACAAGGGGTCAGATAGGACGATAATCAACCAAGAACACCGTTAACCGTATGCTTACATTTAAAACCTACAATATCATGACTATTATTATCAATACCACTTATTGTAGGACAAATTTGTGGTTGGGTAAGTCATGGTTTTGTCAAATGATGGAATCCTACTAAAACTAATTGTTAATGTCTAACAAAATCATTATTAAGATTAACAAGATCATGACTAGACTAATAAAATCATGACTACCGAGTCACAATATTGTCAAAGGGAAAAAACCTATATGGTCAGACAGACGATTAGCATTTAAATCTAGTGATTAAAGTAAAGTCACAACTGATGATGGTAATATCATGACTACGTAAGATAATGTTGTGATTACCAGTGCAATGTCATGACTGAAACCTGTACACACAAAATTTCAAAAATTTTGAGATTTTCTTGATCCAATTAACCTTGCAGGCTAGCAAAAACAACACTATCAAGCAAAATTTATTAAATAGGAGCATCCCAATCCCACTATGGTCACCAAAATGTAGTATTATTTTGAGCTCTATATGAATTAAAAAATTAATTAAACCTAAAACTCAAACTACCTATTAAGAAGGATTCTAAATACAAATCAAAATGATATAAAACTTACCAAATTCTTTGTTTCTTCTAACCTCCTTTCGGGATTTGCAAATGGGTTTGTGATTGTATATTAGACTCAGATTTGACAAAGTGATGGCATGATTGTTAATTGATTATGGATGTTTGATGATAGGATAATTAGACATGAAGGCTTTAGGATTTTTTTAGTTCTCCAAGTTGGGCATGGATTTGTTAGAAGATTGTTAGATGGCTCCAAGTTGGTTTTCCATGGCTCAATCATGGATTTTTATATGAAAATGAAGATAAAAATATGAGAATTTAAAATTGTTTAGAAATCTCTAGTTTAGAAACTTCTAGAGTCTAAGAGGAGCTTCTCTAGAGGCTTCTCAATTAGTTTAGGAGATAATGGAGGGATTAGATGGGAGTTAATAAGGTTTAGGGCTCATAGGGATATAGAAAAGGCTAGGGTGTAGGGTAGTAGATGGGTATGTGGGGTCATGGAAATTTAAAATTCCCAAACAATAGGTAAGTAGGATTAAGATGGGATAATAGGGATTTAGGATAGATTAATTAATTGATGGGGATGAATAAGGTTAATAGATGAATAAATATATAAATGGGACATTAGATAATTGATTAGGAAGGGAAGATAAATTAGATTAGATGAATTAGTATCGAATAATAAGAATATTAATGATAATAATGAAGCAAGCGATTTTAAGTGCATACACAGAGAAAGGTAAATTTAACTTAAACTTACAAGGTAGATATATACATAGAATAAATATATATAGAGCATAATATTAACTCAAAATTTTACCTCTATATAGGTAAATGGTGTCATCCTAATAGAGGTAGATGTAATGGTGGATGACTCAATAGTTGGATCATTATATGTAAACAACAACCACAACAAGTCAAATATTGTAAATGTTGACTGTGATGATGAAGGAATTGTCACCTCCTATGACATAAAAATGACATATATATTATATTAAATTTATATTTAAGTTAATTGTTATCTAAATTAAAATTATAAATATAACTTAAATTTAACATGACATTTATATTTGCATCTGTGTGGTGAATGATATTTATATGCCAAATGTGCATGTCAAAAACTCATCACTCATAAGAATATGATCTAATCCATTTGAACCATCGACACCATCATCATCAAAAGGTCTTGTGCACATAGATTCACATGAAATACAAGGGTGGGGTTGGGGTTGGGTAGGTGGTGTATCTATAGCATCACTCTATGAAATCTTACTCATATGTTGAATGAGTGTATCGATGAGTGAATTAAGAGCATGTAGAGTGTCTATCTCCATGACCTGATAAACTATGGAGGGGATCTTAGACTCAAGAGGCTTTTGGATATGGATCCATGTAAGTCAATTAGGCACACAATATTCACCTAGTTGATCGTGTGCAGAACTTATTCCTCAACCTTAAAACTCACTGAAATCAAAATAATTAGGAATCTCATTAGGGACAAACTCACAGTAGAGTTTCCTCCAAAAATATAATGGGACCTCATGGTTGTTACATGGTGAATGGTCAAAGACCATCCATCATCGATCCAAAAAATTAGTTGTGATTAAATTTTGTACACAGTGATGAATAGAAATTTTTTTAATGGTTACAGGAAATGGGGCATTAGTGGTTGGATTGATGAATAAGACGTAAATGAAGGCTTTTCAAAAAAAATTGTTCTTGACCTAAAGGGCTAACAACTTGTCATCATAATATGCCCTACAAGTATCCCTATATGATATCCATTGATCAATTTGACTCGTTATAGAGTCAATTTGACCTAATATAGTCTCTAGGGAATTGGTTAGTTGGGTGTAGTGGGGGTTGGTCAAAGTGGGATCTCTCATTCTATCAATTAACTCTTCAAATTCAAGTTTGTTTCCCACAATATTGTCAATAAAAACCTCTTGATTACCAAAAGGTTTTAGGGAACTATAGGAGGGTTAGGTGGAGGGATATGAGGAATAAGAGGGTTTTTTAGAGGGTTAGGAGGAGGAAAAATTACAGGGTTCTATGGAGGGTTAGTAGGATAGGCTGTTAGTAAAAACAAATTACATTTAAAAACTAGGGTTAAACAATGAAAATTATGAAAAATTAGGGTTAAATAGGGAAGATTTTAATCACTTGCCTCGCTTACATGGTAGCATCATCGATCAACAAATCTGTGAGATGAATCTGGCAGCTTCTTGGCACTCTCTAAATTATTCTACACAAAATGTGATTGTAGAAGCTATGGGAGAGTGAGGGAACTCAAATGCAAAATGAAGATTTTGCATTCAGGTTTCCCTTTTTATTTATTTTTTGAAACATAGGTAATGTAATTGTATTATTAGAAATGACAATAATGTGATCACATTAATAACACAATCATGTTATTATTCAATATAATGTGATCGTGTTATTACATAATATGATTGCATTATGGCTCGACAATCTTGAGCCTAGATTCAAATAACGTGATCACATTAATTAAATAATGTGATCATGTTATTAATTTACACAATCATGTTACTAGTAATATCTATGAAAATATCTCCCAACTCTGTGTATTTACCCATATTTATATATATTTGAACAATAGTTATTATATTATTAGATCAACCATGGTTAAGCCCTAATATATTTACTTTACTTACAGTTATAATAAGTTATATTGCATTTCGGTATTTGAATTTGGAATTATTTTTAGTTATTGTTTGGATAAGTTGTTAAGTATTTAGTTTTTTAAAAAAATTATTGCATTATTCTAAGTACAACTTGAGGGGTTCTTACATGTGATATCAGAGCTGAGGCTCGAACTCTGGGACCTAATGAGTCCATTAGAATTTTTATATCTTTATGTTTATCAGAAAAGAGAATTATAAATGTGTGTATGGTATATTGAGTATTTACTTTGAGAGCATTTTACCTCTTTAAGAGTTGTTAAAGGGTCGTTTTATCAAGTGTCTCATTGGTGATGGTTATTTACAGTGTTGGGGTAGGTAAGTACATAACATAGTTCTTGAGATGTGAACAAGAGTTTCCTACCATATTTTGATCTTTTAAATCGAACACCTCGAGAATGATTACATTTTTATTGGTAATCAAATCACTTTCACCATTTGTGTTTTATATTGTGAGTGTTTTAAAAGCATGGAGTGCTTCTCACTTAAGTATTTATACTTTAGTATTATGTCTTATTTACACAAATCTTAAGAGTGGAAAATCCTATAAGACCATTCTAGATTGGCACCACCTAGTGTGGTCAGAATTTTATTGTAGTTGAATGTAGATGTCTTGGTTGTGAATTCCTTTGTATTAGGAGTTTGTTTATGTGGATTAGCACCTTTATATTTATAGTACGTTGATTTAGTGTTTCCTTAAAAATAAAACTTACTTATGAAATGTTTTTTGACCATATTACCTTGAGTTCCTAAGATAGTGTTTCCTACTTCTTGTTGAGAGAAGTTGTCAAATTAGATGGATTGATGCATTTTTGTGGTTAGTATTTTTCCTTCTGGTTGTGGAGGTAAGTTATGATACTACACTTACAAGTTTGGTAAGTGAATAGTGATTTGGCAACATGGATTGTGGTGTTCCTTTTACCATGTGAGGGTATGTAGGATATTTTTTATTGAGATTTTAGCTCTCTACTTTTCAATTGTGACTTTTTAGAGTCATTATTTTATCTAAACTTATATACTTGACCACGAGGAGTGGTTAACATTGAATTTATATAAAGTCTAGTAATTATAATTATTATGTTATTATATATCTTTATTTAGACTGATATTATTCTCTTTTTAAAGCATGTTATTTTTAAGTTTTATATGTGTACCTTTCTTCAGGACAAGTAGGGTATGAGATGTGCATAACATATTAATAGATTAAAAGGGTTGAGATAAAATTTTAACTTGTTGAATTTTAGCCAAACAAATAGAGACGTTGTCTTGCTTGTTCCTTTTAAAGATTGTAAGGATGGTATAATCCTTGACCTTTGTATGTCATGTTAATTTTGATATTATTTTCATATTAACTATGAATATAACACTATAGGTTAACTTGTGAATTATGATACTAGTTATGTTTAACTAGTGACAACTTGATACAATCTCAAAACGATTGTATTTTTTTTCTTGTATATATGTTAGTACATATAGAATCATTTATCACATAGTATTGATTTTTATGATATATTAGTATAGATTTGTGTTTCATTAAACCTTGTACATATTTTGGAGATCATCAAGTCATGGAGACCTGAGGGAAGAGTGGTGAATTAGAAATATGAGTTCTAAAATAAGATGGTATCTTACTTAGACTCACATTAACTCGGTAGTTATTGAGTTTAGATATGATAGATAGACTTGTCAAATCTAGGATTTGACAAATGAACTTATCAAATTCAATCGTATGGCCATACACATGTATACTTTAGATGAGTATTTCATGATTTTGTATATATTGAAAATATAATATTTCTAGTTCTTATTTTTTATCATACTTATCAAGAGATTCGTTGAGTAGTGACATTATTGACATGTTATAGTTATTTGAAGCTATGCAGAGTAATGATAACATTAATTTATACACATTATTCTTGCCAGATTCCTTAGATACTTTTCACCAAAATGAGAAATACATTCTCTAGATTAGAGAAATGTGCATAGGCACTAGAAGGTTTTTTAGAACTCTCCCTAGTCATTTTTTTTGGCTTTTATGATGCTTTCATATACTTTTTGGGAAGTTAGTAAAACTTTTACAGAGTTATATTAGACTTGTCTTGTTAGTTTTGGACCTTGGGGTGGTCATGATAGAACCAATTAACATAAGTGACATTCGTAAAACTCATTTACATAATGAAAAATGTCATAGAGCAGGGTCTTGTGGGATCAATACTTTGAGAATAATGCTAATAGAGAGAACTAAAATGAGTTTTTAAGGTAAATTTTGTATTTAGTTACTTAATTTGATACTATATGATATAATTTTATTCTGTTAAACTCTATTATTTATTCAAAATTATTGTTTGAATAAGCATCATCAAAATGATGACCAATTTTAAGAGAGAAGATGTTATATCTCAATTTCACCTTATGATTTATAACCTTTGAATCTATAGATTAATATAGTTATTATCTAATTATTATTACTTTGATTTGAACTTTATGACATATACTATTATGAGACAGTGATATTATTGATTAGTATGCATGATGTGATAGTTATATTTTATTATTCTATACATTGTGGATAAGTATTTGTTAGTTTTACATCATTAGAAGATAGTTATGATGACTCAGACTAACTACCTGTTTATTGCGAGGTGGATGCAGGATTGATCCTACCCTCAAATTTTGACAAGGAAAAATATCATCAAAGAAGATGGACTATATGAGATGATTGAAGGATGACATAGAAATTGTTCGTGACCCTACACACACACAATAGAATATCTATTAACTCTTTTTATTTGATTTGGTTAACTAGTTGTATGGATTTAATTTTTGTGATTATTTTGTTGTGAGATTTTATTACCAATAAACTAGTAATCCGATTTATTTAATACATATTTTTAAAATATAGTTAAAAACATGAACTTAATGGACTTGGCAAATAAATTTGTAGATATAACATTTAAAATGTTTGAAATATCAGTTTAGGCAATTATTGTTATGTTAGTCTTTAATATAATATCTATGTTAATTCTTTGTGTGGACTATCTTAGTTAAATATTTAATGTTTAGATAATGAACCTATTTTTAGGTGGTTTACCTAGTACTAGTTAACAATGGCTTTGTTAATAATAAGTATACTTATCTAATTGTGTTGCATGAAGTCAACCTTCAAATAGAACGGATTGGTTATTAGAAAAGTTCAACTAACTCGAAGCTTTGATGGGAAGGATTAGTATAACTTAATTTAAACAAGAGTAGTCTTTTTATGATCTCTAGTTAAGTAGGAATAAAGGATTTGCCTGATTATGGAAATTAAATATAGAGTTTGATCATTTCAAAACTCAACATGTAAACTCAGTTTCACTTAAAGCTTCATCATGATTGATGTGAAAAATAACATACAAAGTGAAAGGGGTGTGATAGATTTAGAGGTGAATGATTTATAAATTAAGTTGGAATATGGATGAAGAAAAGGTAGGTAGGAGAAATTAGAGAGAAGTTGGAGAAAGAAAAAGGTAGCCAGGCATATTCTTCATCTAGGTGTTTTCACAAGTATTTATGTACAAGGTTGGTTATGCTTTTATATTTCTGTGTAAATAGACTAAGCATTAATATAGTTTGTGTTTCAATTCATGCCTATGAAATAAATAGCATTAGCTAAGTTCAACGCTTGAAAAAGTATTGTAGCATTCTAGATATTTAAATACAAACCCATCTCAAGAACTTGAATCGACTTATGTAGTGAACTGTATTTTATAAATTGGGTAGCGCTATATATAATTATATTAGACTGCATTTTAATCTACTCTATGATCTAATTGTGTATTATATTGGCAGTGTCTCATTTAATTTGACTGAGTATAACTATGATTGTCTATGTAATACCCAAGTGATTAGCATCTTTATTTATTTATGGGAAGAAATTTTGGGATTGTGTTATAGACACTATATGTTGTGTATTAAATTTATACTAGACCGTGTTTTAAATAAAATTCTAAGTCATTAAATTAAGAATGTCGAGTCACTAATTGAATCGTTGAATCTATAATTGAAAATGTCGAGTCACTAATTGAAGCATTGAGTATATAATTATAATGTTGAATATATAATTGTGGTGTTGAGTATATAATTGTAAATGAAGATTGAATTATAAAAATATATATACAAGATCGATTATAGGTATTTAAAAATAATGCAGTCATCTAGTATTTTTTTAGATTTCAGATAATTTTATGATAATGCACAGATCAGGGTTAAGCTTGTCAGAGAGATTTGTGGTCTTCAACCTACTATTATGCGCAAATAGGGTTTGCACCTATCTATAATGTAAGTGGACCGAGACATTAATGGGGGATAATTATCTATTAAAAAAATAAAATGTATATTAAACTGTAAATATTCAAGTGGTCTAGTGACTCGATGGTTCATTTTTGGCAAGTGCAAAGTCCTAGCATCTTAAAAGGGATGAGGCCAGGGGCTAAACCTGGAAAATTTGACAATGTCTCTCCCACATTTAAAAATAATGAGCCCTGGTGGAATAGATATCCTTAGTCCTTGATTCTATTTTGAAAGAAGGCAACAATGATTTATGTAAATCGTTCCTACAAAGATTGCTTTCAGGTAAGCTTAAAAAAAGTAAAGAATCTTAAAACTGAACAATGACACTGATGTTACTATCTATAATATATTCTAAATCAAGTGGTATGTGCAGCATATTTTTTGAAAACTATGAGTATAATGCACTGTGTATTCTATTGAAGGGATAATTAGTAAAAGAAACTATGTTTCTTCTTTAATGCAATATCAAATGTTTGGTGAAACTTTATTTTGCCTTAGATCCAAGTTGCATTTTTAATTAATAAGCATGATTATCATAAGATCTTTATGAGGATATTAAAATGAATAAAATATTAAAAATTATGTTATTAAATCATATTTTGATTGTAAATCAATGTTGGAATGTTTGTGTACTCAGTTAGGTAAGCATAGTAAATAGACCAAAAAAAACTATGTTTCTTCTTTAGCACAAGATAAAATGATAGATATGGGTATCAGATATAATTCAACATAAATATATATGAATTGGGTTAATTGAAACATAACTTAATAACTTGTCAATTTAGTATGGTCATGAGGAAGATACCTTGTAAATTAGGATAGTGACATCCTTATGATTAAATATTGTTATAGAGGATTTTACTTATACAATTTTGACACTTTGTTAATAAAGATTATGATTATGTGACATAAAAATATGATTATGAGATGATTGATTCTCAACCTTATTTTGATCCTCAAATATAAATCATATTAATTAATGAGCCTTAGTGAAACAGTTAATATAGATGTGACTACTTATCTTTGTAAGCCATTTTCATATGATGACCATGCTTGAAAATAAATATACATTATTTTTAGAAAGATGATTGAATTTTTATATAATTTTTGAAATATTATTTTTTATTGAGTAAACAATAGCAAAATTTAAATATTTTTGTGGAATGTTAATATACTCCCATTTGATTAATACTTTATCTTGAATTGATATAATTATACAATCTAAATATTTACTACAACTTTTCTTGTAATGCTCGTAGAGATCAAGTAGTATATTTATAAGCACAGTAGTGTTATAAATACATGTCGGTAATGTCAAATTTTGTAGCGTCATGTAAATATGAAAAAATTTGTGTAATATATTTTGTGAGAGTATTTTATGTGGAAATGATTAGATATTTCTAGAATAAATATTGCATCATGATATGTGTCTAAAGATTATGTTTTTCTCTGATTATTATTATGCAGTATGATTTAAGGTATACCCGGATGGTATAATCCTAAACTTGCTTGTTTAATAATTAGAGTATAAGATTATTTGTTTATGTTTGAGTAGAGTGCTCATACACAATGAGCTATGATAATACGAGATATCATAAGATATTTTAGTTTAAATGTACATGCTCAGATGATACATACTGTAGTTGTATATTTAGACGCTCACCTACATTGATTGATTAAATATATATGTTGGTTATTACTTGAATAATATATTCTGTAACAGTTAGTATGACATCAAGTATGCATGCATACAACTTTGAGAGTGTAAATGAATGTTACGTTAGAATCTTATATGTTTGTATGACTTTTTTTGTTATATATACTTATTTGAATAAAAAATTATGATTCCATGTATTTATGACTACTTGTGAGAAAACTAGTAGTTATATCTTGGAACACTAGACTATGATAATATGACATATCATGGGGTATAATTATTTGGATCTTATTTTAGTAGTTGAAAATTTATAATTTAATGTGAATTTTATCTGGGTGGTATAAACTATAGGCATTATTTCTGATTTGGGATAGATAATAATTTAAGATTCATTCATGCATTGATGAAATAAATTTACACTTTGATTACTCTCATGTTTAGCATGTGATGTGATATGATTGTTAGGAGGATGTATTTAGTATGAATATTATGGTTAAATAATATATAGTGAGACATTATTTTTTGGTATGTATGATTTACATGTTAGTACGATATCTTACAGTAGAACAAGTTTTCTATGATACACTCCATGTTTAGTTTTAGAAATCATACAACACTTGGGTACTTGCTAGTTCTCTAGTTTTCCACACTGTCACTATATACTCATTTGTGAAGGGAGGGCCATTCCCTCATAAGATTATTGTGGGGGATTGTTGGTCCGTGGTTGGTGTATAAAAGCATTCGGATGATGCTTTCCCTCTCCACAACAATACTACTTACCTGGAGACCATACTCGAGATTGTTAGAGATACACAAGTTGGTTTGACTCGAGCTCTGGAGGGCATGGTATCTAATTCTAGTATAAACGTTGGATGCCTGAAGGAAATGTAATTGTGATATATTTGTATATACTTGAACAACAATTTTTGTATTATTGAACCATCCGTGATTGAGCCCTTGTATATTTACTTTAATTACAATTGTAATAAGTTATATTGCATTTCGTTACCTGAATTTGGAATTGCTTTTAGTTATTATTTGGATAAGTTGTTAAGTATTTAGTTTTAAAATTAATTATTACATTATTCTAAATACAATTTGAGGGGTTCTTACAGAGAATCAATATATATTAGTATTTTTCTTTATAATTTAAAAAAGCACAAGCTTAAATATCTTAAGGTCATCATTAATTCCAATTTTGATGTTTATTATATCTTCATTCACTAAATTAGACCTATTTTTTAAATAAGGAGTATCTAGATAATTTATTTAAATCACCTAAGTATACAACATCATCACTCTGTGAAAGTTCTCCTCATCATTTTTATAATCAATTCCTTTCTTGAGTGGATAAACATTTGAAATAATGGGTTTACTTTTTTCTTTGTTATATATTTCATAATCCTTAAAAATTATAATCCATCTTTGATGCACATTTAAGTTTAAGTCCATATTTTTTATAATAATTTTTTAATAAGATTAACGTTTTTACCATTTTTATTTTTAGTATAACAATCATTTATTATTTGTTGTTTGTTTTTTTATTCGAAATGTATAGTGTTTATTAAGCGGGTTGCAGTTCAGCGGTGAGGATGATGGTGTAAAAGGTGTTGCCTAGACATCCACTAAGGTACAAATCCAAGGAGATACCAAAAAGGGATGAAATTGAGATCGTGCCCTCAATGAATTTAACAAAATGGATACCTTTCAATCCTTGACATTAAGCTAAAAAAGCATTATATACACCTAATCTATGTAAAAACAAAGTTTCAATCAAAAACAAAATTATATAACCTTTGCACTTGAAAAAAAGTTTGACCACCTGTAAACTTGAGGAATTGTATAAAACACATCTATTCAAGATATATTTATATTGTCTCTATATTCTACTTAAAATATTAAGTAAAGTTTATATTATGGATTCTCTTATCAAATTTATAATCAGAATGAATACTTTTCAATCCTTAGATCTTCACATTTTGAAGGAATGGATACCCTTCAATCCTCGACTCTTAAATGAAAAACAACTCAATTCTTGACTCTTAACTCAAAAACATAAAAAGTAAATAATATGTAAAAGAAGTAAAAGTAAATGCGTGGAGCATGCTTTAGGTGGGTCCAAGGCGACGGATTTGTATCACACTTAAAATGCCCATTTCCCATCTGATCCGAAATGTTCGGTACTTGGCAGCTTGCACTGGAATTATATTTAAGCTTTCGTGGATGTTTCATTTGCTATTTGCTATTGGCTATTGGCTACTCGCTACTCGCTTTTCCTTTGTTTTTCTCCTTCGCCCTCCTTCCACTTTGACTCAGTGCTGTTGCGCACGCGCACGCGCACGATCACGATGAATGAATCGCCCACCTTAATACCTTTCTTTTACTTGACCCTTGACTGCAATGCCCAGTCCCACCTCGTTTCCTCGCTCACCAACCACCCTCATTCCGCTATAAATACTATTCCTCTGCCCTTCGTTTTCTTCACTGCAAATTACTCTCACTATTATTCCAAAGCAGCAGCTTTCAATGGAGATGAACGGGTGTGTGAGTCTGAGGGAGGCGCACAGACCGCCGACGCTTCCAGTGCCGGTGGGTGGGGTGAATCCCATCCACGTTGAAGGGAAGGGGTACGTGAGCAATCCCCCTCACTGGAAAAAGGCCGGGGAGGCTATGCAGTGCAGTCACTTCGATGAAGTGAAGGGGATGATTGAGCAGTTCCACGGGGCACAAAAGGTTGTCCTGCGTGGCACTATGTTAACCGTGGCTCATGTGAGCGCTATAACCCGCCGACCCGAGGTTCGAGTAGAGTTGGACGAGGCGACCGCGAAAGAACGAGTGGAGGAGAGCGCCACGTGGGTGGCCAACAATATCACCAAGGGGACAGACACGTACGGTGTGACGACAGGTTTCGGAGCCACCTCTCACCGGCGAACGAATAAAGCGGTGGATCTGCAGAGAGAGTTGATCCGTTTCCTGAATGCGGGAGTGGTGGGAATGGGAGTAGGGGGCACAGATTCTCTGCCCCGCGAGTACACCAAGGCGGCCATGCTGGTGCGAACCAATACTCTAATGCAAGGCTACTCCGGCATCCGATGGGAAGTCCTCCGGGCTCTGCAGAAGCTCATGGACTGTAACATTATTCCCAAACTCCCTCTAAGAGGAACGATTTCGGCCTCTGGAGACCTGGTGCCTCTCTCCTACATTGCCGGGCTGCTCACCGGGCGGCCAAATTCGAGAGCCCTGACGGCCGAAGGCGAGGAAGTGGAGGCCCTGGAAGCGCTGAGCAGAGCGGGCATTGTTGGAGGGCCCTTCGAATTGCAGCCGAAAGAGGGGCTGGCACTGGTCAACGGCACGGCGGTGGGATCGGCGGTGGCGGCTTCCGTGTGTTTCGACGCCAACGTATTAGCCGTCCTGGCGGAGATTCTGTCGGCCCTCTTCTGCGAGGTGATGCAGGGGAAGCCCGAGTTTACGGATCCTTTAACTCACGAGTTAAAACATCACCCGGGTCAGATTGAAGCGGCGGCGGTGATGGAATATCTTCTGGACGGCAGCGAGTACGTGAAGGAGGCGAAGCGGGTGCAGGAGGCAGACCCCTTGAGCAAACCGAAGCAAGACCGTTACGCTCTGCGGACGTCCCCGCAATGGCTGGGCCCACAGATCGAAGTCATCCGCATGGGCACGCACTCCATCGAGCGAGAGATCAATTCCGTTAACGACAACCCCCTGATCGACGTGGCGCGTGACATGGCCCTCCACGGCGGCAACTTCCAGGGCACTCCCATCGGAGTTTCGATGGACAACATGAGAATTGCTTTGGCGGCAGTGGGGAAGCTGATGTTTGCCCAGTTCTCTGAGCTGGTTTGCGATTACTACAACAACGGGCTGCCCTCCAATCTGAGCGGAGGGCCCAACCCCAGCCTGGACTACGGCTTCAAAGGCGCCGAGATCGCCATGGCGTCCTACACGTCAGAGATGCAGTACCTGGCCTCCCCCGTCACCACTCACGTGCAGAGCGCGGAGCAACACAACCAGGACGTGAATTCGCTGGGCCTGATTTCCGCAAGGAAGACGGCGGAGGCCATCCAAATACTGAAGCTCATGGCCGCCACGTATCTGGTGGCGCTGTGCCAGGCCGTGGACCTCCGCCACTTGGAGGAAAACATGCGAGCCGTGGTTAAGCACGTGGTGTTACAGACGGCCAGGAAGACCCTGTACACGGATGAAGACGGAAGCCTGCTTCCCAGTAGGTTTTGCGAGAAGGAGCTCCTGCAGGTAATTGACCATCAGCCCGTCTTCTCTTACATCGACGACCCCTCCAACCCCTCCTACGCACTCATGCTTCAGCTCCGGGAAGTTCTTGTGGATGAAGCCCTCAAAGAGGACGGCGACCAAAAGCTTGGATTGCCCTTGCTATTCCGCAGGATTCCCATCTTCCAAAAGGAGTTGAAAGCTCGCCTGGACGAAGAAGTCCCCAAGGCCCGCCAGAGATTCGATGCAGGAGACTTCCCCATTCCCAACAAAATTAAGAAATGCAGGACTTACCCCATTTATAAATTCGTGAGATCCCAATTGGGAACGGAGTTGCTGAGCGGGGCGAAGCTGCGAAGCCCTGGCGAAGACATTGAAAAAGTTTACAAGGGCATTTGCGATTCGGAAAACAAGTTTGGAGAGGTACTCGTGAAATGTCTGGATATGTGGCGCGGATCGGCAGGGCCATTCACTCCGCGGCCTCCTCCTCCTTCACCTGCGCCGTTCAACGCATCGTATTGGTCATGGTTTGAAACCGCTAAATCGCCCTCCGCTACCAGCAGCAGAGGATTTTGGAACAATCAAGTGCTCTGATTCGACCCCACTGTCCCTCAGAATAAAGCTACACTACTACACCATGATCCTCCCCTGGCCCGATTGTAATTGCTCTCGCTCTCACACTTTTATGCCATTCTTTAAATGAAGGATTTAACCAAATTAAGTGTATTCTATCGTAATGAATGGAATGGACTCATTTTGGATGTAGCATGCTCATCAGTACAGAATTTGAACTGTAACATGGACAAATGAAATTCCAAATCAATTGTGACTTTTATCGGAGTCCCTTTCCCTTTCATTTGTGTATGGTCTAGCGATTTCTGCATTCTTTGGCTACGCCTCCACTTTTATATCTTTCGCTCATCGTTATTATTCTAAATTTTCTTTAATTCAAGTAAAGATGTTTTATTCCCCCACAAAATTAGATACCTCAAAGTAGCACGGTCAATTATAGTAAGGAGTTATTTTAATGGTGGAGGGGTTATATTATAAGGAATGTAATTTTTTGTTTTGATAAATTTAGGTCTTGTAAAGTGAAAGAGTGTAAATCGATAGTTCCATTTCACTCAAAGCTCATCTTTTATATTATTTTAATGTGCAGAGGTTCTGTTATAAGGAATGTAATTTTTTGTTTTGATAAATCTAGGTTTTGTAAAGTGAAAGAGTGTAAATTGATAGTCCCACTTCACTCAAAACTCATCTTTTATGTTATTTTAATGTGGGTTGATGAATGAATGAATGAAATGTTTTAATAACGTCCATAAAACCAAGCAATTTATGGGGCCAATAACAATAACAAGAGTGGTTCATGCTATGAAAATCATTTCACAAAAGGATTGTCCTATTAATTTTGTGAAATGTTCATTTCCTTTTTGATGTCGGATTTTCTACTATAGATTATGAAAAAAAAAAAAAGTTGTTTTATTTAACCTCATCTTGTCACATAAGATGTGATGGTTCTAGGTTTTATATTTTTATTTGGTTGTTTTACTTAGTTTATATGTCACTATAGGCTACACAATCCATATTGTAATGCCATTATGTCTCCACCACTCCATGAAACAGTTCATCGTTTGAGCATATGATAGCTGAGTGGGATAGAAGAGTCAAACTAAAACAACACTGTTTCCATTCTTGACTTTAAACTACGTTAAAATTGTAAGGTATTACCATGATTTTGTGATGATTTTTAATGCACATTGTTTGTGTTATGAAAATTTGTGGTTTTTATTTATATAATTATAGTTTTGGTGATACTTCTACCACACATTAATAATATTACTAAAAATGTGGTTTTCAAAAATGCACATTGATAGCTTTGAAATCATTGTTGTAAACAAAAGAAATGAAAGATGATTGCTATTAAATGAAAAAATTTAAATTCACTATTTGAGGTATTTTTAGCATTCTTAACTACTAGGTTAATACAATACATTGCATAAAATTTCCATGCCTGGGCAAGATTCCAACTCAAAACCTTTTCATGTACAAATGAAATTCATGTATGTTTGCAAGGAAGAAAGCATGCATTTCCTAAAATTATTCACTGATTAAAAATAACTAGAGAAAACAAGGAAAAATAATTAAATATTCATAGACATTGCAAAATCATAAATTTTACATCCAGTAGAAAATTTACATCCAGTAGAAAAGCATATACACAGTTGACACTTGAGATCACATGCTAGTTCATTGTTAAGCCTAAGTGTCCTAGTCAGTCTTTGTCTTTGGTTACATAGATTTATTTAACCTTAGCCTATATCTCATTCATGTGTATCATTTCATCTCTCATGATTGGTCATTCCAAATCCATATGGAGGATAATCTTAAAAGACATAAAAAGTTAAAATCCAAACCATTTTACAAAAGGAAATGTTATAAAAAGAAAAAATATTCTTAAAAGTCAAATCACACTAAAAGATGTGATTCAAAGCACATCTCCTTCTTGTCAAAGCTCAAACTCCATAGTTGGCCTCATGATAGAGCCAATGTCCTTTGGGGTGCAGTAGGATAGTAGATTAGGAAAGGAGAATAAAAAAATCTTTTAGTGCTACCTACTTTCTCACCTAAGTACCCAATCTTTGCAATAGATTGACAACTCTATAAGGGGCCCTAAGGAATGGGGAACACATCATGGGAAGGTAGGTTTATTTTAATTTTATTTATTCCAATCTACCTTCATGAGTTGATCTTAGTAGCATGCTTATTTGCCTAAAAATATTTGTACATTAATGGTCACTAGTCACTTAATGTTTCCTTTTTACATTGATGGTCACTAGTCACTTAGTGTCTTCTCTAGTATGCCTCTTGTCTCCTAATGTCTTCTCATAAGACACATACGTTATGCTTTTTACACTCCCTTTTTCATTCCACATACCCCTCATATTTATTCTTGAGAAATATTTTTGTGTCTACTGATCACTCCCCTTGGGATTTCATTTGTGAGTTGCATTATAAGACCACGGATATGACCCAACGTTTCACAAATTACCACCTTTTGTCCTTCCTATTACCACATCCTTTATTACCCATTTTTTCCTAATTTTTCCACCCCAATGGTGTTCTCTTTGTGATTGCAGTGTAAGACCATGGATAGGACCCAACATTCATCACAAAATTTTCCAATAATACAAGTCATAAGCAAAATTATATGTGTCAGATATGAGATAAGATGTGATTGATTATGAATTTACACATCATTGACATGCTTCCCAACTTGATTTAGTATGTTTTATGCTTATTTCATTTTTTTTTCACTTTTATCTTCTTATATTTTGAGTTCATGTAAGGATATAACCATTTTTTGAATTTTTCATACTTCACAGCTTGAATTAGTGTGATAAATTTAAGACCAATCTTTTGCCAATTTTTTTTTTCTCTTATACTTCCCAACATGATTTAGTATAATTGATTGACTTCATTTAGATTTTTTTATACCATTTGTGCCCTTTACCTTCCATTTTATTACATTGTTTTCATACTTCCTAATGTGATTTAGTATGATTTTACTTTTTTTAATTTGGTGTAAAAATATTTCACATGGGTTTGAGAACAAATTCCTTTTTTAACTATCTTGTTTTACCATCTCTTGGTTCTTTATACTTAGTCATTTTCTTGTTATTACACATTTCCCAAATTGAAATAGTGTGTAGTATATTTTTGATTGATTATATTTTACCAAGTCCATTTTATCTATTTATTTTTAACCATGCATGTGTTCTACGTAATGCTAGAAACAAAACCACATCTCATATATTTCCTATAGCATATACAACAATAGCTAAATACATGTGGTAGAAGAAATATATCCAAAGCATCCACATCCATAACCATGATAGCAACAACATACACAATCAACATCAATATGCCAAACTGATACATCATATATATACATCTTATGAATTTTGATATAATAAGTACAACCATATACAATGCTTTAGCTCTATGGTTGGGCTCCATCTTGTCTATCTCATGGCCTAGCCATGCTATCTATCGAGGCCTCAGTCTAACTCCTCTAAATAATACATTGTAAGGAGTTTGTCTGAGATCTCAGTCCCTCTACCTATCCCTATAGGTGTACTACCTGCACCTATGCCTATACCAACTAGGTCAAGGTCATTATATATGCCTATGTCATCTACATCATTATAGCCAAATACATAGATCTCTCCTCTACCAAGGCCTGCCACACCTATATCTTGCCTACACCCATCTATGTTGGTAGCTACATTCTCTCTCTCTCTATGCTCGTATCTACCTTGTTGCCTCCCCTACTAATCTGAACTAGCTCGCCTGAGCTAGGGTAGATGGTACACTAGGGTCATCTAATGAAATAGGGTCATATAGCTATAGAGTCTCATCTAAGACATCATGGATTATTCCCCTCACAAGGGACCCCCATATCTCCTCCTCATCCTTAGTTATGCTGATAAAATCACAACAAGATAGATACTATGTCATTGTTATATCTCATAACATCTATCTACCTCTAGTCTCTATCTCAAAATAAAAACTTATGTAATAAATTTAAATCATCTTTATTACCTATCTATGTCTTGACCACTATGGTCTCACTATCTATGCAACTACCTAGCACAATCTATCCATTTGTGTAGCCTCCTAGCACCTCTCAAAAAGGTCACCTCCTTAGCTCAAATCTAGCTATCATGGCTCACATCTACCTCAGCCTATGCTTGAGTGGCCTCTCTATCATCTATCTCTCCTCTGACTCACCTATTAAGTCATCAAGGATGTTAATAGTCTCCACTCTCTCCTATTATTCTTACCTCTATTGACATCATATCCTTGGTGGACATAACTAATCTTACTATGGAACTGGTGGTGGTATCTCTAGTGCCACTGCCTTTGCACCCCTATCCTCCTGCTCTTCTCCTTATTTTGCTCATCTAGTCTATGGCCGCTCATGACATGGTATGAGCATCATCCTCATCACTAGTGGCCCTAGTCCCCTCCTTCCCTATGAATCTCTCACATGTCAATCCCACTACTTGAGTATCAATATCAATGTCACTAGATGAGGTAAGCCCATTTATCCTAGTACTTGTGCCATCAACTATGATTCTCTCCACTAGGTATAGTGTTTAATAAACAGTATTCTCATTTTATCTAGTGAAACTATGTACCAGTTTGGCCATGTAGTTGTTATGTGCCCATATGGTTGCCACACTATGTTTACACATCTCACCATCTATAGGGATAGCATGTGGGGCATGAATTACACTACTTGATCCTCCCACTAGCTTCACACATAAGGTGACCTATCATCGATTGCATGGGGTAACCCAACTGGTTGATACATGGGAAACCTCTCATATATCTAAGCCATCAATAATATGATCAGTCCTATCAACTTCTACCCTCTAACTAGAACCTCATACAAAACATGTATAATTTGGACCCAGATGATAGAGTTGAGATCATATGGTATGCCCTCCTCTAGGATCATCTTGCTCAAGGCTACCATGAATAGTGGTACCTTGCCATCCAACTTGTTGGGTGAATATTTTGTCACCAGCTAACTGATGAGCAAAATAGGTGTTTCAACCACAGCATAAGGAGATTTATCAGCCAAAATGTGTGGGTCTACCACATCAAGAAGTTCTCATCAAGAAGTATAAACTAAGTAAAACAACCAAATAAAAATATAAAACCTAGAACCATCACATCTTATGTGACAAGATGAGGTTAAATAAAACAACATTTTTTTTTTTTCATAATCTATAGTAGAAAATCCGACATCAAAAAAGAAATGAACATTTCACAAAATTAATAGGACAATCCTTTTGTGAAATGATTTTCATAGCATGAACCACTCTTGTTATTGTTATTGGCCCCATAAATTGCTTGGTTTTATGGACGTTATTAAAACATTTCATTCATTCATTCATCAACCCACATTAAAATAACATAAAAGATGAGTTTTGAGTGAAGTGGGACTATCAATTTACACTCTTTCACTTTACAAAACCTAGATTTATCAAAACAAAAAATTACATTCCTTATAACAGAACCTCTGCACATTAAAATAATATAAAAGATGAGCTTTGAGTGAAATGGAACTATCGATTTACACTCTTTCACTTTACAAGACCTAAATTTATCAAAACAAAAAATTACATTCCTTATAATATAACCCCTCCACCATTAAAATAACTCCTTACTATAATTGACCGTGCTACTTTGAGGTATCTAATTTTGTGGGGGAATAAAACATCTTTACTTGAATTAAAGAAAATTTAGAATAATAACGATGAGCGAAAGATATAAAAGTGGAGGCGTAGCCAAAGAATGCAGAAATCGCTAGACCATACACAAATGAAAGGGAAAGGGACTCCGATAAAAGTCACAATTGATTTGGAATTTCATTTGTCCATGTTACAGTTCAAATTCTGTACTGATGAGCATGCTACATCCAAAATGAGTCCATTCCATTCATTACGATAGAATACACTTAATTTGGTTAAATCCTTCATTTAAAGAATGGCATAAAAGTGTGAGAGCGAGAGCAATTACAATCGGGCCAGGGGAGGATCATGGTGTAGTAGTGTAGCTTTATTCTGAGGGACAGTGGGGTCGAATCAGAGCACTTGATTGTTCCAAAATCCTCTGCTGCTGGTAGCGGAGGGCGATTTAGCGGTTTCAAACCATGACCAATACGATGCGTTGAACGGCGCAGGTGAAGGAGGAGGAGGCCGCGGAGTGAATGGCCCTGCCGATCCGCGCCACATATCCAGACATTTC
Organism: Torreya grandis; assembly: GCA_037957365.1. NCBI lineage: Eukaryota > Viridiplantae > Streptophyta > Pinopsida > Cupressales > Taxaceae > Torreya > Torreya grandis. The sequence continues at coordinate 300,198 of JARHVA010007688.1, read as the reverse complement.
ACGAGTACCTCTCCAAACTTGTTTTCCGAATCGCAAATGCCCTTGTAAACTTTTTCAATGTCTTCGCCAGGGCTTCGCAGCTTCGCCCCGCTCAGCAACTCCGTTCCCAATTGGGATCTCACGAATTTATAAATGGGGTAAGTCCTGCATTTCTTAATTTTGTTGGGAATGGGGAAGTCTCCTGCATCGAATCTCTGGCGGGCCTTGGGGACTTCTTCGTCCAGGCGAGCTTTCAACTCCTTTTGGAAGATGGGAATCCTGCGGAATAGCAAGGGCAATCCAAGCTTTTGGTCGCCGTCCTCTTTGAGGGCTTCATCCACAAGAACTTCCCGGAGCTGAAGCATGAGTGCGTAGGAGGGGTTGGAGGGGTCGTCGATGTAAGAGAAGACGGGCTGATGGTCAATTACCTGCAGGAGCTCCTTCTCGCAAAACCTACTGGGAAGCAGGCTTCCGTCTTCATCCGTGTACAGGGTCTTCCTGGCCGTCTGTAACACCACGTGCTTAACCACGGCTCGCATGTTTTCCTCCAAGTGGCGGAGGTCCACGGCCTGGCACAGCGCCACCAGATACGTGGCGGCCATGAGCTTCAGTATTTGGATGGCCTCCGCCGTCTTCCTTGCGGAAATCAGGCCCAGCGAATTCACGTCCTGGTTGTGTTGCTCCGCGCTCTGCACGTGAGTGGTGACGGGGGAGGCCAGGTACTGCATCTCTGACGTGTAGGACGCCATGGCGATCTCGGCGCCTTTGAAGCCGTAGTCCAGGCTGGGGTTGGGCCCTCCGCTCAGATTGGAGGGCAGCCCGTTGTTGTAGTAATCGCAAACCAGCTCAGAGAACTGGGCAAACATCAGCTTCCCCACTGCCGCCAAAGCAATTCTCATGTTGTCCATCGAAACTCCGATGGGAGTGCCCTGGAAGTTGCCGCCGTGGAGGGCCATGTCACGCGCCACGTCGATCAGGGGGTTGTCGTTAACGGAATTGATCTCTCGCTCGATGGAGTGCGTGCCCATGCGGATGACTTCGATCTGTGGGCCCAGCCATTGCGGGGACGTCCGCAGAGCGTAACGGTCTTGCTTCGGTTTGCTCAAGGGGTCTGCCTCCTGCACCCGCTTCGCCTCCTTCACGTACTCGCTGCCGTCCAGAAGATATTCCATCACCGCCGCCGCTTCAATCTGACCCGGGTGATGTTTTAACTCGTGAGTTAAAGGATCCGTAAACTCGGGCTTCCCCTGCATCACCTCGCAGAAGAGGGCCGACAGAATCTCCGCCAGGACGGCTAATACGTTGGCGTCGAAACACACGGAAGCCGCCACCGCCGATCCCACCGCCGTGCCGTTGACCAGTGCCAGCCCCTCTTTCGGCTGCAATTCGAAGGGCCCTCCAACAATGCCCGCTCTGCTCAGCGCTTCCAGGGCCTCCACTTCCTCGCCTTCGGCCGTCAGGGCTCTCGAATTTGGCCGCCCGGTGAGCAGCCCGGCAATGTAGGAGAGAGGCACCAGGTCTCCAGAGGCCGAAATCGTTCCTCTTAGAGGGAGTTTGGGAATAATGTTACAGTCCATGAGCTTCTGCAGAGCCCGGAGGACTTCCCATCGGATGCCGGAGTAGCCTTGCATTAGAGTATTGGTTCGCACCAGCATGGCCGCCTTGGTGTACTCGCGGGGCAGAGAATCTGTGCCCCCTACTCCCATTCCCACCACTCCCGCATTCAGGAAACGGATCAACTCTCTCTGCAGATCCACCGCTTTATTCGTTCGCCGGTGAGAGGTGGCTCCGAAACCTGTCGTCACACCGTACGTGTCTGTCCCCTTGGTGATATTGTTGGCCACCCACGTGGCGCTCTCCTCCACTCGTTCTTTCGCGGTCGCCTCGTCCAACTCTACTCGAACCTCGGGTCGGCGGGTTATAGCGCTCACATGAGCCACGGTTAACATAGTGCCACGCAGGACAACCTTTTGTGCCCCGTGGAACTGCTCAATCATCCCCTTCACTTCATCGAAGTGACTGCACTGCATAGCCTCCCCGGCCTTTTTCCAGTGAGGGGGATTGCTCACGTACCCCTTCCCTTCAACGTGGATGGGATTCACCCCACCCACCGGCACTGGAAGCGTCGGCGGTCTGTGCGCCTCCCTCAGACTCACACACCCGTTCATCTCCATTGAAAGCTGCTGCTTTGGAATAATAGTGAGAGTAATTTGCAGTGAAGAAAACGAAGGGCAGAGGAATAGTATTTATAGCGGAATGAGGGTGGTTGGTGAGCGAGGAAACGAGGTGGGACTGGGCATTGCAGTCAAGGGTCAAGTAAAAGAAAGGTATTAAGGTGGGCGATTCATTCATCGTGATCGTGCGCGTGCGCGTGCGCAACAGCACTGAGTCAAAGTGGAAGGAGGGCGAAGGAGAAAAACAAAGGAAAAGCGAGTAGCGAGTAGCCAATAGCCAATAGCAAATAGCAAATGAAACATCCACGAAAGCTTAAATATAATTCCAGTGCAAGCTGCCAAGTACCGAACATTTCGGATCAGATGGGAAATGGGCATTTTAAGTGTGATACAAATCCGTCGCCTTGGACCCACCTAAAGCATGCTCCACGCATTTACTTTTACTTCTTTTACATATTATTTACTTTTTATGTTTTTGAGTTAAGAGTCAAGAATTGAGTTGTTTTTCATTTAAGAGTCGAGGATTGAAGGGTATCCATTCCTTCAAAATGTGAAGATCTAAGGATTGAAAAGTATTCATTCTGATTATAAATTTGATAAGAGAATCCATAATATAAACTTTACTTAATATTTTAAGTAGAATATAGAGACAATATAAATATATCTTGAATAGATGTGTTTTATACAATTCCTCAAGTTTACAGGTGGTCAAACTTTTTTTCAAGTGCAAAGGTTATATAATTTTGTTTTTGATTGAAACTTTGTTTTTACATAGATTAGGTGTATATAATGCTTTTTTAGCTTAATGTCAAGGATTGAAAGGTATCCATTTTGTTAAATTCATTGAGGGCACGATCTCAATTTCATCCCTTTTTGGTATCTCCTTGGATTTGTACCTTAGTGGATGTCTAGGCAACACCTTTTACACCATCATCCTCACCGCTGAACTGCAACCCGCTTAATAAACACTATACATTTCGAATAAAAAAACAAACAACAAATAATAAATGATTGTTATACTAAAAATAAAAATGGTAAAAACGTTAATCTTATTAAAAAATTATTATAAAAAATATGGACTTAAACTTAAATGTGCATCAAAGATGGATTATAATTTTTAAGGATTATGAAATATATAACAAAGAAAAAAGTAAACCCATTATTTCAAATGTTTATCCACTCAAGAAAGGAATTGATTATAAAAATGATGAGGAGAACTTTCACAGAGTGATGATGTTGTATACTTAGGTGATTTAAATAAATTATCTAGATACTCCTTATTTAAAAAATAGGTCTAATTTAGTGAATGAAGATATAATAAACATCAAAATTGGAATTAATGATGACCTTAAGATATTTAAGCTTGTGCTTTTTTAAATTATAAAGAAAAATACTAATATATATTGATTATCTGTAAGAACCCCTCAAATTGTATTTAGAATAATGTAATAATTAATTTTAAAACTAAATACTTAACAACTTATCCAAATAATAACTAAAAGCAATTCCAAATTCAGGTAACAAAATGCAATATAACTTATTACAATTGTAATTAAAGTAAATATACAAGGGCTCAATCACGGATGGTTCAATAATACAAAAATTGTTGTTCAAGTATATACAAATATATCTCACAATTACATTTCCTTCAGGCATCCAACGTTTATACTAGAATTAGATACCATGCCCTCCAGAGCTCGAGTCAAACCAACTTGTGTATCTCTAACAATCTCGAGTATGGTCTCCAGGTAAGTAGTATTGTTGTGGAGAGGGAAAGCATCATCCGAATGCTTTTATACACCAACCACGGACCAACAATCCCCCACAATAATCTTATGAGGGAATGGCCCTCCCTTCACAAATGAGTATATAGTGACAGTGTGGAAAACTAGAGAACTAGCAAGTACCCAAGTGTTGTATGATTTCTAAAACTAAACATGGAGTGTATCATAGAAAACTTGTTCTACTGTAAGATATCGTACTAACATGTAAATCATACATACCAAAAAATAATGTCTCACTATATATTATTTAACCATAATATTCATACTAAATACATCCTCCTAACAATCATATCACATCACATGCTAAACATGAGAGTAATCAAAGTGTAAATTTATTTCATCAATGCATGAATGAATCTTAAATTATTATCTATCCCAAATCAGAAATAATGCCTATAGTTTATACCACCCAGATAAAATTCACATTAAATTATAAATTTTCAACTACTAAAATAAGATCCAAATAATTATACCCCATGATATGTCATATTATCATAGTCTAGTGTTCCAAGATATAACTACTAGTTTTCTCACAAGTAGTCATAAATACATGGAATCATAATTTTTTATTCAAATAAGTATATATAACAAAAAAAGTCATACAAACATATAAGAGTCTAACGTAACATTCATTTACACTCTCAAAGTTGTATGCATGCATACTTGATGTCATACTAACTGTTACAGAATATATTATTCAAGTAATAACCAACATATATATTTAATCAATCAATGTAGGTGAGCGTCTAAATATACAACTACAGTATGTATCATCTGAGCATGTACATTTAAACTAAAATATCTTATGATATCTCGTATTATCATAGCTCATTGTGTATGAGCACTCTACTCAAACATAAACAAATAATCTTATACTCTAATTATTAAACAAGCAAGTTTAGGATTATACCATCCGGGTATACCTTAAATCATACTGCATAATAATAATCAGAGAAAAACATAATCTTTAGACACATATCATGATGCAATATTTATTCTAGAAATATCTAATCATTTCCACATAAAATACTCTCACAAAATATATTACACAATTTTTTTCATATTTACATGACGCTACAAAATTTGACATTACCGACATGTATTTATAACACTACTGTGCTTATAAATATACTACTTGATCTCTACGAGCATTACAAGAAAAGTTGTAGTAAATATTTAGATTGTATAATTATATCAATTCAAGATAAAGTATTAATCAAATGGGAGTATATTAACATTCCACAAAAATATTTAAATTTTGCTATTGTTTACTCAATAAAAAATAATATTTCAAAAATTATATAAAAATTCAATCATCTTTCTAAAAATAATGTATATTTATTTTCAAGCATGGTCATCATATGATAATGGCTTACAAAGATAAGTAGTCACATCTATATTAACTGTTTCACTAAGGCTCATTAATTAATATGATTTATATTTGAGGATCAAAATAAGGTTGAGAATCAATCATCTCATAATCATATTTTTATGTCACATAATCATAATATTTATTAACAAAGTGTCAAAATTGTATAAGTAAAATCCTCTATAACAATATTTAATCATAAGGATGTCACTATCCTAATTTACAAGGTATCTTCCTCATGACCATACTAAATTGACAAGTTATTAAGTTATGTTTCAATTAACCCAATTCATATATATTTATGTTGAATTATATCTGATACCCATATCTATCATTTTATCTTGTGCTAAAGAAGAAACATAGTTTTTTTTGGTCTATTTACTATGCTTACCTAACTGAGTACACAAACATTCCAACATTGATTTACAATCAAAATATGATTTAATAACATAATTTTTAATATTTTATTCATTTTAATATCCTCATAAAGATCTTATGATAATCATGCTTATTAATTAAAAATGCAACTTGGATCTAAGGCAAAATAAAGTTTCACCAAACATTTGATATTGCATTAAAGAAGAAACATAGTTTCTTTTACTAATTATCCCTTCAATAGAATACACAGTGCATTATACTCATAGTTTTCAAAAAATATGCTGCACATACCACTTGATTTAGAATATATTATAGATAGTAACATCAGTGTCATTGTTCAGTTTTAAGATTCTTTACTTTTTTTAAGCTTCCCTGAAAGCAATCTTTGTAGGAACGATTTACATAAATCATTGTTGCCTTCTTTCAAAATAGAATCAAGGACTAAGGATATCTATTCCACCAGGGCTCATCATTTTTAAATGTGGGAGAGACATTGTCAAATTTTCCAGGTTTAGCCCCTGGCCTCATCCCTTTTAAGATGCTAGGACTTTGCACTTGCCAAAAATGAACCATCGAGTCACTAGACCACTTGAATATTTACAGTTTAATATACATTTTATTTTTTTAATAGATAATTATCCCCCATTAATGTCTCGGTCCACTTACATTATAGATAGGTGCAAACCCTATTTGCGCATAATAGTAGGTTGAAGACCACAAATCTCTCTGACAAGCTTAACCCTGATCTGTGCATTATCATAAAATTATCTGAAATCTAAAAAAATACTAGATGACTGCATTATTTTTAAATACCTATAATCGATCTTGTATATATATTTTTATAATTCAATCTTCATTTACAATTATATACTCAACACCACAATTATATATTCAACATTATAATTATATACTCAATGCTTCAATTAGTGACTCGACATTTTCAATTATAGATTCAACGATTCAATTAGTGACTCGACATTCTTAATTTAATGACTTAGAATTTTATTTAAAACACGGTCTAGTATAAATTTAATACACAACATATAGTGTCTATAACACAATCCCAAAATTTCTTCCCATAAATAAATAAAGATGCTAATCACTTGGGTATTACATAGACAATCATAGTTATACTCAGTCAAATTAAATGAGACACTGCCAATATAATACACAATTAGATCATAGAGTAGATTAAAATGCAGTCTAATATAATTATATATAGCGCTACCCAATTTATAAAATACAGTTCACTACATAAGTCGATTCAAGTTCTTGAGATGGGTTTGTATTTAAATATCTAGAATGCTACAATACTTTTTCAAGCGTTGAACTTAGCTAATGCTATTTATTTCATAGGCATGAATTGAAACACAGACTATATTAATGCTTAGTCTATTTACACAGAAATATAAAAGCATAACCCATTATTTCAAATATATAACAAAGAAAAAAGTAAACCCATTATTTCAAATGTTTATCCACTGAAGAAAGGAATTGATTATAAAAATGATGAGGAGAACTTTCACATAGTAATGATGTTTTATACTTACGTGATTTAAATAAATTATCTAATACTCCTTATTTAAAAAATAGGTCTAATTTATTGAATGAAGATATATTAAACATTAAAATTAGAATTAATGATAATGTTAAGATATTTAAGTTTGTGCTTCTTTCAATTTTAAATAAAAATATTGATATATATTGATTTATTTATTGATTATCATATTATTTTTGCATAGTCTTATTATACTTCTAGTGTTTTTGTTTTTATTTATGTATATAACTTTGTTGTAAATTCTAATGTCAACCATATTATTAATGTCAACCATATTATTAAAAAAAGATAAATTTTCATTCTAAAGTATTAAGTGGTTTATATGCCTCTCTCCTAGCCAAGAAAGCATCTTGTAATAAGTTTGACATTTGTATTTTAGTTTTAAAGTGTAATAAAATACTAGATGAATATAAATATTTTGCCATAGACACATTTAAAAATTATCTCAATCCATTTAAATATTATTAAATTTTAATTAATAATTTTTAGAGTTTATTTTTCTATTAGAGTATTTATCCATTTTTTATTATCTTTCCTCTTAATCTCAACTTTCAAATATTTTATCTCTCATATATTTCTTGGATTTTATTTTAAAAGCACCAACACTCTTGGCACTTAATTAGAAGCATCAAAATTTTTAGTCCCATATTTAGTAGTAATAATTATGTGAAGGTGCACTTGTACTCTTCTTCATTCATTTTTCTATTCTAACTATTTGATTTTATTTCACATATTGATAAAGTCTTAATTTGAATTTTTTATTGTCTAAAGACACACAAGCATTGTAGTTCATCTAACACTAAGAGATATACAATATATCATTATCATTCATATGATTTTTATCAAGCACTTGCAAATTTAAGAAAGATTATGCAATCATTAGAATATTTATCATTGTTTGAAGTTAATATTTATTGTAGATCACTTTCTGTCCATGAATTAGGCTTTTATCTATGAAAATATATTTCTAAATCTATTTCATTTATGTAATTTTTTTCACCATTAAAATATCATTTCCAACCTCAAGTCATACAATGACATTTCTCATAATCCTATCATATTGGAATGTTTAAAGTAAATGATCAATTACAACCCATGAGTGAGCCTTTTCAAACCACTATTATTCTTACTAGTCATATTTTATCCATGATACATTTTCGGTTCCCTCCAAGAGTAGTACTTGATCTCAATTTGAAAACAAGGTCATGTTGTGATAATATTAAAGGGTAAGTGCACATAGATGATGGATAATTTCATGAAAATTTTAGTATAATGCATACACAATAATTTTTAATTTGTATGTATTATTTAAATTTAGGCTCGGTCATTACCAAACCATAACGTGTATGTGTTATATCATTAACATGTATGTATTATTTGAATTCAAGCTTAGTAATTACCAAACCATAATATGTACACATTATTTATATCATACATAACATGTACACATTATGCATACTATGCATAACGCATAATAATTAAAAATAAAAATAAAAAATCCCAATTTACGTGTATGTATAGTGTTATGCATAGTATACATAACATATATGTGTTATGTATACTATGCATAACATGTACGTATTATAACAACTAAATATAAAAATAAAAAAACCCAATGTATATATTATGAATAGTATACATCACGTGTATGTGTTAGGTACATATTGTACATAACATGTACATGTTATAATAACTACAAACAAAACATAAAAATCTCAATCCCATGAACATGTTATTTTATTTTTATTTTGATTTAGATTCCATCATCTTTGCCCTAGATCATGTTTGCATTGCACTTGGAGGAAAATAAAACACATTAGCATTTCACATTACCTCAATAAATCGACAATGCTTATGTGAAGGAGAGGTACACAAGTAAAAACCAACCCTATTAGCACTAGATTTTAGTAATTTTTTTAATTTGTATTATTTTATTATTAAAACTAATTTTGTTTTTTTTTGAACAACCCATTCAAATATAAAGAAAATACTTAACCCTCCTCCTAACTCTCCTAACCATATATATAATTTCCAATGAAAATACCAAAAAAAAGTAATTGATCGTTTCATATAACATGAGACACCATTCCTTGAAAAATTTTCTACTAATGAAGATAAGTGATTTTTTTTATGATTATTAAATATTTGTCTACATATTATAATAATAAAAGATTCCCTTTCTCTTTAAATTATCATGCTTATTGTGATGAAAAAGAAACTTCACATGAAGAAGAAGAATACTTAAATGATTTAAATAAATTATTTGATATTTTTATTTAAAAAATAAGTCTAATTTATTGAATTAAGATATAATAAACACCAAAATTGGAAATAATGATAACTTTAAGATATTTAAGCTTGGTGCCTCTTTGAATTATAGATAAAAATATTAATATATATTAATTATCATAGTATTTTTGCATGGTCTTATACTTACAATCCTAAGGCTTTTATTTCTATTTATATATAACTTTGTTGGAAATCTTAATCTCAATAATCATAACGCAAAACAAATAGAAAAATGCATTCCAAAGTATTAAGTGGTTTATATGTCTCTCTCAGACCCACTTAAAAGGGAAAACAAAGAAAGTAGTTTGTACTAAGATTGGCATTTTGGATTTTATTTTTAAAGTTTAATAAAGCATTAGATGAATAGAATTATGTTTCCAAGGACACATCTAAAAATTATTTTGAGGCATTTAATTATTATTAACTTTTAATTGATAAGTTTTAGTGTTTATTTTTATATTAGAGTATTTATCCATTGTTTAGTCCCTCCACTTAATTTTAAATCTTAAATATTTTATTTTTTTCATATATTTTTTATATTTTATTTGAAAAGCACTGACACTTTTAGCATTTAACTAGAAGTATTAAAATTTCTAGTTTCGTATTTTTTAATTTTAATTATGTGAAGGTCAACTTGTATTCTTTATCATGTATTTTTATATTTTAGTTTTGTGATTTTGATTTTCATACTAATAAAGTCTTAATTTGAATTCAAGTATCTAAAAATACACAATCATTGTAGTTCATTTAACATTAAGAGATATACAAGATATTATTATCATTCACATGATTTTTATCACGCACTTACAAATTCAAGAAAAATTATGCAACATTAGAGTATATATCATTGTCTGAAGTTAGCATTTCTTGTGGATCACTTTTTGTCCATGGATTTGGATTTTATCTATACAAATATATTTCTAAAGCTATTTCATTTATGTAATTTTTTTAAACGTTAAAGGATCATTTCAAACCTCAAGCCATACAATGACATCTATCATAATCCTCTCATACTAAAATGTTTAAAGTAGATGATCAATTAAAACCTATGAATGAGTCTTTTCAAACCACTATTATTCCTATTAGTCATATTTTATCTAAGATGCATGCTATTAGTGCCCTCCAAAATTAAGTATTGGATCTCACTTTGAAAACTAGGTCATGTTGTGATAATATTAAAGCGTAAGTGCATGGAGATGATGGACAATTCCATAGACACTTTTTCATAATGTGTACATGGTATTTCTTAATACGTACATGTATTTCTTAACATGTATGCTTTATCTAAATTTAGGCTCAGTATTTACCAAACCATAATGTGTATGCATTATAACAATAACGTGTATGCATGATTTGAATTTAGGATCGATAATTACCAAACCATAACATGTATGTGTTATGTATATCATACATAGCATGTACACATTATGCATACTATGCTTAACACATAATAACTAGAAACAAAAATAAAAAATCCTAATGTACGTGTATGCATAGTATACATAATGCATACACATTATGTATACTATGCATAACATGTATGCATACACATTATGTATACTATGCATAACATGTATGCATTATAACAACTAGAAACAAAAATAAAAAACCCAGTGTACACATTATGTATATTATACATAATGTGTACATGTTATGTATACTATACATAGTGTGTACATACATTATAATAACTACAAACAAAACATAAAAAACTCAATCCAATGGCCACATTATTTCTAATTTATTTTTCTTTGGCCTCAATCATCCCTGCCCTAGACCACGTTTGCATTGTGCTTGGAGGAGGAGAACAAAAATTAGCATTTCTCATTACCTCAATGAATCAACAATGCTTATATGGAGGAGAGGTAATCAAGCAAAAACCAACCCTGTTAACACTATATTTTAATAATTTTTTTTGTATTTTCATTATTTTATTGCTAAAATTAATTTTATTTTTTAAAACCCATTCAAGTGCAAGGAAATAGATTATCCCTCCTCCTAACCCTTTGCCTAACCCTCCTAGCCATTCTAGCCCTCCTATAATTTTACAAGACCCCCCAAGTAGTCAAGAGGATTTGACTGCACACATAGTCGAGAAAAAGTATAAATTGAACATATAATTAGGATAATGAGGGACTCTACTTCGACCAACACCCAACATACCTTTTTGGCTAATAACTTAGATTTAGACTAGGCCAAGTTGACTCAATAATGAGTCAAATTGATAGATGGGCATCATATAGGGATATACGTATGGCTTACTGTGTTAAACAATTATTAGAATGTGATGTGAAGGACAAATAAATATCAAAAGACCTAATTTGTGCCTTATTCATGGATCCAACACCCAATGCACCTTTTACAATATCCATAAAATGGTTCCCAATCCACCGATGCATGCACAATTTGATTAAATAATTTTTAGGATTAATGATGGATGGTATTTGATTACCCACCTTGAAACAACCTTCAGTTTATATTTTATTTTTGGAGGAAACTCTATTTCGAGTTTATCCTCAATGAGATTCCCAACTATTTTGACTGCTTAGATTTCAGGGCTGAGGGAAAATAACTGCATAAGATAGACTAGGGGCACATCGAACACCTAATAGACCTATAAGAGTCCCTACCCAAAATCCACTTTAACCTAATATCCCCTCTATAGCGAAGGAGCTCATGTAGATTAACACTTTTCATGCACTTATAGACACACTCATTCAACATATGAGTAAGCTTTCTGAGACTGATGCTAGAGAGGGTGGACAAGGGGATACTCCACGTAGTGTGCATACCTGACCTCATCCTTGCATATGTTGTGGTGCTATATGCACTAGACCTTCAGATGATGATGGTGGTGCTTCTAAGGGCCTAAATTTTATATCTTTGAGAGATGAGTTTTTGGAACATACATTTAGTGTGCACACACCAACTACACATATACAACTATATTATATATTTGACATGTTATATTTTAGTTATATTCTTATTTAAAAGGTAATAATTAATTTACAAATAAAATTGATAATATGTATGTAATTTTTTATGTTATAAGAGGAGATAGTGCCATCATATTCATAACCTATTTGTGGGCCATCTACTACTGTAATCCACCATAACTGCTACAATTTCCATCTAAACATGTTTTATTATAACATAACTATCCATTTGGTCTTTCACAAAAAAATAGTTGGAATAAATTCCTTGGTTGATTTTGGTGGAACTTCTATTGTAGCCAACATGCCCCTTTTTATTTGAAATGGGGGACCCCTCTAAAAATATCATGAACTAAAGCTTCAGGGTCCTTTCTTTCATTCTTGTCGGCAACACCTATTCAAATCCTTGGAATATACATCACTTTGATTTCCCTAAGCATCAATAGACATATTTTATTTTTAGGACTAAGGAGTGTTTATTATTTTTATGAATCATGGCACTAACATTGCAAGTTATATTTTTCCAAAATATCTTGGAGTCTCCTTCCATTCCCAAGGCCAAAAACTCATCACTATTCATGGAAAATTAAAATCTTTGTAACTAACAAGTAAGTTTAATGTAATGTTTTCTTTTTCATTTTATTACTTAGTCTTCTTTATGAATTTTATAGATCCTGACTAAATGAGAAGGTGCCATGTCATCATGTGTTAGAGCGACCAATCCCCTAGACCTGTCAGATATGTTAGAGCCTAGGAGAGCTCGATTAAATGAGAAGGCTCCATGTCATCGAGTGTTAGAGCATTTAGTAACCTAGACCTATCAGAGATTTTAGAGCATGGGAGATCTTAATTGAATGGGAAGGTGACATGTCACCATGTGTCAGAGTAGCTATTCCCTTAGACCTGTCAGAGATGTCAGAGCTTGACCAAATGGGAAGGCACCACATCACCAAGTGTTAGAGTGGCTAGTCCCCTGGACCTGTCAGATATGTCAGAGCTTGAGAGAGCCTGAGAAAATGAGAAGGCATCATGTTGTCAAGTTTCATAGTGGCAAGTCCCTTGAACTTGTCAGAGATGTTAGATCTTAAGAGAGCCTAGTTGAATGGAAAAGCACCACATTGCTTAATGTGTAGATAAATTAGCAGCCACCTAAGTGCCTAAAAAGGTCAAGATAAGGTATAAATGAGACCAAAGATCTAATCAAGATGTGACACATGTAATTAGGTGACACATCACTCAACCTAAGATAATGATGTCAAGTACAGATCTATGCTTGATCCAGGTGGATCCATGTACCATTCCATTTTTTTAAAAGTCTTCAAATTCTAGTCGAACCATTTACACATTGAAGAGTTCATCAAGAGATTTTTGATGCTTCTTTTGGAATGCAAAATGGAGTTCAGATGCTCGAGATAAAGCTTGCTGAAGTATTCTTATGCAGGGAATTTATAGGTGTCGAAAAGTGACGTGGCACTATGTAATATGCGAGGTGGTCCAATAACCAGGTGACATGTGGCAATCAATGGGTGATTTTTGTCTTTGTATTTGCATTTGCACAGTCTATAGAAATCATGCCTTTTCTAAGTCTGTAGAAATCATGCCTTTGCTAAGTCCATAGAAATCATGCCTATGCCTTTGCCAAGTCTGTAGAAACTATGCCTTTGCAAAGTCCATAGAAACTGTGGATTGCACAGTCCGTAGAAAGTTAACTACATAGTCTATAGATTTGTAATATTAAATGGTAATTAATGTTTGGTAAATGCTCTGGCCACATGGGAGAGAAACTAGCCAACCGCCACACCATGTCACACCATGACACACCAAGCCCACTCAATGTCATACTCAGCCCATGTGTTAACACGCCCAAACCAAGTGGCATCATGCTTTCCAATGCAGGCCTAAGTTAGGTATCCATATAACTCTAAGTGCCTAAGTCTCCCTCCAAAAAGGGACATTGAAGTACATATTGGGGGCACCAACCTTGTTAAAGTATTCAAACAGTTGCAAACTCCCAAATGTGGGATAAATAAATAAGACAAATCACCCCAAAAGGAAGGCCGATGCATTGAACCCAGGACCTCTCATCTAAAAGGATAAGCTCTTGACCACTTGAGCCACGGGCTTTCAAGTGCTATAAAGGGAGTGAATTTCTACTTGAAGGGTATGAGACAGCTAACTATGTGTAGTAAATTAAGAAGGTCAGAATTAAATTAATGCTTTGTACGGTCTTGGGCCTTTATTTTTAGGTCTGAGAGATAATTATACAGGCAAACAGAGACCAGGGAAGGTGAATTGAAGACTTGCATTTAATTTGTAAGCCATTTTGATGCACAAATTAATGGAAATGGTCCTCACTTCAAATGGACCTAGAGACATAGGCCATTGAAGATGAACTCTGTTATCAATTTGCTGGTGATATTTTCTGATTTTTATCTACTGTTTTATAATTTTGATCTTCATTTTTAATTCTAGATATAATCTCTTTATTCAAAATTTAAAAAAAAAGTCAAAAAATAGAAATATCTTTTAAATGCAAAAGTGAGTTGTTCAAATTTGCCACACTTGCATTTTCAATTTTCAGATCAGTGCCTAGGTGCTAACTATTACTAAGAATACCAATAAGTGAATGACATGTGTCAAAAAGTGGGAGTTAATTAAGAAGCCTCTAATAAATGTGACCACATGCCTACCATGTGTTTGGCATTAACATAATTGGAAATTGGGCATGATTGGATAATTTTAAAACATCCCATCACCATTGTTATATTTGGTTGGCCATAGATGATCATGGGCTCCAAATTCAATTCTAGATTTAGAAATAAAGAGAGAAAATCCATCCGCCAACTCAAATTTTAATTCATATCAAGTGAGATTCCAAATGCCATTAATATAGGGGGGTTGTATGCATTCACTTATAAAATCCTAGGAGAATCTCACTAATGGTTACCATTGCTTCCTTCAAATAAATCTCTAACTCATTACTTTCAAAATTCCACATAACCCTTGTATTCTGTCTTCTATACTCAAAGCTTCATAATTGCCCCTTCATCCTGATATAATGGTTTGATCATCCTCAAACCCAGTGGTGTTGATGTAACCATCCCAAGGTGATGCTAGTGTCCATAGATTTAGAGGCACTCAATCCAAAATTTGACAACTTTTCTAGAATCATCTTTTACTCTACTTTCTACCTGTTCTAGATCTAGAATTTTATCAACATCATAACCAACTAAGTACTTTGATTTTTTGTCATTTCCATATACATCATAGTTGTATTTACTATTTTTATCCTATATCAATTTAATGAATTCAACATATGTTATATCTGAGTTTAACATCTAATTGGCCTGCTATAGAGATAGTTCATCCCTATTATACCTTAGGTTATCTTTATCCCCTTTAACCCTAGATAACCCAAATATATATTTTTAGGGTTAAACACCACTATCAATTACATATCCATACCTATTTTCTAAACTTATGGACACTACTTGCTAGAGAGGGTCACTAACATTGACACTAGTGTCCATATCCTTATTTAGTGTCTAGTACTCAAAATTCGTCCAAACTAAAAACTATTTGAAACCTATATGTCAACCTATTTATCTTATTGAACCCTACCATGAGATATTTAAAAAAGGTGTGTTATAAATACATTTCTAAGCCTTCTCATTTATCATATAGAAAATATCAAGAAAACACCTATAAAGGCTCATTAAATCAATTATAAACTAAGTTATTCTACCATATTCATCCTAATTTCTATATCAGTCATATGAGCAATCATACAAAAGGTCTGAAGCATCCAAATAATATCCCATGAGTGATATTTGTTAAGTTACAAGCTAGATCATTACATGCATCTACATATAACATATTACACCATTGTTCACACACACTCCCACACATAAGGGAAAAATACATAAGTGCAAGGCCCTCCTTCGAATAAATTCTATGTAGGTAATGTTCATTAACAAAGGGGTCTTTGAGGTCATCTCAACACCATGAGCCCACTAACCCATTTTAAGTAAAACTCATTCTAAAAGTGAAGAAAGGTGAAGAGCTAGGGTTTGATGAATAAGAAGAGATTGACAACCCATATTCTATATCTAAAGACATAATCAGAAAGGTTATAAAAAACTCAGAATGATGAAGTTGGTTGCATTGAGATCCAATGGATATTTTTACATGATAATAGTGTTACAACATAAATATTAGCATCAATGGTAATATCCCAAGGTTGATAGTAGATCTGTAGCTAAAAAAACTATTTTCAAAATCTAATGACTATTACAAAATTCTAATCCTACACACTTTTGCCTATGTCCAACCTAGATCTACTTGCACATAGTAAACCTAACTAAGTATCATTTCTCCTTGATATTTCAATCAATTAAACATCAATCAAATTTGGTACTTTTTATATTTAGTAAATCTTATTTTTATAATTTAAAATATCTATTTATCTAAGTTTATAATTAATTGGCTTGCTATAGATTAGTTTATCACCCTTGTGCTTAAGCTACTTCTAAATTCTTAACACTATCCCCACCATTTATAAATTTAGGGTTAAACATGCACTGATAGGGTCCTCAAGTAGTTGGATCATTTTATGCTTTATAAAAAACATGTGTTCTCTTTGTATTTCTCAAATGGGTAAGTCATCATTGTCCATCCATAAATTGTTCTCTCAAGTCATGGTCCCATCACTTGAAGAGTGATTAAAATGGTGGTCATTTAAAGGTGCCACATAATCAAAATTTTATGAACACCACCCTCTTCTACCATGAGGTCACCATCTATCTCATCGCTAGAGTTTGGAACCTTGCACTGCATCTACCTTATGTTTCTATCTGGATTGAATGGTGGAATAAGGCATTCACTCATACTACTACCTTCCTCTAACACTATGGAAAACAAGTCGTGCATGTTTGGAAGTGGGATAATGGTGTTGTGATCAAATGATTCCAAATATTGAGAATAATCCCTCTGATTTATAAATGAAATCCATGAAAACTTCTCTCAAATATAATATAAAAGTTACAAATAGCTACACAACAAGAGGGGATCAAATTTGAGCCAGTTCCATTGGATCAAAATTGAGGACCAAGTCTCAAATTATTTTTTCAAATCTCTTTAGGACAAAACAGATAGGGATCAAATCAAAGATATCAATATTTTTTTAGCAATGTCTTACCAACCTACTTAAATCTCCTCAAATTTTATTGACCACTAAAATTTAGTGTTCCAAACCAATCCTAAGAAGAGTCGATGGAAAGTATGTATGCACTGCAAGAATGTTTATATATGGTGTCTCAAAAACCTAGTACTTCTAATTTAAACATTTTTGATTCCCATTTAACTCTTGAGGATATCTTTCATGTAGTGTGATGTACTACTAATGACAAAACCCAAATCATTGATGATTTTTTGGCTTTTATAAGGCTACTTAGAATTTTTTAGGGCCCAACCTATTACAATTTTATGAATAAGCCCTACAAAATAATTCCTTATGCTCTCTCATTAAAAAAAGAAACATCAAGTTCAATCTTAAGGCCAATGACCTAGAGCTCATTTAAAATCAATGCCCCATCACTTTCCTCAATGTGTCTTATAAAGTCCTTACCAAATCCTTTATGAACCATCTCTGATTCATCCTACCTACAATCATTAGACTAGAGAAACCAAATTCATTATAAATAACTACATTTTGTATAATCTAATTTTTATCTGAGAAGGATGGAATGGGTTCATATCTCTCATCTACAATCCATATTCCCCAAACTTGAATTTGAGAATTCCTACAATAGGATTGAGTGACTATTTATTCTAGGTATACTTTGAGGCTTAGATTTTAGCCAATTTTTTATATCTACAATTATTGTTTAAAGCTTTGTCTTACCTAATTATAAATGGGCTCAAATTTGATAGCTTTGGCCCATTATATTCTATTATCATGGTTTTACTTTGGCACCATCTCTGTATGTCTTGTCTGTAGAGGCATTTGGTTATATTCTTGCTCATATGGTAAAGTGAGGGATCATTAAGGGCATTTTTATTCATGATCAGTCCTCTCAACTCATCAATAGTCACTTTTAAGATGCTACCTTCTTCACTCTTGATGAGAAATTATTATTATTTAGATAGTTATCAATGATGTCATGGAGGTACCCAGGTGAGTGGATGAAGTGCCTTGATAGTCTAAGTGGTAATGACAAAGTGTGCAATGTGCTTGTCCTAGTATGATTGAAGGAGGCTTTGTTGATATTAAGTTTTGGCATGGTTAGAGATGTTTAGGGATGGGTATGGTGAGTTAAGGATGTGCAAGGGGTCTTATTAGAGGTCAAGGATGATTGGAGTGCTTGTGTACATGAGTGGAATTCATCCAATTATTCATTATGATCATATAGGCATAATTGGCTCTATGATAGACAAATCTAAACAAGAATTTTAATGTCATTATATATCACACGTGTGAGGGTTGTAGGAGAAAAGTGATATATGATTAAATTATCCTATGTGAGGAGATCATATCATCCAAGTTTTAGATCATGAAATTTAGTGCAACAAAAGATATGTGGGTGTAAAGTTGGTCCCTCAGATAAAAGTGCACTAAGTTTCAACACTTAGCCAAATTTGTAAAGAAGATCTAACGGTCTATATTTCATTGCATCAAAGATCAATGGTGAAAAATGAATATGAGCTCAAATAGGTTATTTATCTAAGTATAAGAAAGATCTGAGTAATCAATTTGGTGATGGAATATCTCACACACATGGATATTTTAGGAGGAAATGGCATATGGGTTTGTTTAGTATTTTGCCTACTTTCTATAGTTTAAATTTGAGAAAATACGAGTGAGTGAGGTAAAATATATATCTATGTAAAGTTATCCTTATAAGAATATTGAAATGGTCCCCATACTTAGTCATTTTTGCATGATGTTAAAGATCAAGACCAGATGGAGATCCAACAGTTTTCAGGAGTTCGTACATCTAGATTTATGGTGCATAGTAAGTCAAATGGGTCAAAGTGTTTGATGCTTAAACTGGGTAAACATTGATATCCTTATAATAAGATTGATGGAGTACATTTTATCCAAGTTATCAAGATGTAGTGAGATGGTAAGAAGAGTTTGAGGTTTAATGCAAATAAAAGGTAAAGGATAAGGATGTAATGGTTTGCATTTAATCATGTGCTTGAGATTGACATTGTGAGTAGTGTAAAAGTGGTCAACCTATTTAAAGTTTAAGATTATTAAAGATCAAGATCATTAGTATAAGATTAATGGTGCATGATTGATCTAAGTAGTAAGGGCACAAGATGATGGCAATGTGTTCAAGGTTTAACTGTGACCATTGGCATTTAAATTTTGCAAAGGGAAAAACTAGTGCTTTGTATTTTGGATATAAATTTTGATCCCAGATGAATTTGATAGTGATATAAAAAGAAAAATTGTAGAAGAATCCATGGTAAATATAGTAAACCTAGTTAGATGGTATTATTGTTTATACTGTAAAAGATATTATGCTCCAAAGTTGACTTTGTGTTTGACCATGGACTATAAGTGACCTGAGAAGGATAATTGCTCTTTTGTTGATGTTGTTTTGATATTTCATAACTTAGCTATTGGAGACTGTTATAGACTACATGAGGATCAATTGTATGGATTTTGGAGGTGTGATAAATCTATATTGAGTATTAAAAATGCTTAAGAATTTGATTGTGTGTTCATTCATGGTGTTCCTATGTACAAGGTCATTGTTTGAGTTGATTGAGCATACATAGATGTGAGTATAGATGATTGTGATCATTTGAGGATGTTGAAGGGGTCATGTGGAGTGGATATATGTAATATAAAGTGGTCCTTTGTTATTTTTTTTCTCAATGAAGTTCTAAATGGGTGAATAGGTCTCCATGAGACCTATAAGGGATTTTAAGGCCTAATTAAAAGATGTTGCTACTTAAGGGTGACTGATGGGTTCTATGGCTGACCTATGTAGATGGTATTGCACTATGTATTACTGTGATAGATGTCTTAAGGTTTAAGGCATGCCTATTGGCCAACCAATATTATGATTATCATGAATGCTCTATAGATAGTGAAACCAAATGTGATGGTTTCTAGACTTGTGAGAGGCTTTGGTGAGCATATATAGCGATGGTGCGAAGGAAAGAAGAGAGGTTGTGTGTCTAGTGGATGGATTAATGAGTAGAATAGTTTTAGGACTATTTGTATGACCTGTAGGTCATGTTTTTGATGTTATAATAGTGATCTTGTAAGTTGAGGAAGATTGAAGAGGTCTAGAGTGATCTAAAAGGATGTTTTGGATGTCTTGTGATTGAACGAAGGATAGATGGTGTTTATGTGAGCTTGGTGGTTGATTTGAGAGATAGATCAAAGTATAGAATATGTGTATGGATATTTGGTCATGTTGTTGATGTGGTGATATATTTATTTCTAAGGATTGAAGAGTGATCCAAAAGGTGTCTTTGGATGCATTGAGTATGCAGAGTTGAAGAGAGTTGTTATACTTTGTGTCTCCATCAGATTGGTAGGTAATCAATGTTTAGGACATGTTTTGTTAATAGGTATTGTTGTGGCTGATCAACATATAAGTGGTTGTAGCATCTTTTCAAGGTGAAACTTGCTAAAAGTCTAGTTGTTGTGGTTTCTCAACTAGACAGGTGTTGTATCACCTTTTGGGATTGTAGTCTCACTAAATAACGGGTAGTAGTTTCTTAATCAGTTGTAGCTAGTATAAATTGGTTCTTGTTATTATAGGATAATATTCCAATTGTAAGTTATAGTCGGTTTTCTTCCCCAAGCAGGTTTCCTACATATGTCATGTGTTATGTGATTGATCTTGCATTGTCTCTCTTATTCATTGTTATGAATGATATGTATGCTTAATGAAATGATTGTGGTAATTGATTAAGAGTTTGAAAGGATTGAAATTGAAGTTGGATTATCTAGGCTCACTAATTCACCATGCCCCACCCCCCCCCCCTTTAGTGATTTTACCTCTAATAACTTTTGTTAAAGAGGCAGTGAAATTCCTCGATATTTTTTACAAAGCCTTGGGTTCTAATCTACAATGGACCCAAACCCAATTCTATAAATTAAACATTATGCATATTCTAGAATGTCTAAAGTAGCATAATTGGAGGTGGATCCAAAAAGGATAAAATTCAAATTTATTACTATTAGTATTTTGAATGTCTTTGAGAATGTGTTGATTTGCCTAGAAAATGGATAGAAGTGTGTTTGTAAGTGATGAAATACATAACTCTAGAGGGTAAACACAAAATTATTTTCTCCCACCATTTTATTTTTCTTAACCATTTCAGAGGGCACACTATAAGCATTCTTTTTTTCTGCTAAACTTTCTAGAGGTATCCATAAATAACTTCAAGAAGAATCCTTTTACTGACCTTATTCACTAGGGTCTAATCCTTTTGATTGTTAAAAGGGGGGAACCCCTTTGGGGTAAAGATATTTTGTAGGTAATTCATATTAAAAATGACCAGGAAGATTCTGCAAGGTATAGTGAGGTTTTTTTGATAAATGGTGAGGGGGAGAAGCCTACAGGGTTGGGGGAGAAAATGTTTATGGCAATTTATCCCCCATGGGTAGCCAGAAAGGAAACACTATTCATGTTGACCCCATTACTAGTATGGGTGTTTATTCTTATAATTATAATTTGATTTTTAAAGTTAAACTATCTCTACAAAATCTCCAGACAAAATTATAGTCCAAAGGCTTTTGAGTTATAAGATTTTATAAGAAGTGGACAAAATGAAATTATTGTTGAATTTGGGGGATTCTTTCTCAAGGAAGGGTGATAATTAAAGAGATGGTAATGAAAATATGGGGGTGTTTGTCTCAATCCCATCATTTAAAAAGAGTAACAAGGATTAGAGTGGGGAGGGAGAGGTGGAAGGAAGAATATTGGATAGGTAAAGGTAGAATTAAAAGATATGGGAATTAAAATAAAGAAGGCTATAACAGATTCTCTTCAGGGCCCTAGCAATAGGACCACGGGAAAGGAAAAAAACAAAGAAAATTTTGGTACTAACAAGCTGGTTATTTATTCTAAATTAGAGGACTTTAGTTCTTAATCTCTATGGGCCTATTTTTTGCTATCTTTTTGGCACAATTTTGGTAGAAGTTTGTCTGTTGTAGCTGGTTGTTGATGGTTGGTCGAGTCTTGTGGCTATGTTCAGTTTTTAGTTTTGCTTGTTGTGTTAGTATATCTTTTGATTGTTATTTGTAATGGGTATGGGCCCCTTAACCCATTTATTTACCTGTTCTAATAAAAAATAGCTTTCCCTCCAAACTTTGGCAATATGTCATTGATCTAGTGGAGAAAAAGGTCAAGTATTGAATTTTAAAATCTCACTCTTTAACAAGAAAATTTTGAGTTTATTTTAAAATTATGGAAGCCACCTAGATGTCTATTATCCTTCTTATTGGTCCTCCTATAAAACCTTGTATGATAAAATGGTAAAGGTTATTAGAGATTTCTTATGGGCTAATGCTAAGCAAACTCAAGGTTATTATAATATTGCATGAAATATTTGTTGTCTTTGTCATGAGAAAGGTGGTATGGGCATCATGAATATTTATAAAAAAATTATAATTAGAGCCAAGTTGTGTCAATTAATGTTCAAATCTAATTCTTATCTATGTTCTTAATGTTTTATGAAATGTGCGATGGTAAGAATAATGATAATCTATATGGAATGCCTCTTTATCTAGTACAACTTATAAAGTGTGAGAGAATTATAACTTTCTTTGTTTTATGGCTACAACTATGTTTTTGTTATATGTTGTCCAATTCTATCCTATGCTATGTTATTTGTAGCAGGGATTCTATTAGGCCATTCATGAGTTCTATATGATCTATACGACAACCCTATATAATTGAAGCTACTTTTATTTGCATGCGTTAATGGGTGATACATCGTGGATACATATTGGGTAGAGCAAATGATAGCGTGGATCTAACTATTTGAGTTCTACATGGTATTTAATTCATAAATAAATGTTTATGATGTTAATAATGATTATATAATGTATTTAGAGAGATGGTATTAGTAGTGGATGTTGATGTTTATGTTATATACATCTTCTTAATAAATATATTATATTGAGTTATATCGGTAGTTTGCGGTATTAATTATATTAGGAAATAAATTAATTTATATTGCAATTACTAGTACACAAATTCATTCTTAATCATATAAATGTATATAAGGGGATAATATTATTGTAATGGATATCAAGTAAGTTATGAGTCTTTTATTTAAAGTATAATTATGGAGTTATTCCTTTCTAAAGGAGCATTATATGACATGACCCTACCTTAAAGGTTATCATTATTTTTTGAATATATTTCAATTTGAGCATCTTTACCTTTTAATGTATTTTGTATGATTATATTCATTATATTTGTTTATATTTACATTAATTTATATAAGGATCATAATGTAGACACCTAAATCTGGCCACCGATAACCCCCAATTAGGCTTTTGGCCAATTTCCACCCAAAATGCACAATTTGGCCTAAAAACACTAAAACATGATAAATGATGTAAAAATGACATATTCAAGTGCCAATTTTGGCTAGGGTATCCCTAAATGGGGCAATGTAATTTATGGGCTAGCTAACTTTGATCAAATCATTTTGAGTCAAAATGCCAATTTTGCACCTAAGTGCTCTGGATTGCTCTTTCCTATCAAATCTTTTGAATAAGACACGTGAATTTGTTATTTATTGTTGCTAACATCCTAAATGGGAATATAGATCTAATGCATCTGACATCACCTTCCAATTTTAATCTAGTCAAATTTTGGACCAATAACAAGGCATTTTGATCAATTTGAGTAATTTATGCAGAAAGTGCTTAAACATGCAGAGATAATTAAAATCAAGGCCTAATTAAGAATTCCATGGAAACTTGTTGAAAACTTATTTTTGGAAATGAATATTGAATATCTACATCATTGAGTGACCTCATTTCTTGGGAAGACATCTCAAAGCCATAAAAGCCACAAATATCAAGATTCATGCCCTCCATACCTCTTAATTGCCCCTTCTTCCAATGTCATGATGAGAATAATTATAAACTTAATTCCAAAAATTAAATTAATCCTCAACCACACATCTCAATCTCAGAATGGACGGTTCAAGTTGATTCTAGACATTTGCAATAATATATAAATAGAGAGGCCATGAACATCATTTCTAAGCTATTTTGGTGCAAAGTTATTATGCTCAAATATATTTAAAGTCTTGAAAATTAGTGTTACCATGCCAAATTTATTCCAATCCAAGCCAAACCACAAGCCAAAGGTGCCAAGGAGAGATGGAGGTAGCCAAGCTTCCATTACCAAGGACTTCATGAGCACAAGCCAAGCAAGCCACTACAACAAGCATTTTAGAACATCCAAAGAAGGTAAAAGATGGTTTCTTTTGAATTTTAGTTGTGTGTTTTATTATTTTTTGTTAACTAAGATCTCCCTAGTGTCTAGGCCTAGAGATGTTATGCTATTAGTGTATTTTTTTCATTTTAAAACTAACACCATACTAACCATCCTCTCTTGAGTCAAATTCCTAGATCCACATATGGCACACCTGATGGGACCAAATGCATCTCACACATGAAGAAGATCATTTTACAAATTTAAAATATTCATTTGGACCCTTAAAACTCTTACAAATTAATTTTCTAACTTTATTTTACCATTTTTGTTTGCCACAATTTTACATAGTAACTGCCATCAACAAGTAAGACCAACATCAATTGCATATCTTAACTGACATCAGTTAGCAAAACCGATATCTATTGTATACCTATCATCAGTCACATTGGTATAGCTGATGTCAGTTGGATAATCGACATTGATTAGAAAATGTAACCATCATTAGTTATATAAACCAATGTTGGTCACTGTGTTTTTCTTAAAACACAGACTTGAGAGCTCTTTTTTTAAAGTTCATTTCAAACTAAAAAGAGTGATCTTTTGTTTAAAATAGTTATATTGTTCACTTTTTTATATCTAGTTTGTCAAAAGAACCAAGTTTTATACCATTTTTTGTGAGAAAATAAACTATTTCTAAAGTGCCTTTTGTTTCATACCTTATACCTAGTTGATCAAGTTCATGTCCAAGAATCAAATGCCTAGTGTTTGTTATAAGTGTTTCAAATCTATTAGATTAAAACTTTCATCTATTTTAAAGTCTAGCTTTTGACGTTGTTTGGCCAAGAGTCCTTATGCATGCCTTTTTTGAGCCTAGCTTTTGACGTCACGTTTGGCCAAAAGACCTAGCAAATTTCAAATTCTTAGATTAGAATGATTTGAAACACTTTGACCTTAGAGTTTGGAATTTTTATTTTAGGTCCATTTACTTTATTATCTTTGTTTGAACAATGAAACATTAGATACTTCATGCTAAATTATTTCCTCACAAATATTTTCATAAACCTTTTGATCCTTTTGATGAATCTAGACCAAGTTGGAACATCATCTATTTTATACATTATCCTTTTTAGAGTTTGTGTAACTCTTTGACCTTTTATCTCAAAGCATTGACTATGGATCCTAACATGTATTCCTACACTCGTAGTGGACTCATGTACAATCCAAGGATTAGTAATGTGGTGGTGCAGGAAGAAATAGTGTAAGACCCCTATGTGGATAATATTGTTTATGAGATGGATTTTTATCCCTCTTATAATACTAAATCTAAGGCACAAATCCAAGATATGTTGGCTAACTATCTTGTTAACACACTACCTTATTCAAAAAAAGACCAAGAACAAACCGCATAATACTTAGATACAATACCCACAGTGGATGAGCCAGTTCTTCAATAGTCATATTCTACTAATATGACTTCCAAATATAATCCATTTTTTTTTGAGTGACATTTGTTAGAGAAAAAAGATGAGATTTTGGTTAGGGCCATAAAGGTAGGGGCCAAGTTTCTAGTAGACTTTCCCCATGAAAATTTACTAAGTCTAGTAAGAGTAGCCCATAATATCATTTACAATCAGTAGGCTTCTTCTAACAATCCTATGGCTCTAGTCCAAACAACATACCAAGATCCCAATATATCTAATCGAGGTAAGAACATCATGGAAGATCACTTTAACCAAATGCAGACATCATATCAAACCTACCTAAAACTAGCACATGATTTCAATCAGATGAACATGGTAAGTAAGCCTCTTATTGACCTAATTCCTTCAATAGGAGTGTTGATAGAGTTAACTGGATAAGATAATCCAAGTTCTGACCCATTGGTATAAACCACTTTGAAAGATACTTAATGCATATGCCCATTATTGAAGAAGTGTCTTCAGCTTCTACACAAAATAGTGAGCCAAACATAGTGGACTATGTGCAAACAATGTCCTATCCTGATCAAAGTAGTACTAACGCACAAACAACTAGCCAAAAAAATGTACCTATAGTTAATCTCATGAGTATATCATCATACCAGGGAATAGGAGTTTCTACACCCTAACCGCAACTAGATACTTCCTCAAGTGCACAACTTACGGGATTAGGTAATCAAACAATGGCTAATGTCATGCCTCAATGATAAAATGTGATGAACCCTACTCCTCCTCAACAAGTAAAAAGTAGTATTATAAAACAATAGGCAAAATCTAGTGTATCAATGCAATAGAGGACAAATACATTACCACCTCAATCGGGGGCAACAAATGTTCCACCTTGTTAGGTAATGACAAACATACCTCTTCAGTCATAGACTAATATGCCAATCCAAAACCAAGCAATGACTAGTCAGTAATATGCAAATATTGGTCAGTGATAGATACCAAATCTATAATCTACTTTCACTTTCTCATAGTGATTCATGCAACAAGGAGGTCCCCATATTTCTCAAGTAACTACTAGACAACTGTTGGCTTAAAATGTGCCACAAATTCAAAGACAGGGTCTTAGACCATAAGCTCCCACTCAACAACAAGGTTTGATTAGTTGGAAACATGTCCCTTTTCAACCAAAATAGGCACAATATAGTTATATCCCTCTATCCTAACCATAAAATCCTCCAAGTCAAACCTTTATCACCAACCCAAACCAAAATGTCACACAACCAAATGTGCAATTTCAAGTACATCCTAATCTATGTATGCATATTCATGGTCCATTCCCCAACCAAATCAATGTACCCCAACAGATGTCTCCATCATACCTTGGTTAAAGTGTCCCACTTGTGACCTCCCAACCATCTATCTAAACCACTATTCTCCCTTAAACCAATGTTCCTTCTAATTTCTTATCCCAAGAATTTCAACAGATGAAGGATGCAATTGCTGTCATTCAAGTGGGTAAACAATTTAAAAAGTTCAAATTGGATGATGTGTGTTCTTATCCATTCAACATGGATTATTTATAGATACCATTTCCTCTAGGATATGAACCACTAAAATTTGACAAATATAAAGGAAAAGGTGACCATAAGGCTCATTTGACCGAATTCTTTATCACATGTCAACTAGTGGCATATAGTGACATTTACCTTTTGCTATTGTTTCCAAGGAGCTTGGTTGGACAATATTTAGAGTGGTTTTTAAATTTTCCCAAAAATTTAGTAATATATTTTGATGATTTTTCTGATAAGTTTATGTAGCACTTTTCCTATAATATTGAGCATGAGATTTCATTAGTGGACTTAACCCAAGCAAAGCAGAAAGCTGGTGAGAGTTTTGGAATTTATTTACAATGATGGGGAGCCCTTGCAAGCCATTTTACCCATAGTTTACTGGATAAATAATTAGCTGCTATGTTTACTAAAAATTTGCACAATGAGATAGCTTATCCTTTGGAACTACAATGTGCGCATACTTTCAAGGAAATAATCGATAAAGGCTTGTTCATTGAGTGAGTGATCATCAATAAAGGAGTTATCAAGCTTAATTAAACTAATCAAAATCAAGGTACCAATCAGGGAAATGACCAACATCCCATTCAAGCACTAGCATTATAACCAATACAGGCCAATAATCAAGAAAGACTGAAGTAATTCAATTGCAATAGGAATGTTGTGTGAAATGGAGTAACTGAATCTTGTCATGTCCAAATGATGAAAACATCATCTGCATCACCTTTTTAGCTTACTCCTACCTAGCAACCTCTCCAACCAATACCACAAACACAACAACCAATACCTACATAATAAATACAGTAGGCATTACCATTGCAAACCCCTCCTCCTCGAAGAACCATGCCTACACATCATGTCTTTAGTGACCTAGGAGAACCTATTGAGTTTGTATTTCACAAGGTTGATACCACTAATATGATTAGTTGGACTATACCAAAGTATTATCTACAAGACATTCTTTATCCTGATTGGTACTATGAAAATGAATTCTATGACTATCATCGGGTCAATGGGCATAATCTATGAAGATGTGTCCAAATCAAGCATTTATTGAGAATATGTTGGAGAATGGATATATAACATTGGATAATGGGGATTCCAATTCCAATCAAACTCTTAGGATTTATCAAAACCTCTTTCTTTGACATAATAATCAGTAGCAATAAAATAATCAGCAACAACAACAATGACTAGTGCAACAATAAAATAAATAGTATCAAAATCAAAGGTTGAACTAATAGAATCAACAAAATTAGTAGTAGAACCCATAATGACAAAACAATGGACAAAACCAAGGTCAGAATGGTAATAAACAATAAAAATACCATGTAGTTGCACATGACTACAATAGGGTTGTAGGTCATCTTGCAAGGGGTAGCATTAATACCATCTCCATTAATCCTAAACCAAGCACTAATCAGCCTAGACCATTGCTAAACAAAAACATTCAGCCAAATTACATGGATAATTCTTTTTTGACCTAGGAATGCATATAGGAAAACCAACAAACTAGGACCCTATATCAACAACTCATCCTTGCCACATGACCACATGCAAGTGTAATGATAACTGAGACTTATCCTATCTGGTCCCACACCATTCCCAACATTGGTTAGTATTAATGGTCCAATATTTAATCATAATTTTGAAATCATAACTCAGAGGTTGAAGATTACTATCTTAGGCCCACAACCATTCACCACTTTTCCTATCATTCAACCAACCATTCAATCTTAGAATAAATCATGCACTACTTACCAAGAAAATAAATTTGATATTGTGAAATAATTACAAAAGACACCATCATAAATTTCTATTTTAGATTTACTGTGAACATCAATAATCTATAAGAACATCTTGAATGAGTTTTTGACCCAATTCACTGTTGCTAGTGACATATCCCCTGATAAATTTCAAGCTTTGGTTAGACACCTAGATCGAGCCCAATAAGTCACATTCAACCAAAGTGATATGTCTTCTCTTGTCCTACTCCATAATAATCCATTATACATAGAAGTTTATATAAAGTGGCATAAAATGAAACGTGTCCTTATAGACAATGGATCCAACCTCAACATAGTGTCTCTAAAGCTCATTAAGATTCTTAGGTACACAATGGCAGATCTCTAGCCAGAAATAATAACTATCAAGGCCTATGATAATTAGGAAAGAGAATCATAAGGCACCATTAGTTTGCTAGTTATCATTGGGATTTTGACCCATGATACACTTTACCATGTAATTAATCTTGAGTTATCATATAATATGCTTCTAGACAGGCCTTGGTTACATAAGATTCATGCGGTCCTATCAATGCTGTACCAATATATCAAGTTTTCCTACTTAGGGATGGAAGTAAATATTTGAAGAGATTTACACCCATATGAACATTGCAAGAAAGATAAAGGAAAGGCTATACTTATTGATCTTTCACTAGATAATTGTATAGATCCTAATAACTTAGATTCCCTATCCCACATGTCACCTCTTGAAGCTTTTAATCATTTCACCATTTTAGATAATGGACTAGGACAGTATGTAACCCATGATACATTTTATATTGCCAATCTTCCTCAAATCTAAAAACCTATGGGTGACCTAAAGTTACTCCACATATGCATTGGTAACAAAAGAACAAAGATAAGGGACCTATCACATTTTTACCAACATCTGGCCTAGAAAATAACCCTCTTGAAGGGGATGAATCATGGTTATATAATGACAATTATGCTGATTATTATAAAAATGCAAAGTATCCTATTCCCAATAGGATCATGGAGCATCACAATTATGAAGGAAGAGGCCTTGAATTGAATTAGCAAAGAACCATCGAGCCAATTTTTGTGACTAAGTATGAAAGACCATATGGACTTGGATTTAAACCACCTGGGGGTGATCCCTCATATCTTATTCAAATTCCATCACTAACGACTAGTGATGATGATGCTGACAATGAAGTAGAGTCCGATCATAGCCTCACCTTCGATAACCTAGCTGAAACCAACCTATTTGATAACAATACCATTTGTACCCTTACCTTGGCCATTCATCATAACCCTTTGCCATTATATTATCCCCAACTAATAGATTGAGACTAAGAAGAATCCAATCTGCCGATTGATGAGTTCTAGAATGATGAGGCATTTTGTGACTTTTGAGGCCTTAGAGACAATGTTTCATTAGGAGATCACAAATCAAGATTCTCAATCACATTGGATCTTATAGCCTATTTTGGAGAGTGAGCAAAAACCCTTATCCAAAAATAAATAATTAAAACATTAAGGTCCCAAAGTGAAAACCTCTTTGAGGTGTTTTCTAACTAGGGAAAAAGTAAAGATAAATGATAGTCTAGTGGTGAAAACCTGTTTTAGGCACCATTTGATGGGGGTAATCATTCTTCTTCAAATTTAGACTAGGAGACCACCAATGATAAAATTTCCTATGGATCCTCATTTAGATTTGAGAAAAAAAAATATTTGATCAAAAATTTCAAGAATTTCTGACTATTTTTATCACATGGCTAGATCTCCCGTTAGGGGACTGAGATTCATCATACCTAGGAGAAGTTGAAGAGCAAGTCCTAACAGAGGACCCTAACATAATTCAATAGTTCAAGTCATTGCCTACTATCCTAGAAGATGGTTTGACCCTTTTAGTCAAAGATACAATAGAGGTAAATATCAAAACTCCATCAGACCTAAAATGGATAAAATTAGGAGCGTCTCTCACTGAGGAGGAACATGATGTCTTTACAGCTCCATTTTGAGAATTTGTAGATATCTTTGTATGGACCTATTCTAACATGCCATGTTTAGACCCCACCTTGGTTCTGCACCACCTTGTCGTTAATCATGATGCCAAATTGTTAAAACAAAGGTTATGTAAGATGCATCCTTGCATTACTATATTGGTAAAGAAAGAGTTAGAAAAACTCTTAGAATCAGGATGTATCTGATTCATTGACTACTCTAAATGAATCTCTAATGTGGTACCTATTAGTAAAAAGCTTGAAGGGATCAATATTTGTACTAATTTTTGAGACATCAACAAATCTTGTCCTAAAGATGATTTTCATTTGCCTAATATTGACATGATCATCATCTCCATGATAGGTTATGAAATAATTTCACTCATGGATGGCTTTTTGAGATAAAATCAGATCGAAATAGCACTAGAAGACTAACATAAAACAATGTTCACCACTCCATGGGGAATATTTTGTTATTAGGTAATGCCATTTGGCCTTAAGAATTTTGGAGCTTCATATCAAAGGGCCATGACTATCACATTCCATGATATGATGCATGATATTGTTGAAGACTATGTCGATGACATATTAGGAAAATCCAAAACCATGGCTGACTATTTAGCAGTGATACATAAGATATTTGAAAGATTATGATAGTAAAAAGTCAAAATCAATCCAAAGAAGTGTGTGTTAAGTGTAAATTTAGGCAAATTACTTGGCTTCATTGTGTCTTGTAGAGGTATTGAAGTTGATCTGATTAAAGTCCATGCTATAACTGAGATGCCACCACCAACCAATTTAAAGCAACTCCATAGTTTATAGGGTAATATCCAGTCAATCTGATGCTTCATCTCTTAGTTAGAAGACAAGTGCCATCCATTTACATACCTTTTGAAGAAGGGAGTTGCATTTCACTAGGATGATCACTACCAAACAACTTTTTAACATCTCAAATACTATTTTGTTAATCTGCCTATTCTATTACCTCCTATGCCAAGAAAGCCATTATTTTTATACCTATCAGCTATTGACCATGATCTAGGGGCACTCTTGGCTCAACATGATGAAAATGGAAAAGAGCATTCTATATACTACCTAAGTCATACCTTGGTTACATACGAACATAACTATGGACCTATTGAAAAAGCTTGTCTAGCCATGGTCTTCATATCTTAGAAACTATGCCATTACATGTTAAATAATAAGACCATGGTCATTTCAAAGGTAGATCCACTCAAATATCTACTATCTAAAATAGCTTTGCAATCTAGAATGGCTAAATGGATCATGCTTCTTAGTGAGTTTGACATAGAATATGTCAATCAGAATGAAATCAAGGGACAAGTTCTTGCAGATTAACTTTCTAAAACACCTCTCATAGACACACAACCACTCACATTTCAATTTCTTGATGAATCCATAATGATCATCATTGACACACCCCTTGAGGAGTATCCCTAGAATCTATATTTTGATGGTTTATTTACTACACATGGATTGTGGGCAGGCCTATTGTCTATTAGACCACAGGGGGACCTAATCCCTAAATCATTTAGAATCAACTTTCCTTGTACAAATAACATGGCCAAGTATGAAGTACGTATTGCTAGACTTTGACAAGAAGTGCATTATAATATATCTCATCTCTAGGTTTATGGTGATTTTGAGTTAATCATTAATCAGATCATAGATCATTTTTAGACCAAATATGACAAGCTGGTTCCATATAAAGCCATGGTCGACACTCTTAAAAAATAAATTACCAACATTTAATTTGATCACTTACCAAGGGCTAGTAATAGAACTATAGATGCCATGGCTACTATTGGCTCTCTAATTTGACAAATAGAAAAAGCTAGAGAGTATCAATTCCTCATCAAGAATTTGTTATTACCAGCTCATGAACCTTCAACTGCTACCATGATTTGTGATATTATTGGTCCTAATTCTATCTGGTACTTAGACCTTTACAACTACCTTCATGACCAAGTTCTGCCATCTAACCTATCTTAAAAATAAACTAAAGCCTTCATTCATCATTCTACTTATTATACCCTACTTGGATCCATCTTTACTGTCACAATTTTGATGGAGCCTTACTTCATTATTTAACTTTAGTAGAGTATACACTAGCATTAAGAGAAGTTCATGAAGTAGTATGTGGCACACATTCTAGTGGGGCAATATTGTCTAAAAATCTATTGTGTAATAGTTATTATTGACCCACAATGGATGCAGATTACACTGCATATGTAAAAAAGTGTGACAAATGTCAATGAAATGCTAATTTGATTCATGCCTTAACAAAAAATTTGAAACTGATGTTGACACTAGGGCCATTTTCTACATAGGGACTTGACCTCATTAGGAAGATTAACCCCACTTCATCTAATGACCATAAACATATCCTTACTACCACTGAGTATTTCACTAATTCATTGAAGCTATACCTCTCACTTACATGACTGGAAAGTAAATTTCCAAATTCATTTTCAACCATCTCATTTTTTGGTATAATATCCCCTCTAAATTTATATTTGATAATGGAGGATCATTTAAAAACAAGGAT
Organism: Torreya grandis; assembly: GCA_037957365.1. Classification (NCBI taxonomy): domain Eukaryota; kingdom Viridiplantae; phylum Streptophyta; class Pinopsida; order Cupressales; family Taxaceae; genus Torreya; species Torreya grandis. The sequence continues at coordinate 265,988 of JARHVA010007688.1, read as the reverse complement.
GTAGACTAGCTATGTACTAAATACAATTTCACATAATATTTTTCTATAGCATATTACGCTCAAGGTAATGGCCAAGCTGAGGCATCCAATAAAACCATAGTCAATATTCTCAAAAATATTGTCAATGATTCCAGTCATGATTAACACTTACATATATTCCCTACCCTTTGGACATACTATACCAATCATTGTACCCCCATAGGAGTCACTCCATACTCCCTTATTTATGGTACTGAAGCCATCCTTCCCATTGAGGTTGAGTTACCTTCGCTATGCATATCTTTCAAGCATGTCTTGGATGATCATGACTATCAAGTAGATCACCTATAAGAGCTAGACCTACTTGATGAGAAATGCACAACCACACTAAATAATCTTTAAGTATATCATAACTGACTCAAAGGCCACTATAATCAACATGTTAAGTATAGAACATTTGAACTTGGTGATATTATTCTTAAATAAAACCAAAATAATACCACAATTGAGAAGAAGCATAAAGGGAAATTCAAACCAAACTGGATAGGGCCTTTCATCATTACTATAAATTATGGATCAACATCATATAGGCTTGCCACACTAGATAGAGATGAACTTCCTGAGTTGATGACTATTATTCATCTCAAGTGGTACTATACTTGAGTGCTAAGGTGTATTGTCTATAAGGACCATTTTAGTTGTGCCATTTTCTCGCTATTCTTCTTTGTACAAATACCATCCTTATCCATCCTCTTTGTCATATCCACTTTCTACTTCTGACCTATCAACCTAGTGTGTTCTAAAGCCTAGCCTATTTGACATTGGTTTTTTCCATTCATTACACATTTTTAGCATCAAGGTATCTGATCAATTTCATTTGTTGGTTTAAATACTTCAGATAGAGATCATATTTTGGAATAGTGTGATAAAAGTTTTTGTAATTACATCCTTCATTTGTTATTTCTTTCTTACCACCAGTCTTGTTATTAATTATAACCACCTTTGGGAAAATTAGTACCATTGATCTATGCCATTATGTCCTAGTTATAACCACCTATGGGAAAACTAGGGGAAACATTAAGCCTTGATTTACTAACTTACCACTTCCTATGTTGTACTATGCCTTTTTACCAACTATGCCTATTTTGTTTGAATTGACTACTACACTAGTCGAATTCCTCTACTATAAGGGTGAAACTACAATGACTTGAGGTCTTACTCTAGGACTATGTAGGCAATACTCAATACTTATTGAGGTTAAATAAATCACCCTTTCCATACGCTCTCACTATTTTGTGAGTAACCTAAGCTACACTTTCACTATTTTATGAGCAACCTAAGTCACGCTCTCATTATTTTGTAAGCAACCTAAGCCATGCTCTCACCATTTTGTGAGAAACCTAAGCCAGTCTCCCACCATTTTGTGAGCTTGAATCATTTAGTATCTCATCATTCTCGATTAGAGTTTGAGACACTCCAAAAAAATTCTAAAAACATTTGAAAAATTGTTAGAAAAAAATAAAAACATTGACCACTTCTTTGCCTTAAGGATTTTGGGAACCCTTACTAAGTTACAAGAAAATCACTTGTCATTTAGTTTCCCCATCTTTTTTGGCTTCTTTCTCCCATGCACTTTCCATTTTTAAAGATGATTCCTCTTCTTCTCTCACTTCCATTCTATTTATTTTCCTCAATTGTCACATTCTTCCCATTCCCTAGGAGAAATACATTTGGCCTGAAGTTTTTTTATTGGATCTTACATCCATAAAAGTATGCAGGTAATGTACACTTACCTAGTGCATATGGAGATAGCTCAACCACCCCTTTCTTTTCTTCTATTCCCACATTTTGTTCATTTTCTAGGCTGCACCTATTTTCTAGGGGTAATGTTCATATGGTTTTTATTAAGTGTTTCTTTGTTTACTTCTTTGTTGTTTTGTTTGTCTACCTGTTTGTTTGCTTTCAACACTGTTGCCTTGATTCAATTTATGTATGTTCATTAGGTGATTCCTTTCTTACACTTATACTTAAATTCATCCATATTCATATGTTTACATTGTCATCATGGTTTCTATCATTGGTGCATTGTTTTCTATTTATTATTGGATTATGGGAGTCAGTCTTCATGCATATTTAGGCAAAGTCCTCATGATGTTATACCATGATGCCTACCGACATGTACTAAAACAAACCTTAGCTTCAAAAATTTTATTCAACAATGGTGACATCTCTTCAAAACCAACATCCCGATTCAATCCCAATCATATCCTAAAAAAAGTAATTAACCACGAAAGAATTTCAACCTTTATTCGTATAAATGAGCATCTCCCTACTATTAGATTGTTCTAATTCATCATTACACTCTGTGTTAAGTTATCATCATCCTCAACCAAGTTTATCATGTTTTCCATAATTAGGATCCAATGATTATAACTACCTATGGGCAAATCATTACACATCATCCCACCTGTATTTCTTAATGATTATAATCGCCTTGGAGAAAATCATTATGTTGTCACCACTTTAATTTTTTTTTCCCATATAGGGGCATGTTTTTATCTTATTTGTCTATCCTAACTGGGGTATTCCCATCTTCTCAATAATTATAACCGCCTTTGGGCAAATCATTGTATTATCATACCATGTTTCGACTATCACAGTACAATGCTTATAACTGCTTTTGGGAAAACCATTGTACACCATCCCACTTGCATTCACAATTATTTTGACTACTTTTTAAATATCATTGTGTTTTCACCCCATCATATTTCCTTTCTTTGGTCCCCTCATTTCACTTCTTTCTTTTTGAGGGACCATTTGCTGACTTACTTCTACCAACCATTCCCTTAAGGGGGCATCATATAGTTACTTTATCATCATTGTAGCTGTAGGTAGACATGAACTTTTAATTCTTTGAGAATAAATTATTGTGCTTATATCTTGCAATGCCTTCCCAAATAAGGTAAAACTATAGACACCTAAATCTGGCCATCGATAACTCCCAATCAAACTTTTGTCCAATTTCTACCCAAAATGCACAATTTGGACTAAAAACACTAAAACATAATAAATGATGTAAAATTGAAATATTAAAGTTCCAATTGGCTAGGGTATCCATAAATGGGGCAATATAATTTATGGGTCAGCTAACTTTGATCAGATCATTCTGAGTCAAAATGTTAATTTTGCACCTAGGTGCTCTGGATTGCTCTTTCCTATCAAATATTCTACACAAGAAATGTGCTTTTGTTATTTTTTATTGCTAACATCCTAAATGGGAATATGGAACCAATGCATCTATCATCACCTTCTAATTCTAATCCAATCAAATTTTTGACCAATAACAAGGCATTTTGATCAATTTGAGTAATTTGTGCATAAAGTACTTAAACATGCTTAAGAGCTAATTAACCCAAATCAAGGCCTAATTAATAATTCCATAGAAACTTGTTGAAAACTTATTTTTTGAAATGAATATTAAATATCTACATCATCAGGTGACCTCATTTCTTGAGAAGACATTCCTAAGCCATAAATGCCACAAATATCAGGATTCATGCCCTCCATGCCTCTTAATTTCCCCTTCTTCCAATGTCATGATGAGGATAATTATAAACTTAATTCCAAAAATTGGATTAATCCTCAACCACACATCTCAATCTTAGGATAGATGGTTCAGGTTGATTCTAGACATTTACAAAAATCTATAAATAGAGAGGCCATGAACATCATTTTAAAGCTATTTTGGTGCAAAGTTATTATGCTCAAATATATTCAAAGTCTTGAAAATTAGTGTTACCATGAAAAATTTATTCCAAGAAAATCCAAGCCATAAGCCAAAGGTGCCAAGGAGAGATGGAGGTAGCCAAGCTTCCATTGCCAAGGACTTCATTAGCACAAGCTAAGCAAGCCACTACAACAAGCATTTTGGAGCATCCAAGGAAGGTAAAAGATGGTTTATTTTGAATTTTTGTTTTGTTTTATTCATGTTTGTTAATTAATCTCTCCCTAGTGTCTAGGCCTAGAGATGTTATGCTATTAAAGTGTTTCTTTCATTTTGTTTTCATTTTGAAACTAACACCATACTAACCATCCTCTCTTGAGTCAAATTCCTAGATCCACACATAATACCTGGTATCAGAGCTCTTTCCCAAATAATTGGGAAACAAATTAAATATTTTAGAAATTTTTGTTTTTCTAGTTAAAATGTGACTATCATGTAGAAGGTTAATCTCCTCACACAAGCATCCAATTTAGACTATTTTTTTCACTACAAAGATGACTTCAAGTAATTTTCAGAAAGTGGTCACACTAAGGATTCTAAGTAGTACTAAGGGAGATGGTGATTTAAATTTGACCTTAAAAACCTAATTTTTTATAAATTTATTATACGTGACCTGTAAGAAATCATATATTATATTTTGGGTGAGAAAATCAGCTTCTATATTTTGTAATTCAAAGGAAAAAATAGGTCTATTTTTCTACATGAATTTATTTTCAGATTTGTGGTAGAAAGGTGTCCAAAAAATGGAACCCTAGTTTTGATGCGTTATTGATCATGGGGTATCAATTCACCATAGATAATGATATTAATTCTCAAGAATGGTGGTTTAAATTTAAGAAAAACTATTTTCATTTTTGGCAAAAAGATTTGTCACTTTCTCTTTATGGTCCTACATTGGGTTAGTATGTTTGACTAGAAAAAAAATGGTATGGTTTTTTATGGGAATAAATGAAACAAGCTTTCATAGATCAATGGGATAATATAAAAGTAAATAATGATAGGAAGGAAGTAGATGAGAGGATGAGGAAGTCGATGAGAAGGAAGATGTGAGTGTTGAAAACAAAATATAATGGGAAGAAAATAAGGATGAAGAGGTTGAAGACAAGGTTTCCATCCATGTAGATCCAAAGAAAAAATATGCAATGTTTCAATTTTATGGATGCATTTAAAGGAAGAATGTCAATGTGTCCATAAACCCTAGTAGCAAATATAATTTCATCAATAATAATGTGGCCCAACATTTACTGGTTTAAATAAAGAAAATCAAGAAAATTCAAAGAGAGGGTAAGCAAGTTCAAGATTTTAAAGATTTGAAGCTTACTATGGAAAAATATATATTACATTCAAATTTTTATGTTTTATCTAAGGATGATTTGGATATTGTTCTTCAATATCATTGGTTAACGAGTTTAGGAGAAATTAATATTAATATATAAAAAAAATTCATGAAGTTTTGTACAAGAAAAAGGTGGTTATTTTGTAGGATATCACACATATCAAAGAAAAAATAAAGATCAAGGTTGAGCATGAGGATGAATCTATAGATGGTGAAGAAGATCATAAGGAATATTCAGATGAAGAGAATGTACAATAAGGAAATAAAAATTAATATACTCAAGAGACAAAAGAACTAGAAGAGGAAATATTTGAAAAGGACAAAGTATCATAAAATGATACCAAGGTTGAGGCATATAGACACCTACATGATCATGAAAGGCAAAAATCATGGAGGAATGCCAAGGAGTATCATAATAACAATCATTATGGATATACTAGGAATAATAAGAATATTTACCATGGCTATACATGGAATTAAAAGAACAAACCATGTGGAACATGGAATCATAGGAGTAATCCCTATGGTTATACATGGAATCCAAGGAAGAAAAACATTAGTTATGGATGGAATCAGAATAGTGTAGTAGAATCAACAACCAGGGTTAAAGATTTTTCACCCATCAAGACCACATATGGGTGGTTGGATGATTAAGAATGGCGAAAAGTGTGCAATGCTTTGAAACTCACTCATTATTTGGCTTCTTCTCATGTTTTAAGGGTAAAACATGAGAATGGAGAGAGAAATTAAGGTACCTAGAGAGATGATATTATTAGTGGGTAGAAATGTTGACATGTGGTATATATCCTCTTAGCAAGTATATTACATGGAATTATATGGGTAACTTTTGGTATTAGTTATATTGGGAAATGAGTTGGCCTGTATTGGGAGAAGTAAAATACCCATCCATTATTAGTGATATGTGGACCCATATAAAAATATGAATATTATTGTAAGGGATATCAAGTAAGTTTTGAAACTTCTATTCGATGTATAATATTGGAGTTATATCTTTCTAAAGGAGTATTGTATGGTGTAACCCTAACTTAAGGATTATCATTCTTGAATATATTTCAATCTGGGCATTTGGGCCCTCTAATATATTTTGTGTGATGATCTTAATTTTATTTATGCATATTATTATAATAGATTAATAGGGCATATAGGCATAATGAGTTTTGTTAACTTGTCTAGATATGATGAATTCATTAGTTTTTAATCACTTAAACATCTAAGAACTATATCCAAATTCCCCACTTAGTGTTGTAAAACCAAAAGTGGAAATATTAAATTCAACACATGCAAAAATTCAACACACTTGGATGCACTCTATATGACTTGTTAGACCCAAAACCCTTACTCAAACATGAAGGAAAAAGGACATAAAGATGAAAACCATCACTTGTTGTCAATATACATCACTTACACCCTCAGGCAATTGCTTAGAACTTCAAAGAAAATAAATGTGTACTAATGCTTAAAGGCAAAATATCATTCTAGTAGGTCTTCACCATACTCTATGTGGTCTCCTCTTTTATAATAGACCAAGGGATATATTTATAGTAGAGAGGAAGATAGAGGAGGAGACCTTTGACACCAAGAGAAGGAATCAATCAATTAAAGGTCTCCATCTTCAGCTACAATTGTCTTTTCCATTGATGCTCATTTAGGACATTTGATTGATCCATGTCACGTCCCTTGTTATGTAGCTAGCTCTCTCTTATCAAATATTCTTTCCCAATGGTTGTACTAGCAGAAACACTATATTTTCAAGCTAAGTAATGACATCAATTGATTATGTAAATGAGAGTCGACTTGCTGTAGACTTGTCCTGATGCCTAACAGCTTCTCACTAGCTCACTGAGGTATGTAATAGCATGGAGAAGAATCACTTTCATTATATTTAGCCTTGGAGAGGTGTCAATTGGAGCCTATGTGTATGCCTTCATGGAATTTTTAAAAAACATTTGAAAACTTATTCTGGCAAGATGCTCAACATTTTGCTCCTTTTAATTGGCCATCATAAAATGACATGGATCATGACCTGATCATTGGTGAGATAAACCTTATAATGGGCTTTGGTGGATGAATAATGTGAGCCCTTAGATTTTTTTTAGATGAGTAAGTTGGGTTCATAAGATTAAGTTACTTTTAATTATAAAACTTTATAAGTTAATTAATTTGAAAAGCTTGATCAAGTCTTTGTTGGATGAAGAACCATGAGCCTTCAGATCTATATGAGAGATTAATTGAGGACCATCGATCTACTGAGACCTATTATTTTGAATGCCAATGGATAGTCCATGACCCTAAAGTTGATAGCCATGCAACTGTCACTCTACTAGGACCATTCCTTTAGAATTTTTCGTTGTGGACCCTTATCTTTTCTCCATTTCAAACCATCCTTCTACAAACTTTCTAAACTATGAACTTTCCAAAACCATCTTTCTACAGACTTTCCAAAACTATCCTTCTACAAACTCTGTAGGTGTCCCTTTTCTTTGGATCCATCTCTCTACAGACTCTATAGGTGTCCCTTTTCTTCGAAACCATCTTTCTATGGACTTCTACAAGTTTATTTCTATAGAATTTTTGAAAGTGTCCCTTCAGATTGCTCAAAATGCCCTTCAACAATCTTGAAATGTCCCTTCAAAAATCTTATCTAGAGAAAAAGACCCTTCAAATTTTTTTAAAGTGTCCCTTTAGAATTTTTTTTAAGGACACTTTTGAAGAAAAAGACCCTTCAGACTTTTTTTAAAGGACACCTTTGTGAGAAAAAGACCCTTCAGACTTTTCCCAAGTGTCCTTCAAACTTTTTGAAAGTATCCCTTCAGACTTTTTTTGAAGGACACTTTTGAAGAAAAAGACCTTTTAGAATTTTTTTGAAGGACACCTTTATGAGAAAAAGACCCTTCAAACTTTTCCCAAGTGTCCCTTCAGACTTTTTATAATCTACCCTTCAAAAATATTCCAAGTGTCCCTTTGCTTGAGAAATGGTACTTCAATTTTTTTGCAAGTGACTAATTTCTGAGAAAAGACTTCATAAATGTTGGAAATGTCCCTTCAAAAATATTGTTTTAGACAAAAAGTCCAAAACAATTCTCATTAGACAAGTTGCAAAGGGGGGATTTTTTTTTGAAAAGTTATAAAGGAACAATTCTTTTGGACTTTTTGTTCGAAACAAAAAGTTTGAAAGAATTCCTTCAGACAATTTTCATTTTGAACAAAAAGTTCAAAAGAATTCATTTGAAACCTAGGACAAAAAAACCCAAAGAAAACTTTTCTAAAAGAAATAACACATTAGGAATGGTGATCAAAAATGGATTTCGAAGGGAAAAAGACTTGACATTTGTTGCCAAGAGAAATAAACAAATAGAATGCTACACTTAGCCAAAATAAAAGATGCAAAACTTGGGAGTGAAAATTGGCTAACATTATTGGTGATTATAAGGGGAGGCATGCCTGATATGCCTAAATCCTTCCATTGGGCATGGATTCATGCATGTAGACACCCAAAAAAATGACTTGAATAGACCCTTGACTCAAAAAACACAAGCTGGTTGACCACATGCACAAAGGCAAAAATACACACCAACTAAAAGGAAGGAAACACACCTGCACTACCAAGCACATAGGGAACACAATAATAATAATAATAATAATAAACTAGACTAAAAAAACACACCTAAGCTAATATTTACAAAACATGATCCACAAGGACATATATCATAACTTTAGATATATCCCATTCACAGGGATAGGCAATTCTTCTCCATTCATCCTGGTCAACTGAAAGAAGTTGCTTTGCTTGTAATTGCTAATGATGTAAGGGCCACTCCACAAAGTGTCAAAATTTGTATGTCTAAATAGTTTTTCTCTATCCTCATCCCATTTCAAAACTAAGTCACCCTCTTTAAAAACTCTTGCACTTGCTCTATTATAAAAATACTTCTTCATAAGTACTTGGTGGTGTTCCATGGTCTTATGTGCATTGTCTCTTGCTTCTTAAAACTGTAATAGTTATGTCAATTTGACTTCCATTAGAGTATTTTTAAGTAGTTACAACTACTATTCAAGTTATATAGTAGGGAATTCTTGATACATGAACAACCTAGCCTCTCTCCCATAAACAAGCACCAAGGGAGAATTACCAATTAAATTCTTAGGAGTAATCTTATCTACCCATAGGGCTATCTTCAACTTATTATGACATGCTCTTTGATTATTCTCCAATGTCCTCTTGATGATCTTAATGAGATTCTTGTTAGTAGACTCAGCCAATCCATTACCTTGAGGGTAATAATTGGATGAGGTACTCAAGAAAACTCCATTCCCATTTTCCCAATCAAAAGTTTTAGCACTTATGAAAGCAAGTGCATTTTAGAAATGATAACAGAGGGAACTCCAAACCTTATTATAATGCTCTCATATAACTCCAAGATTGAATTTTCATTTTCCTCCTTCAAAGAAAATAGCCTCTACCCACCTTGCGAAGTAGTCAATAGCAGTCAATATCCATTTGTGTCCAGTACTTGATGGAAGGTTGATCATACCAATGAAATCAAGGCCTCATTGTATGAAAGGCTAGTCTACTTGGATAAGATTCAATGAAAGGGCTGAAAGATTCTATTTTCCTACAAAGAAGGCACATTGAGGACATTTTTTAGCCCAGTGGTAATATTCCTTAAAAAACTAGGCCAATAGTAACCACTCCTCATTATCTTTATAGCTATTGTCTTAGGAGAGAAATGACCTCCATCTGTACCATTATGAAACTTTTATAGTAGCATATTAAATTGATCACTATTAACACACCTCATCAGCACACCATTCATATCTTTTCTAAAGAGAACACCATCTACATGGTAATAAGGAATGGTATACAATCTAAAATATCTCCTTTGAGACTTGTTCAACCATTGGGGCACTCACCATTTTGAAGAAAACTAATGATGTCTTATGTCCAACTTTGAACCTATACGTGATCAACTAGTTGGGGTTACACTTGGTTGATCAACACTTCCTTATTTAGCTCTTGGAAATCTAAAGCTAAATGCTCACATAACCCTTTTATTCTTACCAGGTTTATAACCTTAATATCCACATCATACTCCATCACCTTTCTAATCCACCCAACTCTCTTTTCATTAAGGTATTTACTTAGGAGAAACTCCTTGGTGCTAGGATGAGAAACCATGACATGTATCCTGTTGATTGAAACCATGTGTATAAATTTATTCAATCCTCTTATCATTGTTAGATCTTAATTCTCAACAATTGTATACCTGACCTCGTAATCTTCTAATCCTTGGCTGAAGAATCAATTGGTTGTTCTACCTCTTCATCATTATTTTGCATAAGCATATCTAAGATTATATCAAGGTTAAAAAAGGTATAGAGTATGAAATCTTTGGCAAATTTTGGGTTCAAGAGAGTAAGAGATTTTATAATTGTTTGCTTGATTTCCTCAAAAATACTCTTACATTCCTTTGTCCAAAAAAAAACTTGGTTCTTCTTGAGCATGGCTATGATAGGCCTTAGAATAAACCTTTTTACAAAGTTTATTTTACCCAAGAAGCTTTGCAATATTTTCTTGTGTTGAGGAAAATACAAGACTAGAATAGTCTCAATCCTCTCAGGGTCAATAGACAAGCCTTCTTTCAAGACAATATGACCTAATAGCTTACCTTCATGGACAAAAAAGATGTAATTTTTTGGATTAAGGGATATTTAATACTCCCTACACTTCTCAAACACTTGACTTAGATGTTTCATATGATTAGTAGCATCCTTCCAAAAAATGGTTATATCATCAAGATACACAAGTAAAAACTTATTGATCAAACCTTTAAAAACCATGTCCATTTCCCTTTGAAATGTAGCTTTAGCATTGGATAAACCAAATGGCATCTTATTATAGGCAAAGGTCACCCATTTTGTAGCAAAGGATATCTTGAACTGATATTCTTCATTCATTAGTATTTGATTGTAACCTAAATAACCATCAAGAAGTGAGAAGCATTGAGAATCTAAAACAACTTGTAAAATTTGTTCCATGGAAGGTAGTGGATAATGATCCTTGAGAGACACTCTATTAAGATATTGAAAATCAACACAAAGTCTGATCTCTCCATTATTATTTTTGATAGGTACAAGATTATCCACCCAAGTTGAGTGTTTGATAGGAAAGATAATCCTAGACTCAATCAACTTGGTTAGCTCTTTCTTCATGAGTTCCTTTATCTTGGGATTGATAGGCCTTTGTTTTTTCTTGACTAGTTTAACTCTAGGTTCTAACTCAATGGTGTGATGAGATAAAATTGGATCAAATCCTTTTAAATATTTTTATTCCAAAGAAAATATGTCATGGAACTCTTTACATAATTCAATAAAGGCCTACCTCTTGAACATAGAACATACCTTACCGATTTTCAGGAGCTTGTCCTTATAAATCATGACTCTCTCATAGTTCTCTTCTTTTGTTGACATTATCACTCTTTATTTTTTATTTTAATAATATTAATTGAAAACACTCTCCAAATTAATCATCCATTTAGATATCTTATTTATTTTTATCTGAATAACTTTTTCTTCATATTAATCATGCAATCTATTTTGGTTCCTTGAGGAGAAACCTGGCTCATTTTGTAATATGTGTACAATGTGTTCATCAATTTCAAACACTTGTCATGACATTTAATTATCTATAATAGAAGGCCTCATAATGACCTTGATATGAGACTAATATTTCTCCTTTTTTACATCAACAACTGCATCAAACTATGCTCTTATGGAAACCAATCTATCAACATGTTTATTTGAATCCCTTAGTATGAATTGTATGTTAAAGGCATTGAAGTCTTAAAGTAGGTCCCATGCCCTATGATTATAGGATTTAAGAAAGGGATTATTGGCTGTAGATTTATTTCTCACTTTATGGATGACCAATTCACTATCCCCATAAACTTTCAAATTCTTGATCCCTCTCTTCTTTGCCCATTAGAGGTCATGAACTAGGCCTTCATATTCGGCTACATTGTAGGTGCAGCTGAAGTGGTATATATATGAGGAGTAGTATTGATTATTTAATGGAGAAAATAACATAATTATAAATCCTACACCTACTTTTATTATTTATCCATAAAAAATAATCTCCCATATTCCTTCAAGTTCATGATCTTCATTAGTGAGTGAAGAGATTGAAACATGCTTTTTGTGCATACAATAAACTCCCAAATCAGTCTCTTCTATGAAAGTATATGGATCAAGTACATGAATTTTAATGCTATAATTATCAAGGAAAATATCATAAATACCTTCAAAGGAGGAGTATGCTTCACCATCCATGACACCTTCTTCTTCTTTACTGATTAGACAACTCTGATTTGAGCTTGTCTCCTTGTATGGCTCAATATAAAACCTTGATAATGGATAAGTCCTTATAGTCACCTTGGTTCCATATATTATTTTTAAAATATAAAAAATATTAGTTAGTAAAAAGGTACCCTCCTATCTTGGCCATGAAGTCCCTTGACAAGAAGATAGCAAGATGGGCTAGAGGGTCTACCACCACAACATCTTGTATAATGGGGAAACTTGAGTAGCCATGTAGCAAGAATTTCAAACCTTTAAACATTAAAAATATATTTCTTGGAGTCCTATCAAGATGAAACACACATTTACTATGCATTTTTTACTTGAATCCCAATTTATTAGCCACTACCTTAGGCATGATAGTGGTGCTAGCTCCACTATCTATAATATAATTGTGAACCAATCTATCTCCCACAATGAGTGTGAGGTAGAAGGGTGGAGGATTTTTCGATTTGTTGGAGGGATCTAAGACATGATTTAGAGAATTGGTAAGGGCAAAACTATTATGTTTTGAAGTTTGAGGGGCTACATGAATGTCTCCAAGCTATTCTTTTAAGATCTCCTTTTGACCTAACATATGTAAGACTTCCTAAAGAGATATGCTTGTCTTGGGATTATTCAAAGAATAAAAAATGTTTAGAGGGGATGAATTCACTCTTTCTTACATTCTTGAAGGTAGTGAGGGAGTCTAACTCTACTATATTATAGGATTAATAACCCTACTTGCATTTTGACTTTGTTGAGGAGCATGACTAGTAGTAGGTATTGCACTAGGATTCACACTTTGTGGCCTTGGAGATGCATCACTTGGAGTCAAATATACTCCCAAAACATCTCCTAGATCTCTATTCTTGGATCTTATGTTGGATGCAATTGATGTGATTTGACTTAACACATGATCATCCTTAGCTTGAAAGTTTATCATACCTACACTCTAGTTGTTACCTCTCCATGAATATTCCTTTGACTGGGATTCACTTATTTTGATGTCATGTAAGGAGTAGCTTCTTATTTTGCCACCAAAGCTTGGCTATCTTGTCCACCATCATGCATAAACTGACTTTGAGGTTGTCTCCATTGGTCTAAATGATCCTCCCCTTGAACCAGGTTAGTTTGTACTAGAAAAATAACCTTCATGGAAGGAGTGGTATTAGGATTATAGTCATTGGGCTGCCTATTGAAACCTTTCTAACCCTATCCTCTTGGTATTTTTATTATGATGGAGCTCTATAGCCTTGTTGAGGATAGTATTGATGGTTAGGTGGAGCACTTGTCTAGAACTAAGCTTGCTTGAGCTGAATTGGTGATGATTTAATCTCTTCATCTTTATCCACAACATTATCCATCTTCTTGGGAAAGGTTATCAACTTGACATTGGTGTTAGGAACTTGTGCTATGCTTGGAAATTCAATCAAAATATGAGAAAATTAAGGTATGGAAACTCTTGGAGGTAGCTTTATAACTTGTATTAAGCTATTCTGAGCTTCAATAGCTATCTCACATGTGTTTGGCATAGTGAATCCTCCCATTAACTATAACATCACCACCACATTAGTACCAATACCATTGAGATAAGTGGGGAACACAAAGTTAGGGGGTCTCTTGATAGGTGGTAACTTATGCCAAGTCCTTTGAAATCTTTCATTAAAATCTCGCATGGATTCATTAAGACCTCTCTTTATCATGTTTTATTGATGGATTAGTGAGGTATGGTCACTCTTATTATCAAATATAGTTACCAATAATTCCCCAAAGCCATACCAACTTGTAATGTAATCACCTTCCAAAGTCCTATACCAGTCAAGTGCCTTGCTTTTTAGAGACATAACGAGAAATCTAATGGCTATGTTGGCTCAAGTGACATTATGGAAGTTAAAAAAATTAAAAATGTCTCTAATATGCTTAAATGGGGTAATAGGACCCTCTCCATTAAAACCAGGGAGACTATTGGTAGCATTAGGAGGAATAGGGTCATCTGCAAGAAGGTCAATTAGATTTTGGGTGTTAGAGGTCAGGAAAGGTTGCTACCTCTCCATTTTTCTTCTTTCATCTTGATCTCATATTTATCCAACTTCCTCAACTTATTAATCTTCTTCTTCTCCAAAACCTCCTTACCAAGGATCTCTAAGAACTAGGAATGGCTTAGAGCATTGTTCTTAAAGAGGAGCTTCAGCTAGAGGGGCTTGATCAAAAGTCCCAGATGACCTAGTAAGGACCATGAAGTATAATGTGGAAAATTTGATCTATGACAAGAGATTATCACTTTTTGGAGTTGCCAAATGCTAGTTTAAGAATATTTCTATAACCTTAGGCTTATCAAGACATCATTCACCTTGATATGTTAATAATTAGGACCAATCATCCCATTGGGCATGCTAGAACTATTGTCTCCAAATCTTGTACCCTAGAAGAGAGTGTTCAATCCTCTTCTATATTTGGGAAATGTTGGAATATTTCCAGGCATGTAGGTATACCTATAGGGGAAATGAAACTTTTGATTTAATGGGATAGATCCCTAGATGTATCTTTACAAAATAAACTCTATCTAAACTAGTTTGATTAAAGGGAAAAGAGTCAAAAATTGCATAAAGAAAAATGGTGATGCACCAAGATTATCTTCCACACAAATACCATACCCTAGTGAATGATACAACAAAATACATAGACTATTTCCAAGATCTAAAGATTCTAACACAAATATTTTAGTATAGAGGTGAGAAGTATGAAATGGTACAAGGTAAATGAATTGAAAGACAACCTATATATTCCAATAATAGTTATACACATTTAAAATTTCAACACACTTGGACACACTCTATATGACCTGTTAGACCTAAAACCCTTGCTCAGGCATGAAAGACAAAGGATAAAAAGATGAAAACCATCACTTGTTATCACTATATGTCACTTACACCCTCAGGAAATTGCTTAGAACTTCAAATAAAATATACTTGTACTAATGCTTAAAGGTAGGATATCATTCCAGTAGGGCTTCACCATAATCTATGTGGTTTCCTCTTTTACACTAGCCCAAAGATTGTATTTATAGTAGAGAGGAAGAGAGAGGAGGAGGCCTTTAGCACCAAGATAATGAATCAATATATTAAAAGTCTCAATCTTCAGCTATAACCATCTTTTCTAGTGATGCTCATTTAGGCCATTTGATTGATCTATGTCACCTCCCTTATTATGCAACTAGCTTGCTCTTCTCAAAGATGATTTACTAATGGTTGCACTAGTAGAAACAAGATATTTGGGAGCTAAGTAATGACATCAATTAGTTATACAAATTAGAGTCCACTTGATATAGATTTGTCCTGATGCCTAATAGCTTCTCACTAGATCATTAAGGTGTGCAAGGGCATGGAGAAGAGTCAATTTCATTTTGTTTAGCCTTGGAGAGGTGTCACTTGGAGCTTATGTGTATGCTTTCATGGCATTTGTCAGAACCCTTTGAAAAGTCATTCCATTAATCTCCTTAGCATTTTGCTCCTTTTAATTGGCCATCACAAAATGACATAGATCATGACCTAATAAATGATGAGATGAACCTTTTGATGAGCTTTGGTGGATAAAAAATGTAAGCCCTTAGATCTATTTTGGATGAGTAAGTTGGGTTTGTAAGCCTGAGTTGATTTTAATTATAAAATTTTATAAGTTAAGTAATTTGGAAAGCTCGATCAAGTATTTTTTAGATGAATAACTGTGAGCCTTCATATCTATATGAGTGATTAAGCAAGGACCATCAATCTACTTGGGACCCACTATTTTGAATGCCAATGGCTAGTCCATGACCTTGAAGTTGATGGCCGTGCAACTATCACTCTAATGGGACCATTCCTTCAAACTTTTCCCCATGGAACCTTCTCTTTTCTGCCTTTAAAACCATCCTTCTATGAAATTTCTAAACTATTGACTTTTTGAAACCATCTTTTTGTGGACTTTCCAAAACCATCCTTCTAAAGACTCTATAGGTGTCCCTTTTCTTCAAATCCATCTCTCTATGGACTTTGTAGGTGTCTTTTTTCTTCAAACCCATCTCTTTATAGAATCTCCAAGTGTCCATTTTCTTCAAAATCATCTTTATATAAACTTTTTCAAGTGTCTTTCTATGGAATTTCCAAAAGTGTCCCTTTGGATTGCTCAAACATGCCCTTCGACAATCTTGAAATGTCCCTTTGAAAAGCTTGTCTAGAGAAAAAGACCCTTCAAAATTTTTGAGAGTGTCCCTTTAGACTTTTTACGAAGGAAAATTTTGAAGAAAAAGACCCTTTAGACTTTTTTTGAAGGACACCTTTGCGAGAAAAAGACCCTTCAAACTATTCCCAAGTGTCCTTTCAGAGTTTTTTTGAAGGACACATTTGTGAGAAAAAGACCCTTCAGACTTTTCCCAAGTGTCCTTTAACTTTTTTTGTAATGTACCCTTAAAAAATATTCCAAGTGTCCCTTTGCTTGAGAAATGGTTCTTCATATTTTTTTCAAGTGACTAATTTTTGAGAAAAGGCCCGTTAGAAATGTTGTAAATGTCCCTTCGGAAAGATTGTTCCAGACAAAAAGTCTAAAAAAATTCTTTTCCAAAAAGTTGCAAAGGGGGGAATTTTTTTAGAAAAGTTGTAAAGGAGCAATTATTTCTTACCTTTTGTATGAAATAAAAAGTTTTAAATAATTCCTTTTAACATTTTTTTTTCGAAAAAAAAGTCTGAAAGAATTCCTTTGAGACCTGGACAAAAAAACCTGAAGGAAACTTTGTTGAAAGAAATAACACATTAGGAATGCTGACCAAAAAGGGATTTTGAAGGGAAAAAGACTTGACATTTTTTTTGAGAGAAATAAACAAATAGAATACTTCACTTAGACAAAATAAAAGATGCAAAACCTTGGAGTGAAAATTGCCTAACAATATCCAAATGATTATGCAACCTTTGATCTATTTTAACTAGTGGTTCTACTGATGGAAACCAAAAGGATCCTTTATGAAAGAAAAGATAGTGTCTTTTAAAATTATCAGATGGTTGGGAAGCCTTTAATGAGTGAAAGGACTTCTCCAAGGGTTATATGAAATACAACATAGATGTGGGAAGACATTAGTGAATGTGATGTACCCATTTCCAAATCACTTATGAGTAGATACTAAAGACCTTTAGTCTACTTTCCCCATAAACTAAAGGATTCCTTTTGGGGTTTTATTTTATTAACTAATTATAATTTCCCAAATAATGGTTTTTATCATTTGTCCATATACAACAATTCTAGATGATTAATAGAGTATTTTAAAAAAAAGTGGTTTTCACCGCTATCATATTTAAAAGAAATAATTATTAGATTATTGCCTAAAAGTAATTTTAATTACTATTTATCATTTAGGCAATTGATTTAATATTATTATTTGAAAAATAGGAATGTTAGCTTGAAAGTTGATCAAAGAAAGGAAAATATAATCTTAAAAGTGAGCAAGGAGAGTTATGAAGTATTTACCCCCTGCCCCTCCCTCCCTCGCTCCCATCCCTCCCCCCACCTCAAGGTGGTTCTCCCCCCTTTGGAGGGTACAAATATAAGGTGGAGATCTCAATTGAAGATATGCTAAAAATTGATATTAATTCTTCATTGGGATGTATGCCCAATAAATGTTTTCAAGTTTTTGGATTTGATTATCTTTTGATGCCACATTTTCAAACATAGAATTTGATTATTTTCTTAAGAGTGGGGTAGCTTGCTTGGTGACTTGTTTGTGTGGATGTCAAGGCTAATTTGAGGTCAAATTGACCTAGTTTTATTGCTAAAATTTATTGGTAATTATTGTTGAAGCATGGCATTGAATTTCTTTGTGATTGGGAAAGATTTTCAAGGTCTTTTCAAGTGGATAAATAAATAGTAAATTATGATTTATTTATTTA
Organism: Torreya grandis; assembly: GCA_037957365.1. Lineage (NCBI taxonomy): Eukaryota > Viridiplantae > Streptophyta > Pinopsida > Cupressales > Taxaceae > Torreya > Torreya grandis. The sequence goes on along the minus strand of JARHVA010007688.1, from coordinate 247,621 downwards.
TATTTTAGGTAGATTTCATGAGGATTTTGACTTCATAAATTGTGGATTTATGGCGAATATTTATTTAATAAAATTTCCAAGTGTGGTGAGTTGATTTAGAGTGAGATTTTGTTGTTTGAAGGGGCTTAAAACCCTAGTTGAAGGGAAAATAATATTTTTGATTTTTATATGAAAAGTTTGACCTAGGGAAACTAGGTTGGAAGAGGGTTTTGATCACTTTGAAGGCCTAAAAAGGGCATTGAATTTATGTGGCTATTTTTGATAATTTATTCATGATTTTTGGCAAGGGTTTGAGTGAGAATTGGTATCTATATAGATGTTTTTTAATGCATAAAATAATATATTTTTTAGCAAGGTTAAATCTAATTTTCATCCACATCTAAGGGGTAAAAAAGTACAAAATTTCTATTTTCAGTTCGTGGCTTATTTTAGATCATTTTAAGCCAATATTTGTTCAAGGTAATTGCTAAAAATTAACTATCTATTTATTCACATTGGCACCTAGGGATTGGAAGTATATTGCATGTTTTTGAGGCATATCTTTGAGCTAGGGTTTATTGATTTGGCTAATTTTAGAATTAAAAATTTTATAGATTTTAAGGGAAACCCTTATTTAGCCTTTTGGCCCAAAAAAGGGACATTACTGTGATATTAGAGCATCGATCTTGTTCACCTCTAAGGTTTGGTATTGAATATTTGGATACAAGTAGGTAAAATGATTTTATGTTATCAGAGAAGAGTAATAATCCATGGAATAAATGGAGAAATAAAGGCTCTATAATATAAGAAGAATGATAGGGAACCTATGCCAACCAGTGAAAGGTGTAATCAACACCTTGAAATAAGTAGAAAAGAGGTTATCTAAGGTGAGTCAGTCACAATATGAGTCCATGAAATGGGAAGTAAAACCCTAAATGACTTACTTGGTTCAACATCTACTCTTGAGAGACACAAGTAAAGAGGTAAGATTTTTGGTTACTAGTTTTGTCAATGAAAATTTGAGACTAACTACTCCCAATGTTCCTTATAGTGACAAAATTATGAGGGATATATTTTAGTTGATTAAGGAGAGTTTCTGAGGTCTTGTGGATAAAAAGGGATAATCATTTACTAGAAGGGTCACATTGCTAGAGACTATGGTAGAAATCAAATCATGTGTTTTAATGTTAGATTTGGAATGTTATGAACTTGTTGTTGAAATGTTTTAACATTTCCTTACAATTGCTTGTAAAAATCCTACCAAAACTGTTATAGCTTTTATGAAGAGAATATTGACCTTGATACTCAATGATATTGATAATATTTTCAAGCCATTATTATCTATCTTGTTGATAGGTTTGAGGCTAGAAAATAATTTTTTTCTAATTGCACATATGCTGTTTGAAAATGTTGTAATTAATTATGAGGTAAAATTGAGGGATTATTTTATAGTTGAGCATGTATAGGAAGAGAGTATTGAAATACATGGAGAGTTGGAAGGAAATAATAAAGGGAAAACCCTTAATTAGGGTTCTTATGAAGGATCCAAGGAAACAAAACATCAGATTTGAAGGAGGAAGGTGAGATAAAAAAATGATACTTTGGGGCAGCCTAGAGTGGGAAATTGTGAGGACCAAAAATATGAGTGTTTGGAGTAGAAAAGGGGGCTGAAAATGATGGATGAAAATGAGGAAATGATAGGTATTTTTAGGCATCCAAGTAAATCAAACTTTGGTATTCAAAAAGATGATTTTGAATAAGCCAAGGAAACCAATATATTCATAGAAAGTTATGAGTTGAATGATGATTTGTTTTGGTATCTAATAATTGTTCAAATTTGTTGCATGACTCTAGATTTGATGAAATAACTTAGAAGGAATAATTCTGAAGAAAAAATAATAAGGGAGTGCAATACTTGACAAGGTTGAATGGCACAAAGGGGCTTCTTGATAGATCAATGCATAATGGGATGAGGGAACACTTGAAGGAAAAAAAACACTATGATGGACTTTCATACAATCAAAATGGATATAGGAAAAGATCAATATTCCAACTTATTATGAAATGTAGAAAGCAATACATTATGTGAAGTGGATAGTAAGGAAGTATCAAGAAATCAAGAAAGGATCCTAGAACTTGACAAGTGGATCAAAGGGGTGTTATTAAACACCAATGATTTCCCTAATTTGTTTATTTCATATGCAAATTTATTTGGGAGATCTCTTACAATGGGAAATGCAAGGAGTAGGTTGGTTCCCATACAAGGGATACCAATTGGAAGAGATGAATATTAAAACATGAATGAAGACTTGAAGACTACCCTAGAGTGGGAAAAATCCCAAATCATGAGCAGCCTTGGACAAAATGAATTAGTGAAGGAAAATTTGTTTTTTACTTTTCCAAAAAAATCAAAAAATTATTGGCAACATTTTGGGCTTTGGAACCCCATAGAGAGAATCTAAGAGGTAAATTTTTTTTGAAAGGTATGGAAACTTAACTCCTAAATTTTTTGAGTTGAGCAACCTATGGAAGCCACCTATCATGCATAATAAATCTGATTTTGGGAGCATTCTAACACTTGTGACAAGGGAAAATTTTGCTAGGTGTAATTATAATTTGGTACAATAAAAAAACTTAGTTTATACATCACTATTACATCCCTTTCACATAGGAAATAGGTATTATTTTGTTATTTACTTTTAGTTGTCCATAAATTCTATAAATATCAATGATTGGGGTCATAATTTGCATAGAAAAAAGGGGAAGTGTAAAGACACAAAATAGTTTTACATTCGGATTTAGTTTAAGCATCCCTTTGGTATCTATTTCATCACACATGGAAGCCATGATGAAAGGAATAAATTTAATCCTTGTGGCACTTGGTTGGAAGAATAAAGGTATGTACAAGGTTTGAGGGGAAAATTCTCAGTTTTGTGATGCATTCCTATATGTACAATCAATTCTACATTTACCCACATGAAAAATAAGAGGTTTATTTCAATAAATAGCCATGTTAACATGAATTTAAAACTAATTTATTTCATATAAAACATTTTTCATAAGATTGTATAAATGTAATATTGTTGGCATCATGTGAAGGTGACATAAGGAACCTCCTCACCAAGAAGGTACAACCTTATTATGAGAAATTTGGAGAGATTTTGGGAAGTATGAATAGAATAATATTCATGTTTGAGGTAAGTAACATAGGGAACCCTCTTCTTTGGTGTAAATTTCACACTTGGATGTCCATACATGGTGGCAAATGTGTCTTGAAGGCCTTTTCTCATAGACAATACAGTTCTGATTTTTGTTTGAATTTTTTGGATAACATGGTCCAACACATGAGAGGATTTAATAAAGGAAAAAAAATGGAAGGATACATATCTCACATAAGGGGATCCATATAAATTTGTTTACTTAATTATGACATGCGTTTGCAAGGTATATTTTCTAATTGGGTTAAGCTTTTTTCCTCTTTGTAAATTGAAAGATTACATTTTCAAATTGAAGAAGATTTGGTATGAAATTATTTATCCATTTCTTAAATGTCATGTTATGATTTTTGGAAAAATATATTCCACTGAAAAGGTACATGAGAAAGGATTTTTGAGCACTACAACAGGTTTTACCACTTAGACATGGTAATTGGGCATATGAGTTTGCTATTGCTTAATGGCAAGCAATTTTGGAAAGGGAGGACTGTAATATCCCCATTTCCATATCAATTATGAGTAGGTATTGAAGACCTTTAGTCTACTTTCCCCATAGGATAAAGGATTAATTTTGGGGTTTTATTTTATTAATTAATTATAATTGTTTGAATAATGATTTTTATCATTTATCCACAATTCTAGTTGATTAATAGAATATTTTTTTAAAAAGTGATTTTTAACACAATAGTATTTAAAATAAATCATTATTGGATTATTGCCTAAAATTAATTTTAATTACTATTTATAATTTAGGAAATTAATTTAATATTATTATTTGAAAAAGAGGAATGTCGGCTTGAAAGTTGATCAAAGAAAGGAAAATATATTCTAAAAAGTCAGCAAGGAGAGTTATGAGGTATTTTAACCCCAAAGGTGGTTCACCCTACTTTGGAGAGTACAAATAAAAGCTAGAGATCTCAATTAAAGACATGCTAAAAATTAATATTTATTCTTCATGCTTGCATATAATATTAGGATGTATGACCAATAAGTGTTTGCAGGTTTTTGGAGCTAATTATTTGACAAAATGGTGTCTTTTGATGCCACCTTTGCAAAGGTGGAATTTGATTCTTTCCCTAGAGTGGGGGTGACTTGTTTGGTGACTTATTTATGTGGATTTCAAGGCTAATTTAAGGTCAAATTGACCTAGTTTCATTGCTAAAATTTATTGATAATTATTGTTGAAGTGTGGCATTGACTTTCTATGTGATTGGGCAAGGTTTACAAGGTCTTTTCAAGTGGATAAATACATAATAAATTTTGATTTATTTATTTATATTTTTGTAAAATTTCATGAGGGTTTTGACTTCATAAATTGTATATTTATGGCTAATATTTATTGAGAAAATTTTCCAAGTGTGGTGACTTGATTTGGAGTGAGGGTTTGTTGTTTGAAGGGGTTTAACACCCTAGTTGAAGGGAAAATAATATTTCTGATTTTTATGTGTAGAGTTTGACCTAGGGTGACTAGGTTGGAAGAGGGTTTTGATCACTTTGAAGGCCTAAAAAGTGCATTGAATTTATGTGGCTATTTTTGGTAATTTATTTATGATTTTTCGTAAGGGTTTGAATGAGAATTGGTAAATATTCAGCTGATATTTTATGCATAAATTTAGATATTTTTCAATGAGGATAAATCTAATTTTCATCCACATCTAAGGGGCAAAAAGTTACAAAATTTTCTATTTTCAATTCATGCCTTATTTTGGATAATTTTGAGGTGATATTTGCTCAAGGTAATTGTTGTAAATTACCTATTTATTTATTGCACATTGGTGCTTAGGGCTTGGAAGCATATTACACATTTTTAGGCATATCTTTGAGCTGGGGTTTATTGATTTAGCTAATTTTAGAATTTATAATTTTGTAGATTTTAGGGGAAACCCTTATTTGGCCTTTTGGCCCAAAAATGGGACATTATAGTGAACAAAACAAGTATTTATATATTTATAGGAAGGATTGGAGTAAGAAAACAATGAGGATTTTTTTTGAGTAAGACAGTCATATGTTGTACTTGTTCTATATCTCATTCAAATCCAATATTGGTTAATATAAGATATGAAAAAGAGCTATTGCATCTTCTAACTAGGTTTTCCCTACACTTTATGAGGTTTTCCAAGTAAAAACAACACCATTGTTGTGAGTTTTGTCTAAGTATATTTTCATATATATCCAATTCTGAGTATTATTATCCTCCCACCTAACAAATTTACACTAATTATAGATCATTGTGTGAGATAAGTTATCGTTTTAGACTAAATTCATAGAATTTTTTTTTGATCTTGTGAATTCTAACAAGTTAGTGACTTGAAAGTTTATAGATCAGTTTGGTATCAAAGTAGATTAATATTTGTGTTATTTTGAAAATGTTTGAATGATTTATATGATCATGCCAAGATCTAAAGTAAGGATAATTTTTGTCTTATAATGATTAAAATATATCTACAAGAAAGTGAAATTGACAAGTGAGATCAATATCTCATGAAGGAAAACAATTATTGTTGGTAGAGTAACTACATTAGAATCATGCATGGAAAACATGATGAAGTTCCAAGACACTATCACTAAATAACAAAGGCTCACAATAGGGAACCAAAAATACATAGATGTTATGGTTTGATTGATAGTCAAGAAGCTTTGCATACAAGAGTGCCATGAAGAAGATAAATATGAAAGTGGAGAAGAGCCGATAAACAATAATGAAGAAGAACCTCCAAAATAAATACGTAAAGCTAAGGTAAAATCTAAAAATGATATTTTCAAGGTTGAAACAAAATTTAAAGTTAAATCATGTGCAGGATAAGTATATGTTAAAATTATAGATAAATTATTGAAAAAATTGTAGTCTACTTAGTGAGGATGATGGTTACTTATATCCATCCACCAAGGTACAAATCCCTCTAGATATTTGACATGGACAATCAATAAGCTAAATCTAGGATCATGCCCTAGGTGATTTTGACAACATGGATGCCCCTTATTTGTGGTTTTTTATCCAAGGAGCTCACCAGTTTAAATGTATTCTTACTCATAATTATAATCTTCTACATGTTTAATCTTGAAATATGGGTAGAGATGTTGACATTCTATGTAATTTAGTGATTCCTTGTAATGTTTAGGAATTAAATAAAAACAAATTGGAGGAATATTTTAGTGTACATAAAGTAAATGAGACATAAATGATTACCTTTACACATCTCAAGATGGAAGGTCATGCTCAAGTTTGGTGGGAAACCTATTTAATAGTTTTCTGAAAGGAATAAGAAGTTTTTAAAGGATAAGTGGGAGGATTTTATTACTTGACAATTTTTACCCAATTTGGCATAAAAATAATCAAACTATTAAGTGGTAATATTATAATAAATGATAGGGTCAAACTATGCATGATTATACTATGAAGTTTCATAGAACCTTCATGCTCATAGGATTGAAAGATTAAGGTAATTGACTAAATACTTGGATGGTCTCCATACTCAGTTGAGGATGAGAGTGAGATGATGTAATCCTAAATATCTTGATGAATAAATACTTCAGGATTTCTATATTGATGAAGAATAGAAATAAGTAGAGGGTGAATCTTCAAATCAAAATCAATCAATAATTCAAGTCAACAAATAGAAAAACTAGCCTTACAAGACCTTAAATAAAGGTAAATGGAAAGATAAGAGGATTTACATGAATTTGAATAGTTTTAAAGATCCTAATAACCACTATAATTATTTTATTATAGATGGTCATATTGATTCTATGGTTGAGAATTTGTATCTAGCTTTGCGTCCCAATAATAAGGCCAAAGATGACTCTAAGAATTCCATGGCATATTTGAGAAAATCAAGAATAAATATTGAGGATGATTTTGATGTATATGATAAGTTTAGATACACCACAACTAACAAAAATGACAAGGAACAATAAAATATTAGAAAGCTATACCAAATAAAAATTCAAATCAAGAAAATAAAGTTAAATGCACTTGTCGATATTAGATATCAATCTAATTTGATTTTAGATGAAGTAGTAAAGAAGGTTAGTTTACATGTTGTGCACCAAATTTGGGATTCCAAAAAATATTATAAAAATGACAATGCAAACCCAAAATAAATGACACCAATAGAAAAGGATAGAGAAAATAAATCAGAACTAATAAAATATTCTTACCATGCTCCTTACCTTCTCATAGCTCCATTCCAAGATTCAATGATTGCTTGTAGACTTAGATTGACAAAGTGATGCTTGATGTTGGATTTTGGATGATGGATTGGATGATTGATTATGTATATGAAATAGGATTTATAGAGTGATTTTGGCATAGTTTTGGTATGGATTCAAGATTTCCTAGAATGATTTTGGCATGGTTTCCCTATAAATGTTCTAGATGGATTTGAGAGTGGAGGGAGTGTTGTTTAAATAGGCCAATGGAGGGAAATTTAGAAATATTTTTAAATTAGTAGAAGTATCTAGAATTGGAGACTTATAGAGATTTAGGGAATCCTCTCTAATTATAGAGGTTTCTAAATATGTTTTAGGATATAATGAGGGAGGTTAGTTAGTGATTAATGAAGATTAGGGCTCATAGGGTTGTAGGAATAGCTAGGATGATAGGGTAGCTAGGGTGTTAGGTAAATGAATATGATTTTTAAATTGTATATTAGGATTAGGGAGTGGGTTAGTAGGTGATGGGGTTTATTAGTTTTTTAATGAGAAGATTAGGATTCCTAGAGATGTAAGAATACCTAGGGGTAGACTAGTAGGTGGATAGGTGAGATTATGGGAATTTAAAATTCCCATATAATGGCTAATTATAATTATATTAGGATAATAAGAGATTATAAATAATTAATGGGATAGTGGAATGGGATAATATTAGTAAAATGGATAATTATTAGAGGAAGGATATTAGATTTATGGCTAGAAATAGGATAAATTAGCAGAATAAAATATGATAAGCAAAAATAGTGTTGACTACTAGGAATATTAGTTGATTTTAATGAAGAAAAATATTTTAGGTGAATACACATGTAAATGATAAATTTTATCCATATCCCTTAGGTTGGGTGAATAAATGTGTAAAAATTTAGGTTATAACTAGATGTAATTCAAATTTGAGATTAACCCATAATATGTTGATGAGATGGAAGCATATGCAATTTCTCTTAATGCATGTCATGTGGTGTTTGGAAGTCCTTGTATCTTTGGGATGTAATATTCATGAGAAAGGATAATAAGTAATTATGGGTCAAGTATGGAATAAATTATACAATTAAAGCACATCAAAGAAATCCCAATCTTGCAATGGTAAGTGCTAACTAAGCAAAGAGACCCATTGAATATAATAAACAATTATGTTTAATTATTTAAAAAATAAGAAATAATATGGTCTTGAATATCTAAAATTGATACTTCTAACAAGGGATTTAAGGGATTATATTAATTGTTCTAATATTTTTTAAATGTGTTCAAAACTCTAGATAGTTTGCCTATAAAAATGGAAGTAGAACATGAGATTTATTTATTGTTTGATTTTTCTATATCTAACATTAGTTTGTATATATAAGGAGAGTAATTAGGTAAAGAATAAACTTAAAAAATTGATATAAAAAGGCATCATACACCGAAGCACATCAGTGTGTGGTTCACATTGTGATGGTGCAAAATAAGGATGGCATTTGGAATTTGTGCATTGGCTATCATGCCTTGAACATAGTCACCATAAATAACTGATATTTTCTTCCATAGAATATGATGATTTTATGGACCAACTAAAACATGATAATTACTTTATAAATTTTAATCTCAAATTAGGCTATCATCGAGTTCAAATAAAGGAGGAAGATGTATGGAAGATAGCCTTAAAGACAAAAGAAATGTAAAAATGGTTGGTAATTCCTTTTGGTTAATGTAATACATGTGAAATATTCATGATATCATTTTGATTATTTTCTCTGGTCAATTATTCTACTCTGATCAATTCATTAATTTTCATTTATTGATCAATTAATGTAAATAATTCCCTCTTCCCTAAATCATTCTTGCTCTTTGATTAATTAAATTAAATTAATTATTATTCTAATTATATTTAAATTTAAATGAAATTATAATCTCAATTCAATTACTGATTCTTCTTTTTCTCCCTCCAAGAGGCATCTTCATTCAAGAAATAATCTTGAGATCATATGGAATATTCTTTTGAGAGCTTATTAATTACTAAAATAATTAATATAAAGGATTATTATACACCCTTCATCTTGGATACAAGATGAAGGGCCCACAATTAATCTTGTGAGATATTTTAGGAAGCATTCTTAACCCTTCATCTTGGAAACAAGATGAAGGGCCCTTATCAATGCTCCATGTGATTTCTTGGAAGTGATTCTCCACCCTTCACCTTAGAAACATCTTGGAAATAAGATGAATGATACACATTGACTCTCATAAGAATAATTTGAGGATAATTATCCACCCTCTATCTTGAATTCAATATGGAGGGATCATGTTGATCCTCCTTTGATATTTTCAAGAGCAATCTCCCACTGGATAAGATGAAGGGCTCATGTGATCAATCCATGTGCCTTGGTGAGGATTAATTTTTAGCCATCCATATTGGAGTCAATATGAAGGGTCCTCATTTTTTATAATTTATTATAAATAGACCTCTTCTCCTTTTCAATAAACATTTTCAAATTGGACAATGAATTGTTGTCATATTCTCAAGTCTTCTTGTGAATCACCTTTATCCTCTTCATCAATTTCAACTAATAAAGGTTTTAAATTAGTTGTTGCATCATGAAATAACTTTGAAAAAGACTTATTTAAACTACACCTGATCCAAATTAGTCACAAAGACGAGTTTTACAATGAAGGTTTGCATTGTATTAATTTAATCTTAGCATTGTTATCTTAATCTTTCTGTATCACGAGGTCTTAGGTGTAGAATATTAGTTCTTGATATTTCATTTAATTATTTGTAATTATTGAATAAGTATGGATGATTTTTTTAATTATAACAATACATATGACATGCCAAGTAGGACCCAACTCACACCCCATAAATTCTCTTAGTCTCTTTGTTAGTCTTTTAATTAAAATAAATTTATTCTAATTTTTAGTAAGAAATGCCTGGTCAAATATTCATAACTTTTGATGTATTTTATATTTTAATTTAAATGTTTTCAAGACTATGAATATTTATCTTATAAATAACATCTCAAATTTTTATTTAAAATTGATGTATAGTTTACATTTTATTGTCAAATTACTTATTACCACCTTTTATTTTTGATTTTTTGGCTAAAAATGGCTAGTAAAAAGATCATAACTTTTTATATGTTATATTTTTAAATATGATTTTTTTAAGGGTGTGTGGATTTATCCTATAAAAAAATATAAAATTTTCATGAAAAAATAATTTATATTTTATAATGTATCATTAAAATACTGACTATTATTGTTTATCTCTTTTTACTTTCATTTTTTAACATTTTGTTTGTAGATTTATGCATGCCAAAGACCCACCAAGAAAAACTAATCACTTTGTTTTATTTCAGGTTACAAAAGGGTGTGGTCATTCAAACACATGTTATTTATTCACATTTCATTTGGTGTTTTTAAAATGAACTCATCTCTTGATTTAGTATTTTAAAATGAATTCATCTTTTGATTTGGTGCTATAAAACATGCTTATTTCAGTTCATCTTTCTTCAATTCTTATTTTAAGTGTTAGCTTGTGTGATTGTGAAATTATTTCACACTCTCCCTTTAGTAGGGTGAATCAAAAACATGGAGGTCATCATTTATTTTTATCTCAAGAGATTTACCTATTATTCTCTTCACTTGCCCTTAGTGGGATCCTATGAATAAAAATGGAAATAGCTTTAATTTTTATTTTAGTTGTGAGATTGGGGTGTCATTACATTCTCACAGGTCTTTAGGGTATGGTGGATGGAATTCCATTACCCATCATTCATACCAACCCCATTATCTGATGGGGTATAAAAATTTAGGCTACACTAGTGATATCTTAATTAGAATGTCCTTTAGAGATTAGGTTTTTGATATCACTTCATTGAAACCCTTACGAATGAAGTGGTCATAAAGGGATAAGACTTTTTGGAAAATCGCCCATTAAATATTGACATCAAATTGATTATTATTTTTATACCCACATACCACAAGGTATATTAGGACCATTTATAAAGCCCATAAAAACTTTAGCATAGGACCTTTTGGCCACAAAATATTTATCGATGCAAGGTTGTAAAAGCAACCACACCCAAAGATATATTTTATATATAAACATTTTGAGAGAAGGGTGGGATTAAAACACCACCAATAAGTACATTATTTACTTTAAATAAATTCAAACTTTTAATCCTCTCTCAAGGCAACCATATGAAATAATTTATGAATGTGGAGTAATCTCATGTTTGTCACTAAATTAGGGTCTTCAGATTCAGTGCTTGATTGATTGTGGTGTTAAATTTTTTTCATAATCTACATACACATGCATAAAGAGGCATTACTCTACCTAATTTTTGAGTCTAAATTTCATATCCTCCAAAGGTGTAAATCTGTCAAAATTAGTCCACCCTACTTATTTCTAGGTGTTATGTTGAAAACCCATCTTCTTTCAAATTACACCATTATGAGGCCCATTTTGAGACAACCCTAATTCTAATTGAATTCTAAATTTCAATTTAAAACCAAATTTCCAAATCAAATTCAAATTAAGTCAACATTTCAAGTAAAATTCAGTCATATGTTCACAATCAAACTATTCTAAAGTCAACTCTATTATGAAGTCAACACCATTCAAATCAAACCTTCAATTCTCATTTTAAAATCATGTTTCTAGATCTATTTCAAATCAAGTCCAAACCTTATTCATACCAATGTAAATAAAATTAAATTCAAATCAGGTTTACATTGATCAAGGTCCACCAATTTAAATCATTCAAATCATATCCTTATTTTTTCATTCGATATCTTGTACCTATTAGTTGGGAATGATGAAGTCATGACATCCATACATTATTTAATTTAAATCAAATCCAACTTCAAAGTCCAATATGAGCTTAGAGAAATCCAATCAATTTTACTTTCTTGGGGATAATCATAATCAATTTACTAAAAGTCTACCCTATTTGGAGCCAATTATAATTACATTCACACATCCAATCAAGTCTACCTAAATCAGATAATTTATAATCTATTCTTCCCTATTTGGGGATAGATTCATTCCAATCATTCCCCTTTCATATATCCTTGTTTAGGGGCATCCTTTGATTAATATTCTATTACCTTTCCTTTCTATTCTATGGTATTCACACCAGATCAAACAAACCCTATGAAAAATATCTATTTGAAAACAAGGATGAGCTCCTTTTATGAATCTTATAAATAGGTTCTTGACTACCTATAGATTTCAATCTAGTAATATTGGATTCTATCCTAAGAAAGAGTAGTCACACCGTTTCATAGTGAAGTCCATCAAACATTAAATCCACTAGTTACCCACTTGATCATGATCATACTAACAAAGGGAAACCTCTTTTGGCACCTTTCTAATGACTATTTGGATTTTGAGCTATAAAAACCATGCCAAATGTCAAGTATAAAACCATTTATAGGACAATATGTTATAGACCAACTCTTTTAGCTTAGCCAAAACCTATCTTGAATTACATCTATTATTGATCTGACATTAGATTCATAGTCAATTAGACCATCTAATTATGTCTTGTCATTACCATTCCAAGGGACATCATCTATTGAAGAGCTAAGTATACCCCAATCTTATAATCACTCACTAGGGATATGACAATATCACTTTCTTAGTCATAATCATACTCATTCACTTTCAAGTCAAGATCAAGACAAATCACCCATTTTTGATGTTCTCATTTAATCACCCATATGTGATGAGTCATCCTTTGACCATTACCTTATATTTTATGAGCCTTTCTTTAAAGAGCATCTCTATGACTGTTCAAATATCTTTGACAAACCCTTATTCAATGAGATCATCCTTGAAGAACATAATATTGACCAATAGTCTACCTTTCATTCATTTCCAAACATTCATAATTTTATAAAATTCTTTTGTCCTAAATCTTTCATTTCCAATCAAAAGATGAAGAAGGTACTTGTGGATAATGCAATTCAATGGGCCACTTTTGTAGACACATTTACATCAAAAATAGGTTCCCCTTTGGATTAGGTTCTATTTCAAAACCAATATCAAAATTGGATTCCATTCTATTTCCAATACTAGATTTAGTGTCAAAAGTAGAATCAACATCAGTATCACCATCAGGTTTAAATCCTCTTGATCCAAAATTAGCTTCAAATATAACATACATTAGTGGATATTAAAACATTGGATATACAATTAGATCATATCCACTTGGATTTACATCAAATTTAGAATCAATATACCTTAGTAGATGTTATAACATCGGCTACATGTTCTTTGCAAATCAACTTAAAAATATTTATGATCCTTTTACAATTATTGAGGATGTTTCCTTCAACATCAACACAAGTTATCTTAGTAGCTTCTACAAAGACTATGTTTTTGTTTATTCTTCCATTGGTATTACCATTACATATTCATTTCACATTAGCCAACCTAGTCATTATAATTTCATCTATCCACTCACAACCATCAATTAGGACTGATAAAATCACACATTTTTTAACTCTTTCCATGGTGACATCTCAGTGGTAGAATTTCAAGGGATCCAAGAAAACATTCAAGTAGAAGAACAATATCCTAGTAAAACCTTGTTTGAGATACTAGGGGATAATCAAATTATAAACTCAACATCTTCTAGTGAAACCTTGTTTGAGGCACTAGGGAATAATAAAAGTCTAAACTTAGCACCCTTTAGAGAAACCTTACTTAAGGAACTAAGGGAAAGTCAAAATGAGTTATCAACATCTGTTAGTGAAACCTTATCCAATGCACTATTGGACAATCCAAATCAAAACAATCAAGAATAATTTATTGGTGAAACCTCTTCGAAGCACCAATAGTTGATACACTTAGTTCATTTCCTTATAAAGACATTATTGAAGTCAATATCAGCCCTACCACAACTAAAATAAAGTCAAATTTGGAATCAAAAATAATGCATGTGACTAAAAATCCCAATTTTTATTTGTCCTTCAACCACTATACATTCCACTATGATCCCATTATTCATTCAAGACTTATATTCCATTATCCAATCACATGATTTATCCAGTGCTATCCATATGTACACTGCTTGGTAGCACTCATTTTCAAAGAGACTATGAAGACACCTTTATTATAGGTTTGGATAAATTAAAGTCAATGGCCAACAAATATCATAATATCATCTATATAGCCTACATCAATAACATAATTCTAGTAGAAAAACTATTCATAATTAGTATGGGTTAGAGATCAAACATTTAACATTATGCATATCATAATCCTCCATTGAGTTGAGATACCAAAAAAATTATAAAAATAAATAAAAAGAGAAAGATAAATAATTTATCCAATGATAAAAACTATGTTTGTGGCACCTTAAACAAGTACCATGATGAAAACTAGGTTTCTAATATCATGTGTAAATAATTTATTGTCTACAAATGCCTTAACACTTGGGGTCATCCTTTTATACATTGAAATACATAAAATTACCATCATATTGAACATTTTACCTTATCCTAAGCCATATTTATTTTCATCATACCCTGATCCAATTTTATTTCCTATCTTGATCTTAATTAGAAAGTGGAAGTTGTTTTGAGCTCTATTTTAGAAAATCTCTTGGCATATCTTCTTAGCGACATTTTGATGACTAGACATTTTTTCCCACATGACATGGTCTTTGGATATTCCTAATCTGATTTTTTTCCATTATTATCCAACATGATCATTCCAATGTTATCATTTGTTATTAAATCCCATCATGGTGCTAGAAAAGGTTTTCCTTTACTAGTGATCTCTTCTGGGTGTAATGTTCCAAACACTCCTAAATATTCCCATTCCACATTATCACTATTTTTTGAGTTATTAATTCAAAACTCTCATCATTTTTTGAGTTATTAATTTCATGCTCTCACCAATTTTTAAGTTTATTGTATGCTCTTACCATTTTATGAGTCAAATCATTCTACATCTCATAACTCTCCATTGATTTGAGATGCCAAAAACTAAAAAACATTTAAAAATTTCTAAAAATACTAAACATGCATAAAATTAAAACATCTTAATATATAGAAAAGACCAAACTGTCCAAAATCAAATATACAATCACAAAATCTAAAAAACATTTATATTAAGTCTAGTCAATAATCCTTGATCAATCTTAATCCAATTAAATCCACTCCCATTGAGATGTGTTCTTCCAAAATCTTCCCTATTGCGTAATAGTCAAATCAAATCACTCTAATTCAAGTTCACTACTTCCACCCTTTTTAGGGCAAGTTTTAAACATGCAGCTTATTTCAAGATGTTATATTCTCACTTCTTCCCCTTACATGTATCTTTGCTTAGGGGCATCCATTTCAACCATCATTATCATTGATCTTTCACATGTGATTTTTTACATGATTAAGTGACAAGATTTCTTTTTATTGCTTTTTGTTTTCATGTTTATGTGTTTGCTTGTTTGCTTGTTTGTTATTGCCTTGACTCAGTCCATTATGCCAATAAGGTCATCATCATGGTGTCCCTTGTCAATCACTTATACTTGAGGCCATATATTGGACTATGTCAGCATTGTCATCATGGTTTTTATCATTGGTGTGTTTTTATCAATTATCTATTGGAATGGGGATCAGTCTTATGCACATTGTGGCTAGGTCATCATGGTGTTTTGTATCATGATGTATAATGCCATGTGAAAAATTAAAAATCAAGTAACAAAGGTCTTAAATAAAAAATATCACAATAAAATTATCTCCCCTGGAATTATCATCTCTTATCAAATCCAATAATCTTATCCATCTTTGAACACTTCACATCATCACATTTTTTATGATAAATTCAAAACACCTAAACATTATAGCTACATATTGCTTATTTAGATGTGCATATCCAAATAATCATGTGAAAAAAGAGTCATACACATTGATCAACCATTATTATTCTTCTAATCATCTAGTCTATTATTCATCATTTTCTCTCTCAATTTTTAGGAGAACTACATCGGCGTAAGGTCTTTTTAGACTATGTAGGTAGCGTTCAGTACCAATTAATTTTTGAGGTCAATTTGGCTAGACTTATTTTATTCTTATTAACATTAATATTATTCCAATAGAATCATATAATTATTCAATCATTATCTTATTATTCCATTCTTTAGTCTCTCATCACTTTGAGTATTCTTGTGTGCTCAATTTTTTGTGGCTTCTACAAAAATTTGTCATAACATTAGCACACATGTTTGTGTAAACTTATCAAATTCAGATCATTCATATGATCTTTAACATATGAAATAAGTTAAATTAAATCATTCAATTCACCTTATTTTGGGCTCATCAATTATCCACCTTGATTGGGGTGAATCATCATTCCAAGCTCATAGTTTTCTCCCTGTTTGGGGAAAATTAAGTGTGCGGATTATTTTGTAGGATAGATCGTGTCTAAGACCACAATGTTCACCTTTTTTGGGGAAATTCAAAGTGTGCCACTTATTTAGGGATGTTTCCTTCCTAATTATACCTTGTTTAATTTAAATCAATTCATCATCATCAAAAATCAAAGCATGCAAACATTAGCTCAAGTGGCATAATCTTTTATGTGGGTTAATCTTCTCTTTCATTTTTGCTTCTTCCTCTCTTTTTTGAGTTCCCATCCACATCCTTCATCTTTGAATTATCTCTTGAGGGGGAATCATCCCTAACTAATTCCATTCAAATCATATCATTATCTTTACATTTAATCTCCTATACTTGTTAGTTGGGAACAATGATATTACATCATCCATTATTTCATCATCTAATTTTTCATCCACCTTTTTTGTATTCTCATTATTAAGAACACATTACTTCATCTACATCTTGAAATGCCTTCTCAAATATGGACAAATGTAGACACTCCATTTTTATCACCTTCGTGCCAAAATTGTAAATGGAATGAATTCCCATAATTACATATAAATTGATCTAAAATCATCTATTCATCTAACATAAAAATTCAAATTCACCTTAGGGAATATCTAGGTGGGAAAATTCACCTTATTATATCTATTCAATTATAATTCTAGTCATTTTCTCTAGTCAACTATTCTACTCTAATCAATTCACTAATTCTACTTCGTTATTTAATTAATGTAATTAATTCCTCCTTCCCTAAATAATTCTTCTAATCAAATTCTCCACATTATATTAATTAAATTGATATTTGATTAATTAAGTTCATAATTATTGTAATTATAATTTTATTTAAGTATTATTATAGTTTTCTTTGAATTATTAATTCCTTTTTACTCCCTCCAAGAGACATCTTCATTCAAGAAATATTCTTCAGATCCTATGGAATATTATTTTGTGAGATCAATAATTTCTAAATGAATCAATATAAAATATTATTATCCACCCTTCATCTTAGAGACAAGATGAAGGGCACACAATGAATCTTTTGAGATATTTTAGGGATAATTCTCAACCCTTCATCTTGGAAATAAGTTGAAGGGTCCTTATTAATGATCCATATGCTTTCTTGGGAATGATTATCCACCCTTCATCTTGGGAGGGTTCACATTGACTCTCGTAAGAATAATTTGAGGAGAATTATCCACCATCTATCTTGCATGCAAGATGGAGGGATCATGTTAATCCTTCTTTGATATTTTCAAGAACTGTCTTCCACCCTTCATCTTGGACAGGATGAAAGACTCACGTGATCAATATATGTGCCTTGATGAGGATGCATTTTCATCCATCCATCTTGGAGTCAAGATGAAGGGTCCTCATTAATTATAATTTATTATAAATAGACCTCTTATCCTTTGTAATGAACATGCTCAAATTGGATAATGAAGTGTTTTTAGATTTGTTGTACCCATCACCCCCATTTTCCACATAGGAAATGGGAACCCACTTTTTTCAAATTATTGTCTTGATTTTGAGCCCCCTCTTCTATATGTTTATGCAAATTCTGAGAAAATATCATGATTTGGCCTCTTATAATTTGGCATGATGACATTGATATTGTGTTTTCATATACTAAATCTTTTTATTCTATAAAGTTTGTTGCTTCGAACTAATTGTTATGGTATTACATATTCATGGACTAACCTTCTTCGAGGGTCTTTGTTCAGATTTATGTTTTTGATATTTTCTCTTTAGAACTTTTGTTTGGAATGAATTTCTCTTTAGGTTTATTGTTTCAAATTTTTTTTATAACATAATTTTCTCTTTAAAACATTTTCCCTATAATAATTATGCCAAATTTTTTTCCTCAAATTAGACTTATTCTTGCGAACAATCTTTGCTGATACACTTTATTGATAGAATTTCCCTTTGGCCCCTTTGAACCTACCCTTCAAGTTTTGTGTAACTTGCCCTTTAGCCTTTTTGAGATTTCCCTTTGGCATTTACAATGTAGATCTTTTGGGAATTTTGTCATGGACAAATGCCCCATGAAGTAGACCCTTTAAATTGTTTCCAAAGTTCCCTTCGACATTTTGAAATTTCCCTTCAAGAATTTTGAGATACCTTTTTTCCTTGCTAACCTACCCTTTGGGCTTTGTGAAATATGTCCTTTGACCTTTTTTTGTATCCATTTTGCCACATTATTCCTTTAGACCTTTTATAATTTCCCTTCATCCCTTTTTCACCTATCTTTTGGGACTTTTGTTCCACACCTTTGCATTTTTCAACCTTTCCTTTAGATATTTCATCCAAGACACTTTATCTAAGCCAATTAAAGTCATCTGGACATTTTTTCAAGATAATTTCTTTGATCCAATTGAATTCCCTTAGACATTTTATTAAAAAGAATTGGGTCTTCGAGAGAATTATTGTAGACATTTTGTCTAAAACAATTCCCCTGATGGAATTCATTCAAGAATTTTGAAATGACCCTTTGCCTATGATTTACCCTTCAAAATTTTCATCAAGGACACATATTCCTTTAAAATTTTTAAACCTACCCTTCCAATTTTTGAAAGTTCCCATCAGGAATTTTGTGGTTACCCTTCATGACTTTTTTAAGGGCCCTTTTCCATCAAAATTTACCATATGAAGTAGACCCTTTGGGAAATTTCACCTTGAATTAGACCCTTTGACCCTTTTGAACATGCCCTTTCAGAATTTTTACTTGAGCATTTATGCCCCAGGCCAATTCCTTTGGGATTTATGTTTCAGATAATTTATCTGATGTAAAAGGCCTGAAACAATCCCTTCATGCATCCCTTCAGACATTTTGAAAGTGACCTTTTGACATTTTTGAAGTGGACACTTACCCTTCAATAATTTTGTCCTAAGACTTTTGCCCTTCAAGCAATTCCTTTGAGACTTTTGTCCCAGGACTTTTGCCCTTCGGCCAATTCCTTCAAACATTTTATCCAAAACATCTTGCCCTTCAGCCTTTTTGAGACCATCCCTATAAGAATTCCTTTATAAATTTTATCCAAGATAATTGAGTCTTTGAGAGAATTATTATATACATTTTATCTAAAATAATTCCTTCCACATAGAAGGCCCACAATAATTATCCTACAATAATTACCCTAAAATAAATACGAGACTGCTAAATAACACCTTTGCTTAGAAACAATTTCATTATGCTTGAGCTTAATTTAATATTATTAACCTAGGTCTAAATCATATTTTACTAATACTAAGACCTTAGGCTAGAATATTCATGTAGGGTCATTTATAAATATTTCCCAAAGTATTATGCTTAGTCATTTTTTGCTTATATTTGTAGAAGCAGGGAGTCCCAAGGAAATGACACATGTTAAGTTGATGAGATTAAATTTGATAGTCATGTAGACATCATTGATAGTCATGAGGATGTCATTTAACAGTCATACAAATGTCAAATTTAATCTCAATAATTGATAATTTATGGAATTAAATTTGATAGTCATGCAGACATCATTGACAATCATGAGGATGTCATTTGATGGTTGCATGATTGTTAAATTTAATATCATAAAGTATCTTTTTGGATTCAAATCAAGATCCTATGGCATGTGTGTACTCAGGCCCATTTGATTGAATAACATGAGAACAAGTTTAAATGTCAAAGATCCATGAGAGTGACAAGTGTCACCATCATGGGAGCCCATCACATAGATCTAATGACCCATATGAAGATGCAAGTAGCCCAATACATAGAGTTTAAGAAGCCTTGAGAAAATGCCAAGTAACACACATATGAAGAAGATAAAAATAGGGAGTGATAAGTTTTAAACTTATAGGAGTCAATTAGTCAAAGCACTAAAATCTAATGAACCAAATTAAACTAGTACATAAGCATTGGTGATGCGAGATTAACATAGACTTTTCAAAGATCCTGGACTCAATCAAGTGTTGACATGTGTCACATTAAGAAATATAGCAAGGTATTATCGATAGAATACTTAGATATATAGTCTATGCTATATCTATTAATAGACATTGGGTCTCATATTTGAACTAGAGTATGAACATGCATATCTTGATCTAAATAGAAAATGTAAAAGTGAAGATCTAGATTCTATGAAAGGCATAGGTGAGCATGTAACACACATTTCAAATTAGTCATGACTAATAGAAGTGCCATTGGTTCTAAAATATTGGTAAAGTGATTTTGATCCTTCATGCATATGTTAGAGTTCCATTTTAAGGTGGTTAATCTAAAAGATCAACAAGTTGTTCTCACAACCCATAAAAATAAGCATGTGTAGTTTTGATAAATGACACATATTATAAAGTTTGCATATAGTTTTAGATATAATTATAAATAATTACCTCTATATTTATACACATACACACATTGCATATCTTTGGAAAATGATATTTTAATTTGATAAATATAAGTAGACTCTTATATGGTTTTACACCATAGTTAGAACACCATGTTCTTACTATCACATGTAACGACCCCTTCCCCAGGTCTATATAAACAATTTTAATCAAACTTGGATTTTTTTTGTTAGATAATTTTTTAATACAAGATCAACATCAATTTTTATCATTAACGAATGTGTTTGTGTATTTTATTTCTAATTTATGTGTAATTAGTTACTTTTTTTGGTTGTATATTTCAATAATCTTTAGTGTGAAAAAGTTATGAATATATTATTGATTATTTGATTGATATACTAATCTATAGGTGTGAAATAACTATTTAAAGGTTGGTAAATATATTGATTAAGATAGTCAAGTTAAAATTGATTCATAATTTTTATTGTGCATGAGTGCTTTCTTGGATGTAGTTTTTTTTTGGGTGTAATAGCTGCCTCAGATACTTCACTAACCCAAGCCATAATCTCCTAATTAAGGATGTGCAACAACTTACCTAAAAGGAGAAACCTTTGTCTGAGGCTTGTGAATTTCCTACATCTTTATCTCCTTAGACTTTTTATCTATGTCTGACTGTGTGTGTATAATTGCTACTAGCAATAGGCATAGGTTGTAAGAGTACTTGTCTTTTTAGAAACTAGCTAGGGAAGTAGTTCCTAAAAACCATAGAAGATTTCTTTTCTACCTTACACTTTCCTCCTTTTTGAGTTTGTTTTGAGATCTACCTAGTTTATATTAGAATCTAGTTACTGATCCAACTCACATAGAGATTCACTACCCCTATTAGGAACTTCACCTCCATCTAAAAACATTGTCAACAACCTACATGCCGTACCTACTATTCCATCAATAGGTTAAAATAAACTACATACTTATAAATCATTCCCTAGAGTGGAGTTTACCTCCATTAATATCCTAAAACATTAGAGGCTACCTCATTATAGCTATGTTGTAGATAAAACCCACACTAATAATTAACTGACACTAGAAGGAGGGCCAACACCTCTGATTGTACTAAAAGTTTTGAGAATGGATTGGCTTGAAAAAGGACCCATATATATCCTAGGTATTCAACATGATTTCCCTAATAACCCATTCAAATACCTTACTAGTTTCCATTATAATCACACAAGAGCTACTAAAGGACATATTGCTACTTACACATATGCTATGCATGTTATGGATGTAAAATTTGATGGTGTAGTTCCATGAGTAATATGATGGTACCTAATTGGGATAAAAAATGCATGATTGACTTGCAGAGTTGGCACCTAGTTCTATTACTGGTTGGAGTGATCTTGAGGAATATTTTTTGATAGGATTTGCTCCAAATATTGATGCTAATGATTTAAAAAATGATTTAACACCTTCTATGAAGTTATTTATGGTATGTTGGAAATAAATTATATAGAAGCCATTCAAAGAGAAAGCTTATCACTATGCCCAAGCCAGAACATAGTGGAGGGGTTTCTTTTTAATCTAAAAACTATAAATAATGAAAAATAGAGCCCAACTAGAGAGGATGATTGGATAATAAAAGAGGTAGAATAATGTATTACAACCATAAATGAATAAATTGCAATGTTATAGGAGAAATTGAGATACCAATAATAAGAAGAGGAATCTATTGAGCTAGGAGAACTAGATCATGCTGATTCCATCCCCATATTTAATGAGATAATTAAAGAAAGAAATGATGGTAGTGGGGAAAGTGCCAATTTAAAGGAACATGGCCAACCTTTGTAGCAACTTTATGAGATAGAATATGCCCTAGGCATATGATCAATTAATTTACCTTGAAAAGAATATATTAGCTATGAAGATGGTGTTGATGACTCTTATGACTATCAATCTACATTAGAATCTCTATTAGAAGACTCATTTTATGATAAAATTCCCAACTTATTCTCCTCTGATCATGTAGGCTCTAATATTGAGATTTTAGATTATGTCATGGTTGAAGTAGGTATGTATTTTTATCATGGGGAAAATAAAAAAGGTATGTTGGCTTCCCTCAATAATTTTGATTCTATTTATAAGATCCCCTTTAATGGAATTACTTTATATAAATACTCATGCCTTGATTTGATAGATGTTGAATTCAATTTGGTGACTAACTCTAATGTGCAGGACACTATGGCTAATTATGTGATTGATTAGGAACCCCCATGTATGTAGACATCAACATTACTCAACATTGAAGCAAAGACCTTTGATTGAACATATGATGCCCATGAAGTTTCATATCTTCAATAGCATAATTATTTGAAAGAGAAACAATAAAAGGATCAACAACATGTAGTGGATGATATGATGCCTCTAGAATTGATAGTTGATGAATCTCTTACTCCTAAAATCAAAAATAGTGAGCCCTAGGTAAACAAAATTTTTATTTATGATTTGGAAAGTCAAGAGATGATTCATTCAAATATTGAAGATCACACTCAAAGTGAGAGTTTAGGTGATTTTTTTGAGGAATATGTTGTTCATGATTATACTTATGATTTTGACTCTATCTTTGAGGACATTTCCCATAATGAGTTCATAGAAGATGATTACTTTCTAGACTATAGGTCATATCTCATATCCATCTCAGTAGGTACTTTTGAGGATTATTTATCTGAATTAGGCTCTCCTAAATACATAAGTAATAATGATGAGATTCCAAAATGTATGTATCATAGGGAAGAGTTATTTGTTTATTATGTTTGGGATGTCCCAATAAGTAACCCTAATTTTTTGTTCTACAATATGAGGGAAATGCTCAAAATTCTATTGAATGAATACAAGGATGCCCTTACCTATCTCAAAAATATAATAGGGAAAACCTTGTTATTATGCAAGAGTGAGAAACATACCAAAAAAAGTTTATAAATCTATACCCCATCTTGTTTTGGTTTTCTTTAGAGTAGGAGTAGGTTAGGTTTCTTATTTTTTGTCATTTATTTCCATTAGATTAATCTTTCCTTATTTTAGTATTTCACATTCATAGATTAGTTTCCTATTTTATAGATTAGATTTTAGTGCTTTCTTAGATTAGTTGTTCTTTACTTTCACTGACGATAGGAATTACGTTTTCTCTAACTATAACTAGGTTAAAATCCAAACCAACTGAGCTTATCACTTGTGGAAAAGGGGAAACTTAAAATCTTGACACTTTAGGACTATTTTATAGATTGAGTGTATTTCTATGCTTTTGAGTCTTTAGGATGAAGGTAGGTAATCATGGATTACTGTGAATGGTGTCACAATTGAATACTTTTACCAGGCATGTGGAAGTTTCTCTTAGAGTACTTCATACAAATTTAAAAAGTTTTATTGTTTTATTAGATAAAATACAATTATCACATTAAATACCTATTGAAAGTGATAATTCTAGGTATAAGTGTGACTGGTAGGGACATTCTATTGATGATTTGTTTTATAATCATACTAGCTCACTTGGGTTCCAACTATTTTATTTTCCATTCAAGAATAAAAGAAGAGCAAAATAAAACAAAAGAAGAAAGAACAAATGGATTCAAAAGAGTAAAATAAAATCTAATTAAAATCAAAAGGCTCATATGATGAAATAAGGTCAATATACCACGTATCATGATAAAAAAATAATGGAATGATAAGAGAAGGATCCCAAGGTATCTTTGTCAGGGATATGAATGCCTAGATGGCCAAAGAGAAATGCCTGAGCATCCTTTATTTTTGAGATTTAATAGATACTATAATGAAACCTATAACTCCATCAAAGTATTTGAAAAACTCATCACAATAGGGGTTAAATAAACTACATGTTTTGACACACATAGATCCAAGAAATTAGGAAGTAAGTATGTTGTGTGAATTAACTTAGGAGTTTATTTCATCTTTTTGATTTAAGTATTCTTCTGTGGCACACTTCATGATTGATCAAGGATTACAAACTAGAGCTTTGGGTTCTTGAATAATTAGGAGTATTCCCCTTGTTAGTCACCATTTTTTGTACCCAACACCCCCATTTTCCACATAGGAAATGGGGACCCACTTTTTAAAGATTATTGTCTTGATTTTGAGCCCCCTCTTCTAGATGTTTATGCAAATTATGGGAAAATATCATGATTTTGCCTCTTATACTTTGCCAAGATGGTATTTATATTATGTTTTCATAGACTAAATATTTTTGTTCTATCTGTAGCATACCTTGATCAAAGTCAAGCATCTTTTGGGGGTTTGAAATTGACCTCAAGTTTAGAGATACCAATGGTTTCATTATTATAGAGGTAAGGAAGCTTTTTCATGATTTTGATTCAATTCACATATTGCATAAGGATCCACGGCATCTTATGAGGAATATTTTTGCTTTCCACCCCCATATTGATCCCCATATCCACCTTATCATAGCATAGATGACCCATATAATCCATATCCCCCATATTACCAAGACCATAAATTATACTTTTAGCCCCTTCCACCTCATGGAAACCACCTCATCCTCATGACCAATCCTATTTGAACCTTCTACCCCTTGCAATCCACCTGTACCAAACACTGCATATCTATATTAAAAAATTAAGATATTAATAAAATAAAGAGATAGGTTGTAGGAGAGCCTTAGACAATAGAAAAGGGGAGAATGCTAAGCTCTTATCCCTCACCAAAATACTCCTAAAAACTATCCATAGTCAGGTAAATTGGTTACCCCATCTGCCTTTCTTGCCTCCTTAGTCGTAGAAGATTTCTTGGTCCATAATTGTTCACTTAATGACAAGGAAAATCTCTCCATTGTTCCTAAACTAGTGGAAAACTAGTTGAATTTGAGGTATGAACCTATACTTGACATTGGTTTACAATGTAAGGGGTCTCCCATGAAAGTATTTGGCATTATTAGAAACCTATTACTCACTTTTCATGCCT
Organism: Torreya grandis; assembly: GCA_037957365.1. Lineage (NCBI taxonomy): Eukaryota > Viridiplantae > Streptophyta > Pinopsida > Cupressales > Taxaceae > Torreya > Torreya grandis. The sequence continues at coordinate 221,546 of JARHVA010007688.1, read as the reverse complement.
ACCCCATACTTTTAGTTATACAAGACCTTATGGTATCAAATTTGTTGCCTCATTTTACCTTATTTTTGGGTAATGAATTCATGATTAAGATTGGAGGGTAATTTTTCAAAGACTTGTCTCATGTGGTGTGCAAGATTCAATATCATTTAGAGGTGATAATCAAGTCTAAGCCACTATCTAAGTTCCATGTTTAGCCTCTTCCCACAACCACCCAAAAGGTATATTGCCTTCACCTTCTCCTAAAGCAATCCACTTATGCTCAAGATCCTATACCTACCAAAGAACCTTGGGTGATAGCCACATGGAGGCCTTTATGGGCCATGGATCCTAATTTCATCATGCCCACCCTTGACAAGGAGGATAAAAAAGGAAAAGATGTAAAATCTATTATTGATCCTTCATATACTATTATTTAAATACCTGTTTCCCCTTTTCACATCTCTCCTCAATCCCAAGAGCTTCCCAAATTATCATTCAAGTTACCTAGTTGGAAAAATACCCTTTCCAACATCAAAAAACTTGATGTTATCTACTTCCCACCCACCCTCTCCCCTCTTGAAAAGAAATCAAGCACACCAAAATTAGATTTGGATCATTCAAGTATAATGGACAAACTATCCAAGTTGGTAGAGGAAGGGTCCATCGTTCAAGAGATTGAAAGTGATGTGGTTACAACTAACTATCAGGAACACCTTAGAGATGATACTTCTAGTATCTATGAATAAGAGATTCAAATTGGGATCCCCATGCACTTTAATAGATTAAAAGGTAAGCATGACCAAGATTTGAGTGATAAAGGGTAGCTGTAATGTCTTAATGATGTAACTGAGGCATGTGAAGGCCAAGCTAATATTTTACTAGGGGATCAATTAGATGGTAGCATTCATAGTAATGCTATTGATATTGAGGTCAAGAATCCATTAGAGGATTAATGGTAGCACTTGTGTCTAGAATTCTTGGGTGAGATTGAGTAACTTAGTGTGATAGATCTGAGTGATGAAATTGAATAGAAAGCCAATGTTTTAGATGAGGAAGACAATGTAGATTTAGAGGTGCTAATTCAATAAGATATTTTTCTTGAGTGGACTGATGATTTAGCACCCCTCTCTATTAATGAAGAGGATGAGCAAACCTTATTTGATCAAGAGCCTTATGATGACCTTGTCTAAGAGTATGAGGTAAGTAATCAACCTAATGTCTTGTAGATAGATGATAGAAGTAGAAAAGGGTATTTTGGATTATACATTGACTAAGATGAGATGTCATTTTGGGAAGACTTAGTGGAGTTTTGCCTGAACTTAGATGCCTCATTGCTACATTAACTAAATCCCAAAGAAAAATATTCCATCAAGGATGCTATGATAGTTGGCTACTTGAAGTCAAAGGAATAAAATTAGTTGCAGTGCTTGGCTGAAGAAGAGATGAAGCTCATGATGCAATAAAAAATATTTTGGAAAGAAGATGAGTGGGTCTTGGATCTTGGATCCATATCTTTAATCCCTACACCTAAAAATGGAGATAGGAGGCCTAGTTGCATCATCAAAAAGACATGATCATTCATTTGATCCCATTTTCAAGAAGATGCCATCAAGGAGAAACAATCATGTTTCAAAGATCCATGTTGCATAAAATAAATTACCATTTGACCTTAGAGGAAATCTTGTTACTTCAAGCTAGTTGTTCTAGGTTTATCTTATTTTAATAGGTGAGTATTTCATGCAGTAGCTTCTACTCCCATTTTCATTATTGTTCTATAGGTTAGTATTCATTATGTTGGTAGTTTAGGTTCCCCTTCTATTTTTATTTTTTGCTTTTGATCTTTTCTTTGTTTCAAGAGGTTAGAACAAGATTGTCACATGGTCTAGCTTCTCCAAGCGTAACAAGCATACTTCCCTAAGAGTCGCTAGAAATGTTGGCCATTTTTGGCCCACATACCAAGCCTATGTCAAGATAAACCAAGTTGTTAATGAATGAGCAAATATGAAAGGTTGGAAATGGAAGAAATAGTCCAAGGTATAAAATTGCTCACATGGATTTTAAGACACTTTAGGTTCACTAATGTGTAAATTACCATTTTCTAAGGATAAGAAAAAATTTACATAGCCCCTATGGGATGCCAAGAATTCTTAGAATGGATTTGAAGTGTATGGGATCCATTTGGTTCTTCATTGTGTTCATTGAGACACTTGGGCCGAGTAATAGAAATATTGAGTAGGCACTTTTCTGACATCACCATTACCATGTATAGATAATTCATAAAAAAGTGGTCATGTGGGCTTGTTAACTTTTGTGCCAAGATCATATGCACCAAGTTATAGGTCCTCCAACAAAGTGCATAAAAAGTTACAAAGGTCAAAAGTTGGCTCTTGAATCACTTTCTATGTGTTTTCCCATACTTGGTGAATTTTCAATAAGTTCTAATAGAGCCAAGTGAGAATCTTCACAAGGCCATATATCATATATGCAGTAGTTGAAGGAGAAATTGGTTAGATGGGTTTGTTTATATTGGTCCCTAGATGCTATCCTCTAAGTTATAGATCCTCCACCAAAGTGTAAATGAAGTTAAACATGATCAAAGTTGGCTCCTCAATGAAATTTTGCTAAGTTTTCTATACTTAGCCAAATGAATTCGATTGTCACCAAGACATCATAGAGAAATGAGTGGACTAATCAAATTGTTCATTTAATATATTTTTTTGTAAATCCTTGTGCCACTAGTGGAATAAGTGCAATTGTATATTTACATGCCAGGATCATCCTCACAAATTTTTAGGCCTACATAAGCTTTCTGGGTCAAGATATAAATATTTAAAGATGGACCTATATAGTAAGACGTTAATGCTAACATCAAGTTTAAGCTCAAACAAAGTAAGTCCTTTTTAAATTAAATTTGAGAGTTTCATGAATGTCATTTGACATCATATATACCATCAAATTTAAGATCATGAACTAGCCATTGGCTTTCAAATAATGGGTCCTAGTAATATCAATGATCCTTAATCATACATCTCGATCCAATAGTATGAGATGAGTCAAATAGTTAGATATCTCAAGAGATTGACATGTGGCATAAGTGCATAATTTAGAAGACTGACAATAGGATCTTGAGGGCTAATGTGTATTTGATGCATGGCATAAGCGAGGACAAGGTTGACAATTCAAAGATAGATTTGAGGGATCATTTTCATTCATACCTAACAAATCCAATGGAATGAGCTGAGTTATAGTTAAATGATCCCAATTGGATTACTAATAGCCAATGAGAAAGGATCAAGCTAGGACATTTTTGACTAGGGTCAATGGAGCAACTTAACTTGAGCAAAGCAAATAATATGACCTGAGATGGCATAAATACATAGAACCAAGCTCAAATATGATTTGAGTTGGAATAAAATGTGTAAAAAAGGACCAAAAATTGACAAAAAATCTCTTTAAAGGAAAAATAAGTCTTTTAAACTTGATATAAATCAAAGGTTGATAATTTGGTGGTTAAATATGGACCTTTAGATCACGGTTTTATGTGATAAAGGGACCCTTCTCTGACTATGTTCACCATTTTACAACAGAAGGAGCTAACTTTTCAAAGGGTGGCATAAGGATAATAAGTGGACCCCAATAGTTAATCTAATGGACTAGCTAATTGAAAGAGACCTTTCTATCCACTATGCATGCCATGAAAACCAGTTATAAATAGCTTGCAACAAGACATGATTCTAAATGATAGATCTGATTGTTGTAACTGCATTGTTACTAAGACCCAACTAGAAATATCTTGATCCCACCATTGTAGCTGCCATAGAGCATCACTAAGAGAATATTATAATGATACAATGAGCTAGAGTGATCTAGACCAATCAAGAAGGGTTTAAGTGAGATTGATCTATGGAGGCTATTATAACAACATTTCAACTGGTTTTGAACTCATTGATTCCATTTTGAGCACCAAGCTCCCTCTCTCTTTCTTTCTTTTTAATAAGTATAGCTTTTGAGCTATTATTTTGGATCCCTTTCTTGGGCATGACTAGACTCTATCAAGATTGAGCCCTGTAATCTCTTAATATAAATAAGATGACTATTTTCAAATTTTAATATATTAGACTAGTATGTTCATGTTAGTTTTGATTTGTATAAGTGGTAGAGCTTTCTCCCTTACCAAGTCATGACTTCACTTAGCCGGTATATTATTTAGTTATGCAGGTTATGGTTAGTGTTTAATGTCATTTGACTAAAGCCAATAATGGACATGTTGATTGGATTAGTGCCTTGAACTAGGCCTCTCCATCACTTCCTTAGGTTCTTCTCACTTGATGAACCTATACATGAAATGTTGATGCATGGCAAACATTTGAGGTCATAGATTCTATTATTTGTTTCTATCTCACTAGTGTTTTAGAGGCTCAAGTATGAGTGGATGGATAATATTTGTGATGCATCACCACCCTTTAGAATAGGTTTTACTTTATAAAAATATTTTGCCCCTTTTCATCTCATCTAGTCTTAGTTTTTATAAGTAAAGGTCCAAATCATAAAATATGAGGATCTAGCCTCATACAAATCTTAGAGGTCTAGCCTAGTTATAGGAAACCCAAAACCTTAGACCATTCCCATGTTAGTCCATGTTTGAAATTAGGACTTAAAAATTCTTCCTTTTAGCTAGGGTGTAATTTGGATAGCTAACATTTCTAGCATGCCTAATGGGACCACTTTCATGTGCCTTGAAGCATACTCTGAAGACATTGGAGGGCATTTGGAAGCTAAAGACATCAACAACATCATCTATATCATACCTTGATCAAAGTCAAGCATCTTTGGGTGGTTTGAAATCAACCTCAAGTTCAAAGATACCAATGGTTTTAAAAATTAAAGAGTTAAAGAGGCTTTTTCATGATTTTAATTCAATTCACATATTGCATAAGGAGCCGTGGTGTCCTATAAGGAAGATTTTTGATCTCCACCCCTATATCCATCCCCACATCCACTCCCATATCCACCTTATCATAGCCTAGATGACCCATTTAATCCGCATCCCCAATATTACCAAGATCATCAGCCATACTTTCATCCTCCACCTCCATGGCAACCTCCTCACCCTCATGATTAATCCTATTATCAACCTTCTTCCCCTTGTAATCCACCTGCACCAAACACTGAATATCTACATTCATAAGTTGAGATATTAATAAAATAAAGAGATAGGTTGTAGGAGAACCTTAGAGAATAGAAAAAAAGAGAATGCTAAGATATTATCCCTCACCAAAATACTCCTAAAAAATAGCCAAAGTTAGCAAAATTGGTTACCCCATCTCCCTTTCTTGCCTCCTTGGTCATAGGATATTTCTTGGTTCATAATTATACACTTAATGATAAGGCAAATCTCTCCATTATTTCTAAATCGATGGTAGACCACTTAAATCTAATGTATGAACCTATACCCGACATTGGTTTAAAATAGAAGGGGTCTTCCATGAAAGTATTTGGAATTATTAGAAACCTCCAACTCACTTTTCATGCCTACCACAAACTTTGAGTTGTATAAGACCCTATTGTATTAGATTTTTTACCTCATTTTTGCCTTATTTTTGGGTGATGACTTCATGATTAAGGTTGGAGGGTAATTTTTTAAAGACTTGTCTCATGTGGTGTGAAAGATTGAACATGGATAGAGGTTAAAATCCAGTCTGAGCCATTCTCTAAGTTCCACATTCATACTCTTCCCCTAACCACCAAAAGGTATTTTATCTTCACCTTCCTTTTCAAAGCAATCCACTTGTGCTCAAGATCTTATAACTATCAAAAAAATTGAGGTGATACCCACATGGAATCCTTCATGGTCAATGGATCCTAATTTCATCATGCCCACCCTTGACAAGGAGGATAAAAAAGGAAAAAAAGATGTAAAATATGTTATTGATCCTTCATCTGCTATTATTCAAACACATGTTCCCCCTTTTCACATCTCTCCTCAATCCCAAGAGCTTCCCAAAAGATCATTCAAGATCCCTAGATGGAAAAATACCCTTTATAACATTAAGTAGCTTGATGTTATCTACAACCCACCCACCCTCTGCCCTCTTGAAAAGAAATCAAGCACACCAAAATCAATTTGGATTATTCAAGTATAATGGACAAACTATCCAAATTGGTAGAGAAAGGGTCCACCATTAAAGAGATTGATAGTGATGCAGTTGTAGATAAGTTTTGGGAGCACCTTGGAGAGCATAATTCTAGTGTGTATGAAGAATAGATTTATATTATGATCCCCATGTACTATAATAGATTAGAAGGTAAGCATGAATAATATTTAAGTGATAAAACACAACTACAATGTCTTAATGATGTAGCTAAGGCATGTGAAGGTCAAGCTGATCTTTTTTTAGGGGATCAATTAGATGGTAGAATTCATAGTAATTCTATTGATACTAAGGTCAATAATCCATTGGAGTATCAATGGTAACACTTTTTTCTATAATTCTTAGGTGAGATTGAGTAACTTAGTGTGGTAAATCTAAGTGATGAAATTGAACAATAAGCTAATGTTTCAGATGAGAAGGTAGTGTAGTTTTATAGGTGCAAATTAAATAAGATCTTCTACTTGAGTGTACTAATAATTTACTACCCCTTTCTATCAATGAAGTGGATGAGCAAATCTCAGTTGATCAAGAGCCTTGTGATTGCCTTGTCCAAGATAAAGAGGTAGGTAATCAGTCTAATGTCTTACAGATAGATGACAAAAGTAAAAAAGGGTCTTTTGGTTTATAAATTGACCATGATGAGATGTCATTTTGGGAATAATTAGAGTACTTATGCTAGAACCTAGATGCCTCACTGCTACATCAACCAAAGCTTGATGAAAATATCTCATCAAGGAAGCTACGATAATTGGCCACTTGATGTCTAAGTAATATAATCAATTATAGCCATTAAATGAAGAGGAGATGAATCTCATGAAACAATAAAAAAGAGTTTGAGAAGAATATAATTGGGTTTTGGATCCATATCTTCAATCCCTATACCTGAAAATGGAGATAGGATGCCCAGTTACATCATCAAGAAGATATGAGCATCTATTTGCTCCCATCTGCAAGAAGATTCCATAAAGGAGTAGTCATGTTTCAAAGATCCATGCTGCATCCAATAAATTCCCATTTAACCCTAGAGGAAATATTGTTACTTTAGGTTAGTTATTATAGGTTTTTCTTATTTTAATAAGTGAGTAGCGCATGTAGTAACTTGTTTTCCCCTTTTCATTATTGTTCTGTAGATTAGTGTTCCTTGTCTTGGTAGTTTAGGTTCCCCTTCTATTTTGATTTCCTCCTTTTGGTATTTAATTCGTTTCAAGAGGTTAGAACAAGATTGGCACATGGTCTAGGTTATCCAAGCATAACATGCATGCTTCCTTATAAGTCACTAAAAATATTGGCCATCTTTGGCCCACATCCCAAGCTTATGTCTAGATAGACCAGATTTTTAATGGATGAGAAGATAGGCTAGGTTTTAAATGGAAGTAGTTTAGGGTCTCAAATCATTCACATGGATTTTAAAACACTTTGGGTTCACTAATGTGTAAATTACCATTTTCTAAGGATAGGACCAGATTTGCATAACCCTCATGGGATGCTAAGAATTCTTGGAATAGCTTTTAAGTGCATAGGATCCATTTGGTTCTTCATTATGTTCATTAAGACACTTGGGATTAGTAATATAAATTTTGAGTGGGCACTTTTTTGAAATCACCATTACCACATATCGATGAGTCATAGAGAATTGGTCATGTGGGTTTGTTCACTTTTGTGCTAAGATCACATATGCCAAGTTTTAGGTCCTCCACCAAAGTGCATCAAAAGTTACAAGGGTTCAAATTTGGATCCTCATTCACTTTATGTGTGTTTTCCCATAGTGAATTTTCAAGAAGTTTTAACTTGAGCCAAATGAGCATCTTCACAAGGTCATATCTCATGCATATGATAGTTGTAGGGAAAGTAGTCACATGGGTTTATTCATCTTGGTTTATAGTTTCTACAAACTAAGTTTTAGATCTTCCACCAAACCAAAAATGAAGTTACACATGATCAAAATTGGATCCTCAATTAGATTTCATTAAGTTTTCCATACTTATCCAAATAAGCTCGACCATCACTAGGATGTCATGGAGAAATGAGTGGACCAGTCAACTTGTGCATTTAATATCTTGCTTAGAAAGCCTTGTACCATAAAAAAAAGTATAATTGTATATTTACATGCCAAAATCGTCCTCAAAATTTTTTAGGCACATGCAATCTTTCTGGCTAAAGATATAAATATTTAAAGATGGACTTGCGTAGTAAGATGTTTGAGCTAAATAAATTTTAAGCTCAAACAAAGTTAATCCTTTTGAGCTTAAGTTTGATGGTCATGTTAACATCATTTGACATCCCATAGACCATCAAATCTATGATCATGAACTAGCTATTATATTTCAAATAGTGGGTCCTAACAATATTAATGGTCCTCACTTGATCATACATCTCTATCCAATGGTGCAAGATGAGTCAAATAGTCAGATAGCTTGATAGATTGACATGTGGCATAAGTGTGTAAGATATAAAAATGATAGTAGGATGTTGAGGGATAACATGTATTTGACATGTGGTGTAAGCAAGGATAAGGTTAACGATTCAAAGATATATTTGAGGGCTCACATTTGTTTGTACATAGTAAATCTAATTAAGCGAGTTGAGTCAAGGGTCTATGATTTGAGTTGGATTACCGATAGCCAATAGGAAAGGACCAAATTAGGGCATTTTTTGACTAGGGTCAATGGAGAACATTGACTTGGGAAATGTAAATAATATGACCTGAGTTGGCAAAATTACATAAAACTGATCTCAAATATGATCTGAGTCAAAATAGAATGTGTAAAAAAGGACCAGGTATTTCAAACTTGATATAAATCAAAGGTTGACAAGTTAGTGGTTAAATATGGACCTCTGGCTCATGGGTTTGTGTCATAAAGGGACCCTTGTTTGACTATGTTCACCCTTTTTTAGTAGAAGGAGCTAACTTTTCAAAGGGTGCCACGAAGGTAACAAATGGACCCCGATAATTCATCTAATAGACCAGTTGTTTAAAATGGACCTTTCTCTCCACTATGCACACCATGAAAACTAGTTATAAGTAGTTTACAATAAGACATGATTCTAAATGATGGATCTAATTACTATAACTACATTGTTACCAAGACTTGATTGGAAATATCTTGATCCCAACATTGCAACTACCATAAATCATCACTGAGAGGATATTGTAATGATATAATGGGATGGAGTGATTTAGACTAATCAAGAAGGGTTTAAATGAGATTTATCTATGTAGGTTATTTTAGCAACATTTCAAATAGTTTTGAACTCATTGATTCCCTTTTAAGTGCCAAAATTCCTCTTTCTTGCTCTCTTTTCTATAAGTATAGCTTTTGAGCTATTATTTTGGATCCCTCTCTTGGGCATGACTAAAATATACCAATATTGATCCCTCTAATATCTTGAGATAAATAAGATGACTATTTTTAGATTTCAATATATTAGACTAGTGTTTTCATGTCAGTTTTGATTTATATAAGTGGTAGAGCCTTCTCCCTTACCAAGTCCTGATTTCACCTAGCTGGTAGATTATTTGGTTATGAAGGTTATGTTTAGTGTTCAATGTCATTTTATTAAGGCCAATAGTGGACATATTGATTGGATTAGTGCCTTGAACTAGGCCTCTCCATTACCTCCCTTAGGCTCTGCTCACTTGATGAACCTTTACATGAAATGTTGATGCATGGTAGGCATTTGGAGTCATAGATTCTGTTAGTTATATCTATCTCATTAGTGTTTTAGAGGTTCAAGTATGAGTGGATGGAAAATATTCATGGTGCAATACCACCCTTTATAATAGGTTTTGCTTTATGCAAATATCTTGCCCCTTTTCATTCTAGCCAATCTTAGGTTTTAGAAGTAAAGGTCCAAATCATAAAATCTGAGGAGCTATCCTTATAAAAAATCCTAGAGGTCTATTCTAGTTAGATGTAACCCAAAACATTAGACCATTCCCATGTTAGTCCAGGTTTAAAAGTAGGACTTAAACATTCCTAATTTTAACTAAGGTGCAATCTAAATAGTTAACAGATCCAAAAAAAAACCATTCATCAAGCAATAGAAAATAGGACTAGTTTCAATAATCATCAAAGCTTCAAGGGAGTTCTAGTATTGGTGTTGAAAATGTCACTTTATGCAAGTAGCAGTTGCACAACTACCAATTCTTATAGGTTACAGTTTTAAAATCAATGGTTTACTTTGAATAGAAATTTCACTTATAGAAACCAAAAGTGTCCTTTATAAAACATAAACATCTTTTGAATTCTCAAATAATTTGAGGAGATTTTAATGCATAAAATTAGTTCTCAAGGCTTATAAAAAGAGAAACATATGTGTGTTAAGGCATCTATGAATAGATAAAGTCCCTAGATTTTTATAGGAAGGATTGGAGTAAGGAAATAGTGATGAAATCTTTATGAGCAATATAGTTATATGTTTCACTTGTTCTATATCTCATTCTAATCCTATATTGAATAATATAAGATAGGAAGTAGAGCTATTGCCTCTTCTAACTAGTTTTTCCTATACCTTATGGGGTTTTATAGGTCAAAATCCTTGACATCAGTTATCTCCATTATTGTGATTTTTTAGTTATATTTATATTTATATTTAGTTATTAAGTATTTTTATCCTTCCACCTAATGAATATACACTAGTTCTAGATCATTGTATGAATTAAGTTGTCATTCTGGCGTAAATTTAGAGTAGATCACTAAGTTGTGATCTTATGAATTCTAGCAAGTTGGTGACTTGAGAGTTTATAGATTAGCTTGTATGGTATGCATTTTTTATATTTTACTCCAATACATCCCACCTAAGTTGACTAGATCTAGGATTCCAATTATAAAAAGTGATAGGATTTCTCAAGAAATCATAGCTCTTATTAAAATACATTTGGTTAATCACAGGTCAATATTAAAAATATAAAATATCAAAATGTATTTCATGTTAAAAATTTTAAATTTTCATTATCAAAATATGTGTCTTCGTAAAAATCCAATCTATCTATTTTAAATGTTAACAATGATTAGAATGTCAATGCCAATGGAACTCAAAATGTTAATGCAAATGAAAATGAAGAAGAATATTTTGACCAAGTGACTCATTTAGATGTTCAAATTATGACTAAAGTTGATAGTAATTTTGATCATAATGTTTCCTAGCCTAGTTCTCACACTGGTCAGTTTAAAAAATATATCCCAAAGGACCTAAATAAAATTTCATGGATTAGTAAATGTCTTAAATGAATTTTAGACAATTCCTTCTAATGTAGTCATTTCCAAAATTTATTATAATCTTATTGATTATAAATCTTACTATGATTCTAATGTTTATTCTATATAATGTTTATAATGTTCCTCTTGATTCTCAAAATTATATTGATCCACTTTTTTCTCAAAATTGTATTGCTTGTACTATTTATCCTGTTCCTCAACATGTTATTACTTCTAATGTTCATCCCATTTCTCACCAATATTTCATTCCTAACATGCCTCAAGATACTAATATTATTTTAATTTTTTAGAATTTATAATGACTTTTTAATGATGAATGCACATTTTAGGATAATGCTTGTAATTTAATGCATTTTTATAGAAGTAGGTGAGTAGTGATCCCCAATTTATTATACTTTCTTTTTATTTTCCATTATTTCATCTTTGTAAGTAAGTTTCTATAAGTACCTTTTTTAATTTCATATTGATTGTTTCAAATGTCTTATATTATTATGATTGGTATGTGTTGTAATGATTTAAGTATGTTGTCATATATTATATTTTATGTCATGTTTTATTTTTATTGTGATTACATTAGAACATGCACATTCTCACATCTCAATGCACACACATGCACATTGAGACACACATTATCAAAATGTAAAATATATTATCCATTCAGAGTTACATAGTACATAGGGGGAACTTGACCCATAAAAATAATGTATCAAGTGAAAGGTAATCATATCCTCTTTAGCATGTGAGGAAACAAATTTTATGGACATGCGAGTATATTTATTAGTTTATATCCTAATCTTAGACCTCGATCCTAAGGTATCTTACTGTTGATATCTCATGATCTTTGACATAGCCTCCATTAAATATTATTTTATTTTCAATCACTTTATGGATATAATTCAAGTAATCTTATCAATAGTAAAAATAAGAATGATTACCCAATGTGTTTTTTATCTCTCTCCTTGATGAGTGATACTAGTGATGCCTTGAGTTGAGAGTACATATACATAATATTCTCAACTTTTATTAAATACTAATGCGTTATATCTTGTAGGAACCCATCAAGACTCAATCTCTCTAAGTGCATGCCCTAAGGGGTACATCAGGAAAGGGGTGGGTAGACTATTGGTGCTTTGTAGGATTGTTTTCCCTTTTTTCCACTTATTACCAATCTAACTACTTCCTAAAACATTCCCCTAATCTATTGCTCCTCTTTTGCATACTCCAATATTTCACCACCTTCCATATTTGTTTTCCTTAACTTAATCTCCTTTTTAATATTTACAATACTAGGTCAATTGGGTTGACCCTGTAGTATTATGGGTAAAATTCATTTAGGGTCTAGGTTAGCTCTTGGCTGACCTAGCTTGTGACCTAGTGAATTTTTATCCATAACAACACTAGGTTGACCCTGTCAACTAAGGGTTTAGTGTTAAATCCACCTATAGATTCAAGATAATTTCATCATTATTTAGAAATGAACAAGACTTATTATTTTCTTACACCTTTTTACATTTTGTTTTTCCACAATTCTACTTGAGGAATCTTAGCATAGGGTTTCTACTTGGATAATCTAGTATTGTGGAGAAGTCTTGGATGTTTTGGACTTTCTAAGTGATCCTTATAAACCAAAAAAAGATTTTACAAAACCCCTTTGTCTAAGGGAGAGATTGAGTCTTGATCCTTTCATCTTTTAGGTATGTATTCTCTAACTTTGATCCTCTCTTTAGTAGATAAAAGTAGCATACGTATTGGCTTTGAATAATAATAATCTTCTTCGTCTTCTTCATATATTAGGGTCTTATTCATACATAGATTAATTGAGATTCTCCTATGCATGTTTGTTTGTTTACTAACCCATGTATTATGCCACAATACTTAGTGATCACTAAATTAGATTTCTTTACTTTAATTTACTTATTATTAGTTAGTGAAATATGAAAACATAGGGCTTAGTTAGGGTTATTTCCTGATTATGCTTGACTGGAGGCTTTGGAACCCTTCCTAGTATTATTTATTATTTTAAGAGATACCCTTATTGGGTCTAATGGATCCCCATATTACTCATGTTCCTGATTATTTAATGTATCCCCAATCAAATGTGTAAGTATGATCTATCTTCTCTGAGTTAGGATTGATTTATAAACATGATGCATTTTTGATTATATATGTTCTGGTAAACCCAATGTGAATATAAGCCTTACATATTTTATTTAATGTTTTTCATTATTTCAATATTTTATTTATTATTTTTCTATATTTATGATACTAGGTCAATAGTTTCAATATTATTTCTAACTTTTGTGCATAGGTTTAACACACAGTCACATCAAAATGACTTTATTCTATTTGTATAAGTCTTCATAAAATATAGGCTACTGGGTTGAATAGGTTAACACAATAAAATTTTTCACTTCTAGACAAGCTACTAGGTCAACCCTTTCAACATAGTACACTTCCAGACTTCCAAAAAACATAATAGGTTGACATTACCAATATAGTATTCTTTATAGGTTTTAGCAAATAGGGAACTGTAAAACTAGGTCAACCTAGTCAACATAGTTGGTAAAAAATTCAAGTAAAAATCAAGGCATTTCAATAATAATCTCACTTTTCTCTACATCTTCCAACCCACCAAGGTTCCTTTCTCTCTTTATTATTTTTGTTATTCATTACAGTTCTATTTTTCATAGTTTGTAGTCTTTAAAACTACCCTTATATAGAAAATTAGGTCAACCCTATCAACCCAGTTCTGTATTCTATCTTCTGTCTAAAAGACTAGGTCAACATTGTTAATGTAGTTCTTAATAGATTATTTCTTTAGCAGTATAATAGTGATAATGTTGACTATGTTCTATAATCTCTACATACACTATCATCTAAACCGACATTGTATTATGTTTCAAAGTTGGAATTAACACTTATATACTAGTAATTACTTCACACTTCTATTTTTAGCTACTTGCATGCTTATAATAGATCACATAGTCTAATTAGGTGGTTTTTTAATATACCATTTATTAGTACTATTTTTATCTTTTTTTCACACACTACCAAATCACATAATATTAAAATGAATTTAAACAATTGTGTACCTAAGGCCTACCAAATTATTTTTCATCACCAAGGGTGAAGCTGAATTAGTTTTATAACAACGTATAAATATGTGGTTAATGGTATATATTGGAAAATCACCCAGCACCATTATCACTATGGTGTGTGAAGTAAGGGGGTAGGCCCCAATACTAATCCAATACCATTGCCAACACAGATCCCTTTTAGGCTAAACATCCTAAAACCATCTATAGATTGCTTTCTAGTTCCTTATTTACATCCAACTTCCTATCACACTTAAAATCATACTCTAATAATCTAAAAAAATTTAGGATGACCATTTAGTTAGTATTTAATTTCCAAGTTGATTGTTTCCTCTTTGCTCAATTGTATGTTACATTACAAAAACTTGCATTAGATAGTGTTGGTGCAAGGTTTTATGTTGTGTACCTCAATTAGATCATCCTAATTGACCGAATTGATTGTGTGTTTCTTTTCATTACTTTCTTTCAAAATTACTTACATTTTTTTTCCTATTTTAGTACACTATCATTCCATTTGATATAGTCTCTTATAGATTGTCTATTTTCCCTACTTATAGTACTAAGTTGACCCTGTTGACATAGTATTCTTTTCTAACCCTTAGGATATAGTACTAGGTCAACCCTATTGATGTGATCTAAGAATTTGACTCAAGAGAGGATGGTTAGTATGGTGTTAGTTCTAAAATGAAAACAAAATGAAAGAAACACACTAATAACATAACATCTCTAGGCCTAGACACTAGAGATAGCTTAGTTAACAATAGAAAATGACAAACACAACTAAAAAGTAAGGAATAAAACATAATAATTCCTTCACCTTCCTTGGATGCTCCAAATGCCTTTGTTGTGGTGGCTTGCTCAATTTTGTCTTCATGAAGTCCTTGGAAATGGAAGCTTGGCTACCTCCATCTCTCCTTGGCACCTTTGGCTTTTAGATTGGCTTGGCTTGGAGTCAATTTGGCATGGTAACACTAATTACTTGAAACTTTGTAATCAATTCTGCATTATAACTTTGCATAATCATGTCTTAGAAATGATTTGGTAAGGCCTCCTATTTATAGATTTTTGAGAATGTCTAGAATCAACCTGAACCATCCATCTCAAGATTGAGATGTGTGGTTGAGTATTAATTCAATTTTTGGAATTAATTTTGTAATTATTCTCATCATGACATTGGAAGAAGGGGTAATTAAGAGGCATGGAGGCCATGAGTCCTGATATTTGTGGCATTTATGACCTAGGGATGTCAACCCAAAAAATGAGGTCACCTGATGATGTAAATATTCAATATTCATTTCTAAAAATAAGTATTCAACAAGTTTCCAAGGATGTTTTGATTAGGCCTTGATTTGGGTTAATTAGTTCTTAAGCATGATTAAACACTTTGTGCACAAATTACTCAAATTGATCAGAATGCCTTGTTATTAGTCTAAAATTTGATTGGATTGGAATTGGAAGGAAATGTCAAATGCATTGGATCCATTATCCCATTTAGAATGTTTCTAGTAATAAATGAAAATGGCATGCATCTTGTGTAGAAGATTTGATAGGAAAGAACAATTCAGAGCACTCAGGTGCAAAATTAGCATTTTGACTCAGAATGATCTGATCAAAATTAGCTGGCCCATAAATTACATTGCTCCATTTAGGGATACCTTGGCCACAATCAGCACTTGAATATGTTAGTTTCACATCATTTATCATGTTTTAGTGGTTTTAGGCCAAATTATGCATTTTGGGTGGAAATTGGCCAAAAACCTAATTGGAGGTTATCGATGGCTAGTTTTAGGTGTCTATAATTTGCCCCTATTTGGGAAGGCATTGCAAGATATAATAATAATGACATATTCTCAAATAATGAAAAGGACCTGTATTCCTACAATTGTAATGATGATAAACTAACTGTATGATGCCCCCTTAAGGGAACGGTTGGCATAAATGGGTCAATAAATGGTCCCTCGATAAGAAGTGAAATGAGAGGACCAAAGAAATGAAAGATGATGGGGTCAAAACACAATGATATTGAAAAAGTAGTCAAAATCACTGAGAATGCAAGTGGGATGGTGTATAATGGTTTTCCCAAAGGTAGTTATAAACATTATACCCCGATAGTGGAAACATGGTATGATAACATAACAATCTGCCTAAAGGAAATTATAATCATTGATAAGATGGAGCTACCCCAATTAGGATAGATAAAAAAGATAATAAAATGCCCCTATTAGGTAGAAAATTAAAGTGGTGACAACACAATGATTTGCCCAAAGGTGATTATAATCATTGAGAAATGTAGGTGGAATGGTGTGCAATGATTTGCCCATAGGTGGTTATAATCATTGGACCCCGATTATGGTAAACATGATAAATTTGGCTGAGGATGATGATAACCTAATAGAGAGGGTAATGATGAATTGTAACAACGTACTAGTAGGGATATGCTAGTTTGAAGTAATAAAGGTTGAAATTATTTTGTGCTTAATTACTCTGTTTAAGATTTGATTAGGAATTACTCGAGATGTCAGTGCTAAAGAGATGCTACAATTTTTGAATAGACTTATTAAAGATGATGTTTATTAAAGCACATGTCAGTAGGCATCATGGTATCACATCATGAGGACTTGTCTAAAATATACATGAGGACTGACACTTGTAATCCAATACTCAATAAAAAATAATGCACCAATGATAGAAACCATGATGAAAATGTAAACATATGAATATGGATGGATTCAAGTGTAAGTGTGGACAAGGAATCACCTAATGAACACACATAAATTGAATCAAGGAAACAATGTTGAAAACAAACAAATAGGAAGATAAACAAACAATAAAGAAACACTTAATAGAAACCCTATAAATATTGCCCCTAGAAAATAGGTGAAAACTTAACAAATGAACAAAATGGGGGAATAGAAGAAAAGGAAAGGGGTGGCAAGGCTATCTTCATATGCACTAGGCAAGTGGACGCTACCTACATAGTTCCATGTAATTAATATTCAATAAAAAGTTTCAGGCTAAATGTAGTTCTCCTAGGAAATGGGAAGAATGTGATAACTAAGGAAAATAAACAAAATAGATGTGATAGAAGAATAGGAATGGTCTTGAAAAATGATAAGTGTGTGAGATAAAAAGGCCAAAAAGGATGGGGAAACTAAATGACAAGTGATTTTCATATAACTTAGTAAGTGTTCCTAGAATCCTTAAGGCAAAGAAGTGGTCAATATTTTTGTTTTTTTCTAATGATTTTTCTAATGTTTTTATAATTATTTTGAAGTGTCTCAACTCAATCAAGAATTATGAAATAGTAAATGGTTCAATATTACAAAATGGTGAGAGCATTCAAACTGAGGTTGCTCACAAAATGGTGAGATCATGGCTTAGGTTACTCATAAAATGGTGAGAGTAGGGCTTAGGTTACTAATGAAATGACAAGAGCATAGCTTAGGTTTCTCATAAAATGGTGAGAGCATGGCTTAGGTTGCTTGAAAAATGGTGAGAGCATAGAGAAAAGGGTGACTAAGTTGACCTCAACAAGTATTGAGTGCTACCTATATATTCCTAGAGTAGGACCTCAAGTCAATGCAGTTCTACCCCTACAGTGGAAGAATTCAACTAGTGTAGCAATTAATTCAATTAAAATAGGCATAGTTGGTAAAAAGGCATAGTATGACATAGGAAGTGGCAAGTCGGTACGTCAAGGATGAATGTTGCCCCTAGTTTTCCCATAGGTGGTTATAAATAGGACATAATGACATAGATTGATGGTACTAATTTTTGCTAATGTAGTTATAACTAGTAGCAAGATTGGTGGTAAGAAAGGAATAATAAATGAAGGATGTAACTACCAAAAATTCTATCACACTGTTCCAAAATATGATCTCTATCTAAAGTATTGGAACCAACTGATGAAAATGATTAGATACTATAATGCTAAAAAATGTGTAATGAGTGACAAAAACCAAGGTCAAATGGGTTAGGCTTTAGAACACACTGGGTTGATAGAACAAAAACAAAAAGTGGATATGGTGAAGAGGATGGATAGATATGGTATTTTTATAAAGAAGAATAGTGTAAAAATGGCATAATTGAAATGGTCCTTATAGACAATACACCTTAACACTTAAACATACTACCACTTAAGATGAATAATATTCATCAACTCCAGAAGCTCATCATCATTTGGTGTGGAAAGATTATATGCTCCTGATCCATAATCTATAATGATGATAAAGGCCCTATTTAGTTTGGTTTGAATTTACCTTTATGCTTTTTCTTAACCATGGTATTCTTTTGGTTTTATTTAAGAACAAGATCATCAAGTTAAAATGTTATATACTTAACATGTTGATTATAGTGGCCTTTGAGTCAGTTTTGATATGCTTTAAGATTGTTGAGTGTAGCTGTACATTTTTCATCAACTAGGTTTAGCTCTTGTAAGCAAGCTACTCGATAGTCATGATCATCCAAGACATGCTTGAAATAGATGCATAGTGAAGGCAATTCAACCTCAATGGGAAGGATGGCTTTAGTACCACAAATAAGTGAGTATTGAGTGGATCGTTTGGGTGTATGATGATTGGTATGATATTCCCAAAGGGTAGGGAATATCTAGAGGTAGCAATCAAAATTGACATCATTGAAAATATTTTTGAGAATATTGACAATAGTTTTATTGGATGCCTCAACTTGGCCATTACCTTGAGGGTAATATACTGTATAAAAATATTATGTGATGTTATATTCAATACATATCTGGTCTACATACTTATTCTTGAATGATCCTCCATTATCATATATAATGTCAGAAGGGATAGCATAGTGGTAGATGAGATGGTTAAAAATGAATTTGGAAATTTGCTTTCCAGTCATGTGAGGGGTATAGCTTCAACCCACTTAGTGAAATACTCAATGGTGGTAAGGATATGTTTATGGCCATCATATGAAGTGGGGTTAATCTTCCTAATGAGGTCAAGTCCCCATGTAGAAAATGGCCATGGTGTCAACATTAGTTTCATAGTTTTTGTTGGGGTATGAATCAGATTAGCATGCCATTGAAATTTGTCACACTTTTTAACATATGTAGTGGAATTTGTGTCCATTGTGGGCCAATAATAACTAGTAAGTAGAAGATTTTTGGATAGGACTTCCTTGATATAATGAGCACAACATACTCCTTTGTGAACTTTTCTTAATGCTAGTGTAGACTCTACCAAAGTTAAACAATGAAGCAGAGTTCCACCAAAACCCTGATGGTAAAGGGTGGATCCAAGTAGAGTATAATGAGTGGAATGATGAATGAACACTTTTATTTATTTTTGAGATAGGTTAGGTGGTAGAAATTGGTCATGAAGGTAGTTGTAAAGGTCTGATTACCAGATAGAATTAGGACCAATAATATCATAAATCATGGCAATGGTTGAAGGTTTATGAGATGGTGATGACATATTCTCAATGAGGAAATGATACTCTCTATCTTTATTAGTTTGTCAAATCAGAGAACTAATAGTAACCATGACATCTATAGTTCTGTTACTAGCCCTCGGTCTATGATCAAACTAAATATTGGCAATTTTGTTCTTAAGAGTGTCGACCATGGCTTTATATGGAACCAAATTGTCATCTTTGGTTTGAAAATGATGTGTGACCTGATTGATGATTAATTGTGAATCACCATAAACTTGGAGATGATATATATTCTAATGTACTACTTGTCAAAGTCTTGCAATAAGTGCTTCATACTCAGCCATTTTATTTGTATAAGGAAAGCTAATTTTGAATGATTTAGGGATTAGATCCCCTTGTGGTGTAATAAACAATAGGCCTAGCCCTAATCCATGTGTAGTAAATGAACCATCAAAATAAAGCTTCCAAGGTTACACCTCAAGGGGTGTGTCAATGACAGTCATTATGGATTCATCAAGAAATTGAAATTTGAGTGGTTGTGTGTCTATGAGAGCTGCTTCAACAAGTTGATATACAAGAATTTGTCCCTTGATTGCCTTCTGATTGACATACTTTATGTCAAACTCACTGAGAAACATGATCCATTTAGCCATTCTACCTTACAAAGCTATTTTAGATAGTAGATACTTGAGTGGATCTACTTTTGAAATGACCATGATCTTATTATTCAACATGTAATGGTGTAGTTTTTGAGCAATGAAGACCATGGCTAGACAATATTTTTCAACAAGTGCATAGTTATGTTCATATGTAACCAAGGTATGGCTTACATAGTATACAACATGCTCCTTTTCATTATCATCATGTTGAGCCAAGAGTACCCCCAAAACATGGTCGGTAGCTAATAAGTATAACAAGAATGGCTTTCCTAGTATAGGAGGTAAAGAAACAAGTGGATTAATAAGATAGTCTTTGAGTTGTTAAAAAACTATTTGGTAGTGATCATCCTAGTGAAATGAAACTCCCTTCTTCAAAAGGTGTGTGAATAGATGGAAACTATCCACTAACTGAGAGATGAAGCATCAGATGGACTTGATCTTACTCTGCAAACTATAGAGTTGATTTAAATTGGTTGGTGGTGATATCTTAGTTATAACATGTACTTTATCTAGATCAAATTAAATACCTCAATGAGACATGATGAAGCCAAGTAGTTTTCCTGAAGTTACACTAAACACATATTTCTTTGGATTGAGTTTGACTTTATACTCTCATAATCTTTCAAATATCTTATGCAACACTACTAGATGGTCAGCCCTAGTTTTGAATTTTCCTAATATGTCATCAACATAATCTTCAACAATATCATGAATTATATCATGAAATATGATAGCCATGGCCCTTTGATATGTAACTCTATCATTCTTAAGGCCAAATGTCATTACCTGATAACAAAATTTTCCCCATGGAGTGGTGAATGCTATTTTATGTTGGTCTTCTGGTGCTATTCTAATATAGTTACATCTTGAAAATCCATCCATAAGTGAAATCATTTCATAACGAGCCATGGAGTCAATGATCATATCAATATTAGGCAAGGGAAAATAATCCTTAGGACAAGCTTTATTGATCTCTTAAAAATTAATATAGATTTTGATCCCTTCAAGCTTTTTACTAATAGGTACCACATTAGAGATCCATTTTGAGTAGTCAATGGATTGAATACATCCTACTTCCAAGAGTTTTTATAGCTCTTTCTTTATCGATACAACAATGTAAGGATGCATCTTATGTAACTTTTGTTTTACTGGTTTAGCATCAGGATTAAACACAAGGTGGTACAAAACCAAGGCAGGGTTTAAACCTGGCATGTCAAGATAGGCCCATACAAATATATGTACAAATTATCTCAATAGAGATATAAATATGTCACATTATTCCTTAGTGAGGGATGTTCCTAATTTTATTCATTTTAGGTCTGGAGTCCTGATATTTACCTCTATTGTATCTTTGACTAGAAGGGTCAAACCATATTCTAGGATAGTAGGAAATGACTTGAATTGTTGAATTATGTTAGGGTCCTCTGTTTGGAATTGCTCTTCAACTTCTCCTAGGCATGATGAGTCTGAGCCCCCTAATGGAAGATCTATCCATGTAACAAAAATAGTCAAAAATTCTTTAAGAATTTGATCAAATACTTGTTATTGTTCAAAGCTAAACTTGGATCCACTGGTAAGTTCATCGTTGATGGTCTCCTAGTCTAAATTCAAAGAAGAATGAATAACCCCATCTAATGGTGCTTGCAACAAGTTTTCACTATTAGACTAGCCTTTATCTTTACTTTTTCCCTGGTAAAAAAATGCCTCAAAGAGGTTTTCACTTTAGGACCTCAATGTTTTACTTATTTGTTTTTGGCTAAGGGTGTTCACTTAGTCTCTAAAATAGTTTACATGATCCAATGTGATTGAGAATCTTGATTTATGATCTCCCAATGGAACATTGTCTCTAAGGCCTAAGAAATCATAGAATGCCTCATCATTCTAGAACCCATCAATTGGTGGACTAGATTCTTATTGGTCCCAATCTATTAGTTGGGGATAATATAATGGTAAAGGGTTACAATGAATGGCCAAGGTAAGGGTTAAAATGGCATTGTTATCAAATAGGTTGGTTTCAACTAGGTTATCAAAGGTGAGGTTATGATCAGACTTTATTTCATTGTTGGCATCATCATCACTAATCATTGGTGATGGAGTTTGAATAAGATATGTGGGGTCACCCTAAGCATTTTAAATCTAAGTCCATAAGGTCTTTCATACTTAGTCATGGAAATTAGCTCAATGGTTCCTTGCTGATTTGATTTGAGGCCTCTTCCATCATACTTGTGATGTTCCATTATCCTATTGGGAATAAGATACTTTATATTTTTATAAAACTAAGCTTGGTTGTCATTATATAACCATAATTTGTCCCCTTAAAGAGGGTCATGTCCTAGGCCAGATGCTGGTACAATTATGATAGGTCCCTTATCTTTGTTCTTTTGTTACCAATGCATATGTGGGGTGAATTTGGGTTGCCCAAACATTTTCAAATTTTGAGGAAGATTGGTAATATTAAATGTATCATGGGTCACATACTCTCTTGGTCTATTATCTAAAATGTTGAAATGATTAGAAGATTTAGGAGGTAACATGTGGGAAAGGGAATCCAAGGTATTAGGATCTATGCAATTATCTAGTGAAGGATCAATATGTATGGAGTTTCCTTTCTCCTTCTTGGAAGTTGGATTCATGCTGTATTGATAATTATAGCTTTGAAATTTGGCCTCAAGATGCTTGAAGTGTTCATATGAATGTAAATCTCTTGAAATATTTACTTCTATCCCTAAGTGGGAAAACTTGATACATTGGTACAACATTGATGGGACTGCATAAATATCATGTAACCAAGGTCTACCTAGAAGCATGTTGTATGATAACTCAAGATCAAGCACATGGCAAAGTGTATCATGGGTCAAAAGTCCAATGATAACTAGAAAACTAATGGTGCCTTGTGATTCTCTTTCCTGATTATCATAGGCTTTGATGGTTATTATTTCTAGTTGGAGATCTGCTATTACATACCCAAGAAGCTTGATGAGCTTGAGAGACACTATGTTGAGGCCAGATCCATTGTCTATAAGGACATGTTTCACTTTATGCCATATTATATAAACTTCTATGTAAAATGGATTATTATGGAGTGGGCCAAGAGAAGACATATCACTTTGGTTGAATATGACTTCTTGGGTTAGAGCTAGGTGTCCAACCAAAGCTTGAAATTTATTAGGGCATATGTCACTAGCAATAGTGGATTGGGTCAAAAAATCATTCAAGATGTTCTTGTGGATTATTGATGTTTTCAACAAATCTAAAATAGAAATTTGTTCTAGTATCTTCTGTAATTATTCTATAATATCAAATTTCTTGCCTTGGTCAGTAGTGAATGGTTTATTCTGAGGTTGAACGGTTGGTTGGATGATAGGCATAGTGGTGGATGGTTATGGGATTTGGATAGTAATCTTCAACCTTTGAGTTATGATTACAAAATCATGATTAAATACTAGACCACTATTTCTAACCAATGATGGGAATGGTGTGTGACTAGATAGGATAACTCTCAGTTACTAGTGCACTTGCATGTGGTCACATGGTAAGGACAAGTTGTTGATATAAGGTCCAAAAGGGGAAGTCATAGTTTTATGGTTTGAATATATGCATTCCTAGGTCAAAGAAGGATTATCCATGTAATTTCACTGAATGAGATTGTTTAGTAATGGTCTAGGCTGATTAGTGCTTGGTCTAGGATTAATGGAGATGGTATTAGCACTACCCCCTGCAATATGACCTACAAACCTATTGTATTCATGTGAAATTCCATGGTAGGTTTGTTGGTTATTATAATTATGACCTTGGTTTTGTCTATTGTTTTATAATTATGGGTTCTATTATTGATTTTGTTGATTTTACTGGTTTGGCCTTTGATTTTGAAACTATTTATTTTGCTACTGTACTGGCCATTGCTATTGTTATTAGTGATTGTAATGTTGAGGAAAGGAGTTTTGATAAATCCTAAGAGTTTGATTATAAGTGGAAGCACCATTATGTAATGTTATCTCCTCATTCTCCAACATATTCTTAATTAAATGCTTGATTTGGACACATCTTTGTAGATTATACCTATTGACCCAATGAAAGTCATAGAATTTATTTTCATGGTACCATTCAGGTTAAGGAATGACTTACAGATAATGATTTGGTATAGGCAAATAAATTAGATTAGTGGTAGAAAGATTTCAAAATACAAACTCAATAGGTTGTCCTAGGTCACTAAAGACACAATGTGTAGGCACAGTTCTTCTAGGAAGAGGGGTTTGCAATGGTAATGACTACTATATTTATTGTGCAGGTTTTGGTTGTTGTACTTGAAATATTGTTTAGAGAGGTTGATGGGTAGGAGTAAGCTAAAAAGGTAGTGTAGATGATGTTTTCACCATTTAGACATGATGGGATTTGATTACTCCATTTCCCACAACATTCCTATTATGGTTGAATTGATTCGATCTTTCATGGTTATTGTCTTGTGTCAGTTGTGATGCTAGTATTTGAATGATATGTTGGTAATTTCATTGATTAGTACCTTGATTTTGATTAGTTTAATTAAGCTTGATGACTCCTTTATTGATGAGCACTCACTCAATCAACAAGCCTTTGTCATTGATTTCCTTAAAAGTATGTTAACATTATAGTTCCAAATGGTAAGCTATCTCACTATGCAAATTTTTGGTAAACACATTGGCTAATTATTTATCTAGTAAATTATGGGTGAAATGGATTGAAAGGGCTCTCCATCATTGTAAATAACTTACAAAACTCTCATCATCTTTTTAATTTGCTTGTGTTAAGTCCAATAATGAAATCTCATGCTCGAGATTATAGGAAAAGTATTGCACAAAATTATCAAAAAGATCATCAAAATATGTTATTAAATTTTTGGGAAAATTTAAAAACCACTCTAAGGCTTGTCTAGCCAAGCTCCTTGGAAATAACAGTAAAAGGAATATGTTACTATATGCCACTGGTTGACATGCGACAAAGAATTTGGTCAAATGAGCCTTAGGGTAACCTTTCCCTTTGTATTTATCAAATTTCAGTGGTTCATATCCTAGAGGAAATGGAATCTAAAAATTATCCATGTTGAATGGATAGGAACATACATCATCTAATTTGAACTTTTTAGTTTGTTTCTTTATTTGAATAGCAAAAATTACATCCTTCATCTGTTGTAATTTGTGGGATAAGAAACTAGAAGGAATATTGGTTTGGATAGATGGTTGGGAGGTCACATGTGGGACACTTTGACCAAGGTATGATGGAGATACCTATTAGGGTACATTGGTTTGGTTTAGGAATGGACTAGGAATACACATACATGGATTAGGATGTACTTAAAATTACACACTTGGTTGTGTGATATTTTGGTTCAAATTGGTGATAAAGGTTTGACTTAGAGGATTTTGTGGTTGGAATGGAGGGATATAACTATATTGTGCCTAATTTGGTTTAAAAGGGACATGCTGACTAATTGAACCTTACTATTGAGTGAGAACTTGTGGACCAAGACCTTGTCTCTG
This sequence comes from Torreya grandis, assembly GCA_037957365.1. Taxonomy (NCBI): domain Eukaryota; kingdom Viridiplantae; phylum Streptophyta; class Pinopsida; order Cupressales; family Taxaceae; genus Torreya; species Torreya grandis. The sequence goes on along the minus strand of JARHVA010007688.1, from coordinate 195,526 downwards.
GATGTGTGGCATATTTTGAACCAATGGTTGTCTAGTAGGTACCTAAGAAACATGGGGACCTCTTTGTTGTATGAATACCTATGAGGAAGTGAAAGTAATTTGTATATTTGGCATCTATTTCTAACCAATATTTGCACATTATTGACTTGTCATTGTTTGGTTTTGGATTTGCATATTAGTCTATGACTGAAGAGGTATGTTTGTCATTACCTAGTGAGGTGAAACATTTGTTGCCCTTGATTGAGGTGGAAATGTATTTGTCCTCTATTACATTGGTACACTATATTATGCATATTTTTGTGGAATACTACTCATTACTTATTGATGATGAGTAGGGTTCATCACATTCTATCATTGAGACATGACATTGGCTATTGTTTGATTACCTAATCCCATAGGTTATATACTTAAAGAAGCAACCAGTTGAGGTTGGGGTGTAGAAACTCCTAATCCCTATTATGATGACCTATTCATATGATTAACTATAGGCAAATGTTTTTGGCTAATTATTTTCACATTAGTACCACTTTGATTGAGACTGGACATTGCTTGAACATTGTCTACTACATTTGGCTCACTATTCAGTGTAGAGGCCAAAGACACTTCTTCAATAATAGGCATATGCATCAGGTTATCTATCAAAATAGTTTGTATGAATGGGTCAAAATTTGAAGTCTCTTACCCCATTAATTCTATCAACACTCTTGTTAAAGGAACTAGGTCAATAAGAGGCTTACTTGCCATGTTCAATGATTGAAATCACATGCTAGATTTAGGTAGGTTTGATATGCCATCTACATTTGGTTAAAGTGATATTCCATGATGTTTTTTCCTTGATTAGATATATTAGGATCTTGGTATGTTTGGACTAGTGCCATATGATTTATAAAAGAAGCCTGTTGATCGTAAATGATATTATGGGGCACTCTTACTAGACTAGGTAAATTTTCATGGGGAAAGTCTGCTAGAAAATTGGCCCCTACCTATATGGATCTAACCAAAATATCATCTTTGTTCTCTAAAAAATATCACTCAAAAAAAAATGGACCATACATGGAAGTCATATTAGTAGAATATGACTGTTGAAGTACTAGCCCGTCTACTACATGTATTATATCTAAGTATTGTATAATTTGCTCTTGGTCTTGTTTTGAATAAGGTGATGTGTTAACTAGATAATTAGCCAATGGATCTTGGATTTTTACCCCTGATTGAGTATTATAAGAGGGATAATAATCCATCTCATAAGCAATATTATCCATATAGGGGTCTTGCACCATTTCTTCTTACAACACCACATTACTAATCCCTAGATTGTACATGAGTCCACTATGAGTGTAAGAATACATGTTTGGATCCATAGTCAATGTTTTGTGATAAAATTTAAAAGAGTTATAAAAATTACAAAAAGGATAGTGTCTAAAACAAATGATGTCCCAACTTAGTCTAGATTCATCAAAAAGATCAAAAGGTTTATGCAAAGTTTTTATGAGGAAACAAGCTAGTGTGAAATATCTAATGTTTCACTATTCACATAAAGATAAGCAAGTAAATGGACCTAAAATAAAAATGCCAAAATCTAAGGTCAAAGTGTTTCAAATCAGTCTAATCTAGGAATTTAAATTTTTTTAGGTGTTTTGGCCAAACATGACATTAAAATCTAGGCTCAAACAAGACATGTGCTAAGACTCTTGGCCAAACGGCGTCAAAAGCTAGACTTTGAAAATAGATGTAAGTTTTAATCTAATGGGTTTGAAACAATTCTAACAAACACTAGGCATTTGATTCTTGGACATGAACTTGATCAACTAGGTATAGGATATGAGACAAAAGGTAGTTTAGAAATAGTTTATTTTCTCATAAAAAAATGGTATAAAACTGGGTTCTTTTGATAAACAAGCTTGACAAAAGTGAACAGTATAACCATTTTAGATAAATAATCACAAAAGTACACTTGAATTGGTCTAAAAATGTAGGACAAAATTTGGAACTCTATGTAAGAGGGTCTATGAAACAATATTTGAAATTTTGTCGGTAGCGTAATGATGCTATACTACCCAAAAGGTGTGAAAAACAAGTTTGCTTCAAGAAATCTCTAATTTAAATATGTTTTCCTATAATTTTGACAACATAACAATACTTTTCTTGATTCAAAATGTTATGGTACATAGACTCAAAGTGCAAGTGTTTAACACAAAATGGCTTAAGTCTATCAAATGTTCATAATGATTATGAGTCTTAAGTGACCTTTAACCTAAATTTTAAATTAAACCTAAATTCCCTCAAGTTTAATGCAAATGGTGAAACCACTTTACACATCAACCCTATGAACTTGTAAAGGTGTAATTCTAAATTTAGACTATAAGTGAAGGACTTAAACAACTTCATTAAAGGTCTAGATTCAATTAGGTAGCATAACTATGCCAAAGTGGATGATATGACTCTCAAGCTTTTGATGAAATTTTGAACAAGGAAAATTGATTATCTCACATGGAAAACATAATGCCTCTTTGTTCATAGGAAAATTTGGACTATGTGTTTGGTTTAGATTATTTATTTACACCAAGTTTTGACTCCAAACAAGACTTTAATCTAGGACAAGACCAATTAATTAATCATTATTAGATCTGAAACTAACAAGGTTGCTTGGTATTATTGGAATCCATCAATATACATCATTTAAGAGTTCATCCAAAATTAAATGCACATTATATAGTAGGGTTTTTACATCCCCCTTCTCTCAAATGATAGTACTACAATGTGTACCTTGAGGCACACCTTGCACCAATAATAGTTTCACAGTACATGGGGATTTGTCTAAGATCTAAAAAGTTTCTGAATGATCTTGGGGAATCAATTACATAATGACTTTCACACCAAACAATGCAAAATAAATACATAAATTTTAGGTCTGTATCACTTGGCTTGTTGTAAAAAGGTCTAGTCTTTTTTGCAACCACTACATCCTGTTGTTTACTCAGTGTAGTGTGATGTCAAAAGTGCCACTACATCCCAAGTGAAAATCCAAAGGATCTAAATGAAATCAATTCGAAGAGATGGAACCCTAGGCCAAAGCTTCCTTAAAGAACTTGTGGGAGGTGATGAAGTCCCCCTCGTAAGCCAAGTTTGCATAAAAATAAATAAAGCATGAAATAAAAAGACTTTAGGGTTATTTTCAAGGTCACCCAAACTTTGATGAGTTTTTTGGGAGTGCTTTAGATGAATTTATTTCTAAGCCTTGGACTAGGCTTTGTGTAATAGGAATGGTGCTTTTGATTCCAAGGGTTCCCTGTAGGGGACAAATGGAAGAGCATACATGCAACATTCCTCTTTTTTCCACACAAAAATTTGATTAAATAACTATTGTAAACAAAAATTGATAAGTGTGTTCAATTTTAAGCCTAAAATGAAATATTTTTTAGTGTTCATTTGACCCCTTGGTCTTACTTTCAAACTTTGAAAACATTCACCAAAAACATCTAAATTCTTTGTTAAACACCCAAAATAAGGTTCATAATGGATTTTTAAGCATGCAAAGGTGATTTAAACATGTTTTTAGCAAATATCAAGCTTGGTCCCATGGTAAAAATGTTAGCATGTCCTTTAGCTTTGAAGCTCTTTTTGGTTTGAAATAATAAACTTTGAAAAAATAGCTCTTGGGTCCATGTTTTTGGAAAAATACAGTGATCAGTGTTGATTATTACAACCAAAGATAGTTACTTTTGCTAACTGATGTCTAACTAATGTCAATTTTGCTAATTGACATTAGTTAACCCATGTAACTGATGTCAGTCTTACTTGCTGACATCGATTACTATGTAAAACTGTGGAAACCAAAAATGGAAAAATAAAGTTAAAAAATCAATTTGCAAGAGTTTTAAAGGTCTAAATAAATAATTTAGAGTTATAAAATTATCTTATTCACGTGTGAGATGCATCTAGTCCCACTGGGTGTGCCATTATGTGCTATAGGAATTTGACTCAAGAGATGATGGTTAATATTGTGTTAGCTCCAAAATTAAAATAAAATGAAAGAAACACACTAATAACATACCATCTCTAGGCCTAGACACTAGGGAGAGCTTAGTTAACAAAAACAAATGAAAAACACAACTAAAAAGTAAGGAGTAAAATACAATAATTCCTTTACCTTCCTTCAATGCTCCAAATGCCTTTGTAGTGATGGCTTGCTCAGGTTTGTGCTCATGAAGTCCTTGGTAATGGAAACTTGGCCACCTCCATCTCTCCTTGGCACCTTTGGATTGTAGCTTGACTTGGCTTGAAATTAATTTGGCATGGTAACACTAATTTCTTGAAACTTTGTAATCAATTCTGCATTAAAACTTTGCATAATCATGTCTTAGAAATGATGTGGTAAGGCCTCTTATTTATAGATTTTTGAGAATGTCTAAAATCAACATGAACCATCCATCTCAAAATTGAGATGTTTGGTTGAAGATTAATTAAATTTTTGGAATTAAGTTTGTAATTACCTCATCATGCCATTGGAATAAGGGGTAATTAAGAGGTATGGAGGGCATCATGGAAGGCACTAATGAGGCATGGAGGGCATGAATCCTAATATTTGTGGCATTTATGGCCTAGGGATATCTTCCCAAGAAATGAGGTCACTTGATGATGCAGATATTCAATATTCATTTCCAAAAGTAAGTATTCAACAAGTTTCCATGGAATTTTTGATTAGGCCTTGATTTCGGTTAATTAGTTCTTAAGCATGATTAAGCACTTTGTGCACAAATTACTCAAATTGATCAAAATGCCTTGTTACTGGTCCAAAATTTGACTGGATTAGAATTGAAAGGCAATGTTAGATGTGTTAGATCCATTATCCCATTTAGAATGTTTCCAACAACAAATAATAAAGGCATGCATCTTGTGCAGAAGATTTTATAGGAAAGAGCAATCTAGAGTACTCAAGTGCAAAATTGGCATTTTGACTCAGAATGATCTGATCAAAGTTAGCTAGCTCATAAATTGCATTTCTCCATTTAGGGACACCCTATCCAAAATCAGCACTTGAATATGTCAGTTTCACATCATTTAGTGTGTTTTAGTATTTTTAGGCCAAATTGTGCATTTGGGTGGAAATTGGCTAAAATCTTGATTGGAGGTTATTGGTGGCCATTTTTAGGTGTCTACAATTGAATCTATATCCTTTTATGCCTATTTTCTATCCTAGGTTATAGTACTTAGTTGACTTTATTCACTTTGTATTCCTAATTTCTCAGTTTGTAGACCCTATTTTTAGTACTAAGTTGACCCAATCGACCCTATATTGTTATTGATTTCCCTATCTATGTGACTCAATATTTTGTTTATCTTCCTTAGCATTTTGTTCATTTATCTTAAGTAATCATGAGGTCCCCTATCACAATCTTCTTGGAAAACTTGAATCCATTTAGATACTATATGGGATGTTTATTTCTCCCTCTCTTTTCCTCCCAAGAGACCCATCACTCTTGGGGCACCTCTCCCCATCTTTCATTTGTGGCTTGTAACATGGTTTAAATCACACATCAAGGTGAATTAGGTGGATATAATCCTTTATATACCTATCAAGACAATTCCCATCTTCAAACTAATGTGTGAGTAATTGACACCAATTTAATCAATAACCCCACTAATAATTCATCTTCTAATAACCCTCTCCCTAATACCAATTTAAGGAGTGCTCCTAAAAATACCAACCCAACAATTGATATGAATCAAATTCTTTCATAAGTCATACAAAAAATAAACATAATGCAAACCTCTAACACCTCTAAAATGATGCAACTACAACATCATTTGATTAATATGACTAATCAACCTTTGACTATCCATCCTCAAGCCAATCCCAATTATATTCCTTCTCCTCTTAGAGATGATTTAGGAAATGTTATTCATCAACCAATAATGAATAACAAAATGCAAACCTCTAACACCTCTCAAATGATGCAACTACAACGTCATTTGATTAATATGACTAATCAACCTTTGACTATCCATCCTTAAGCCAATCCCATATTATATTCATCTTCCTCTTAGAGATTCTTTAGGAAATGTTATTCATCAACCAATAATGAATAATAAAATACTTCAAAACATTCGAAATGAGCCTTTATCTCACTTCATTATGTCCATAAATATTGGTAACATATCTTCAACTATTAAGTATGATGGGACTAAAGACCCTTCCTCATTTCTCAAAGCCTTTGTAAATATTTACTAAGAGTGGATCCAAACTAATAATTTTGCCACAACTAAACTCTTAGTAAAAAACTTCATTAGAAATGTATTAGAATGATACAACTAACTTCAATAACTTTCCATTTGGCAACTTGAAGATTTTGTCAATCCTTTAGTTAAAGATTTTCAACATAATGATCTTCTCTAAAATTGTCTTAATCATTTCATCAATGCTAATCATTCTCCCACTAAATCAACTCTCTTGATTTTATCAAATAATGGAAATATATGGTTTATAAAGCCAATCATAACATGATTGATGATAATATGCTTCTCTTTATAATTGTCTTAACTCCTTTTCTTCAATATAAGGTTCAAAATTTTTCTCCCCAAACACTTAATGAAGCTCTTGACCAAGCTACATGTCAAGACTTTCTCATGAAGCAATCAAACCTAATCCTAAAGTTATTAAACTATATTTTCAAACATCTATTAATGATATCACTAGAAATACTCCTCAAACCAAACTAGGAGTTGTAAAAACCAACATTCCTTCCTCTTCTCACACATCACTCACTGTGTAACAAATGAAATAATTTTTACCACCCTGTAAACCTTTTAATTATCCTAACAATCCTCCCATTTGGTATGACCCTAATCAATTTTTTTGGTTCCACAATGACATTGATCATTCCAATCAATCCTATATAGGTCTCACTAAATTTTTTATTTTCTATATGCTTGGTGATTCATTTAATCATGAAGACATGATCAACACTCATCATTAAGAGTATACTATTGCTTATAAAAAATGACAAGTTTCCAAAGCTTCTACCTAAAATAACCAAAAATATTTTTCAACAACTAATGTTAGGTTGTGGAGCTAAAAGCTTCACTGATGCAGACATGGAGAAGGCCATTGGAGGGGTTGCTGAAGGTTGCTGAGCATCAGAGCAACCGTCGTCAGTCTGATCAGTCGACGTCGACAGGATAGTGAAGAGAAGCAACCGACGTCGGTCAGGGATCGGACGACGTTGGTCATCTCCAGGCAGACAGGGACCGACGTCGGTTGCCTGTGTGGTTTGACTACGAGTTTATTATGGGAAGTCAGTTGACGAACTGAGTGTTTGCATGATGAGAGCTAATTTTAGACTCATAGCTGCGGATCTAATTATTGTAATTAGATGTCTAATTATTGTTTGGATGAGATATATATAATAGAATCATGGTTGTATTGGAAAAGTGTTCTAGTTTGAGTTGAGCAAATTTAGCTCCTTCTGTGTGTGAGGTGAGCAAGGGTGTTCCTCGTAGTTCCACAGCAGTACCAAGGTGGGTGCTGGTTTTGGAGAGTCAGCAAGATTCTTCAGGGGTGTAGGATCTTGGTCAGTAGGTGTGCATGGCCTATATAGGAGATCTACATGGTAAGTAAGATCATTGATCTACAGGTGTATGTGTGTGCAAGGTTAAGGTTCACAGGTGTGCAGAACCAGGTTGATTTGCAGGTGTGCAAGATCAGATAGGACAACAACACAACAGGGAGCAGTATCAGGGAGGATCTACTTGGAGTACAGGTGTGTACTCGGATAGAGAAAAGAGGAAGGCAAGGGAGTTCCTTCCATAAGTATGGTCTGTTGAGGTGCAAGTTATTGCAGGTTCATGGGAGATCTACTTGAAGTACCTTGAGTACTTGTGGAGTGCGTGGAGCACTTGAGGTGTGCGTGGAGCACGGGAGGTGAACACTAACTCTGTGTTTGAGTTGTGTGTTGGGACCTAAGAGAGAGAGCTTTGAGGAGAGAATTACTGTTCACTTGAGGTGTGGGAAGCCTCTGAAGAGGTGGTGGAGAAGAAGTGGCATCTTCTTTATTGTATTCTTTTTTGTATGAGTATTAATACAAGTTGTGTATTGTATCTTATATCATGTGTTATTCTAAATTCTAGTTACTTGTGATTCTGGTTATTTTTGCATATTAAGTTGCTTGGTTTGGTAATCAACTGTATTCTTCTGGTGTTTCATGTATCCTGACAACTAATAATCAACAAACTACTAAGGATGTTTGTGACATTAATGCTGATTTTGACCAATATTATAATAATTCTCAATATGTTAACACTGGTAAGGTCAATTATCATCATAAGCCAACTCACAAAGATCTTGTTACCAAACCTAAGAATCCATATTTATAAGAATAAATTCTCAAAGATACTACAACCACTAATCTAGTTTTGGAATCCCTTAAGGAACCATCTCGTCCTTCCAAAACTCCAACTACTTATATTCCTTCTAAATATACCTTACCTCCTAAACATCATGTTGGTTCTTCTTCTAAATCTCATTAGAACTTTCTTGAAGAACTTAACTCTATGCCTTGTAAGATTCCACTTATGGAGTTAGTTCGTACTTCCCCTTATCATCACAAGTTTCTTATGTAATAATTACAAGAATTTAAATATCCATCTCTTATAGATGAAGAACCACCTTTTATTGAACCTCAATCTACCAACATACATACCATTGAAACCATTTGTCCTTATTCTAAGCCTTCTATTGAATTTATTGAATAAGACATGATTAAGGATGAAATTCTTTTTTTCACTGATGATTCACTACTATTTATTAAAATAGATATTAACACTACCCTTATTCATAACGTTCTAGTTGAAAAATGCTCTAGTATTAATGTGACATCTTTGAGGCTTATCCAACAATTTGGTTATAACAAGGATCATCTCAAGAAAACTTGCCTTACCTATCATGGTTTTGATAAGACTAATCAAAATCCACTTAGTTGTATTTGACTTCCCATAATAATTAGATATAAGACTATTCAAACAAATATTATGGTCCTTGATTTACCCTTATCTTATAATATCCTCCTTGGTCAACCATGGAATCATAAAATGAGGGACATTAATTCTTTTGTTAGCTAATGCATTAAATTATTACATAATGGAAAATGATATAAGCTTGAGGATGATCCTAACCCTTGGAGTATTCAACTCCATAATCCAAAACCTCAATGTCATATTCCTACCATACCTAAGATCAAGATTTGTCCCTTACTTGAGTTCATCAACATCAATCCTGATTTACAAGTCACTCTTTCTGATTCAGATGATGATGAACATAATGATTTTCAACATACTTGCAACATTACCAAGCTACCCCCTACATTTTAGAGTGGCTTCCTCCTTATTTATTACCTCAAGACTGTACTCATTGATGATATCACTAATTTTAACCCTCCATGTAATACTTAGGAGCCTTAATTACCCAAATAGGCCTTCACTTACAATGAATTTTGAGTGGCCAAATTAGTTCAATATCTTCTCATCATGTCTCCACATACATTCAATAATATTAGAATTTCACCTTCTAAAACTCCCCCTAAATCTCAAGGATGTACAATTTCTCTAAAACTAATGATAATTACATAATGGACCAAGCTCAATCTCGAGATTTGGATGTTCAACATTACAAAAAAGCCTTATCTCAAATCCATGCTTTTAACTGGGATGTTTATACCATTTCAATGGATCATGAATTTGATATTGAAGGTCAAGCACTTCCTGCGAATTATTCACTTCTTAGTACTCCTTAGGTGGTAGAAAAATCATACCTTCTAAATCTCTAAAAATTACATCTTCTCTACCACCTATAGATCCAATCATTTCATCTGATCCTTCCCCCATAAATGAAATTAATGACACACCAATTCTATTTGATCCATCTACTTTTCCTACTCCCAAAATTACACTAGATGCCAAGGCTATCGATGTCCATCAAATACATTTTAAATATGATCACCATGGTAATCAAATTTTGGATCTCAAACAAGATGTTTAGTATTATAGTCCTCTTCCTAACTTTCCTAGTGATGATGCTATTCTCAAAATACTTCATAACTGAGAACCTCAACTTCCTCAACAACATCAAAAACTTGGGAATTTCAAAACCCAAACCCTTTATTTAAACAACTTCATTGCTAGCATTGATCCTAAAGCTAATCCAATTTATTCTTTCCCTAATGCACCATATCACTTCAAATATGGAAATTATATGCTTATCAAAGAAACTATTCGCATTGAATATGGTACTCCATCATGCCCTTGACTAATTATAGTTTATCATGAAATCTCACCTACCAAATATGATAAATTTACCTTATTTTTCTGTAAATATCATGAGATATTCACTTGGTCCTATGAGGACATGCCTGGTATACATCCTAGCATTGTGGTGCATAACACTATCACTTATCCTGATGCCAAACTAGTGCATCAAAAATAACAAAAATTTCCACCCAAAGTCACCACTTTATATCACTAGGAAATCATCAAACTTCTTAATTCTAAATTTATCAAACCAATGGATTATTTTGAATAGGTTTATAACATAGTTCCTTTTCAAAAATAGGTCACTATGGTCATTTGCATTTGTATTGATTTTTTTAATCTTAATCTCAACTTTCCCAAGGATAATTTCCCTTTACCTTTAATAGATGCCATTATCGATTCCATAGCTGGTTATGAAATGTTATCTCTTATGGATGGATTCTTGGGTTACAATAAAATTCAAATTACCCCTAAGGACCAAAATAAGACCACTTTCACTAAGGAATGAGGTATCTATTGCTATGCTAAAATGCCTTTCAGCCTCAAAAATTCCAAAGCCACTTATCAATGAGAAATGACTCATATATTTCATGATATTATCCATAATTTTTTTGAAATGTATGTGGATGACCTCATCACTAAGTCCAAAAATCATCTTTTTGATCTTACTATCATCTTCGCTCATCTTCTCAAATATCAAGTTAGACTAAATCCTTACAAATGTGTCTTTGGTGTCACATCTAGAAAAAAATTAGGATTCCTAATCTCTCTCCATGGCATCAAAGTTTACCCTACCAAAATTAGTGATATCATCAACATGCCCATTCCTCATTCCATTTTATAAATTCACAATTGTCTAGGCAAACTTAGGGTAATTAGATGATTCTTCCCTGAAATGGCTTATTGTATTCACTCCATCAATTTTATTCTTAAACAAGGTAATGCTTTAAAATGGATAACTATTTGTCAAAAAGCCTTTGATAACATGAAATAATCATTGATTCACTTACTTGCACTTCATCCTCATTTAAATGATTAACCTTTGATCATGTATACTTCCTCTACACCCATTTCAGTTGGGGCAATGCTTGCCCAACAAGATGATACCGAAAGAGAATATGCTATATACTACATCAACTAAGGCCTCATAGAATATGAGAAACATTATATAAAAGTTGAACATGACTATCTTTCCATATATTTTACAACTATATATCTTCAACATTACATGCTCTATTAGAACACTTATGTCATCATTCATTCTGACCCCCTTTGTCACTTCTTTTCCAAATCCTTTCTTCTTGGAGATTAAATTGGAAAATGGATGGTCCTCCGTATGGAATTTGATCTCTGAATTATAACTCAAAAAGGTTTCAAAGCACATATCATAGTCAATCAGCTTGTCATAGCTCCTGTGCCATCTACCAATCACCTTCAAGGTAGCCTTCCTAATGATAACATTCTATATATTTAAGGTCTCAATCAATCCATCTCTCTTGAATATTAATTTCATAACTTCGCTATTGATCTTGAAGCAAGTAATCTTGATGAATCTACTTTCCTCCTCGATACTACTAAACTAAAAGTAATTATCAAAGATATTCCTAAAATTAATGTCAACTTACACAAGGATACTTGGACCTTTCACTTTGATGGTGCTAAATTCCTTCAAGGAGATGGGGCAGGTTGCATTCTTACCAGTCCTCTTAGAAAAAGCATCCCTCTATATTTTCACCTAAAATTTGACATCACTAACATTATGGTAGAGTATGAAGCTCTAATCTTAGGCATGAGAGTTGTTCTTCTTTAAGACATACAATACCTACATGCCTTAGGTGATTCTTATCTCATTTTATACCATGTTAATGGTGATTACCAATAAAAAATAAAAAATATCATTTTTTATCATCAACTTGCCATTAATCTCACTAAAGAATTAATTTCTTTCACCATCAAGCCTATCCCTCAAGATCAAAATTCCATTACTGATTCCCTTGATTCTTCAACTTCTCTTTTTCATCCCCCCCAAGTTATTTTTGATCTCACTTTTCTTATCCAAATAAGAAAATCTCCATTTTCTACTCAACCAAAAGATTCACTTATTTAACACATTGAAGCTATCACCATTTGGCAAAGCCCAGGGTATAAAGATATCATTCAATTCTTGGAACACCAAACTTATCCTCCCAACTTAGACTCTCATGAAGAAACTCATATTCATAAACAAGATTTTAAGTATGTATTTATATATAACATTAATTATTATCATAATGTTTAAGGTACCTTGCTCTATTGTGTTATGCAAGATGAGGTACCTACTCTTTTTGAACAAGCACATGGGGGAATTTGTAGTGTTCACTATAGTGAACATGCTACATCCTGTAAATTCCTATGTATGGTATAATTTTGGACTGCTCTTGTAAAGGATGCTATCGAATTTACTAAAAAGTGTAATCTTTGCCAACTTCATGATGATATAATTTATTCACCTCTAGTCAAGCTTAAAACTATTGAATCTCCCTAGAAATTCTCCATGTGGGGATTAGATCTCATAGACAAATTACCCTAATCTCAAAATGACCATGTCTTTATCATCATCGCTATAGAATACTTTACCAAATGTGTTGAGAAAATTCCCATAGTTAATCTCATCAGTACCACCATATCAAAATTAATTATTAATCAAATCATTTGCCACTTTAGAGTTCCACATACTATCATTTCAGATAATGGTGGTAATTTCAAAAATAAAGATGTCAAATAACTCTATGCTAAATTTAAGATCAATCACACATTTTCTACACCTTATCATTTGCAATGTAATGGCCATTCTAAAGGTACCAACAAAATCCTTAATAATATTTTTGAAAATATAATTCATGAAACCCACATGGATTGTCATCTTCATCTCTATCCTACTCTTTGAGCCTATCATACTAGCATACATACTACCAATGGGGAAACACCGTTCTCTCTAGTCTATGGTTTTGAATCAGTTCTTTTGTTAAAAGTTGAGCTTCCCTCTCTACATATCTCTCTTCATGGTATCATACCTGATGAATAATTATGTGAAGCTTACCTTTATTCCCTTAATCTCCTTGATGAATTCTATCTTTCTACTTTTAAACACAATCACCAATATAAGGCTCATATTTACAAACAACAAAATAAAGGTGTCAAAATTTAAACATTTAATGTTGGTGATATTATCCTTAAATTATACTACACTCATGAAAAATAAGGTAAATATGCCCAAAAATAGTGGGTCCTTTATTTAGTCAAAGATATTCTTGGTCTAAGTACCTATCTCCTTCAAACCAATAAATGCCATGGTTTCAAAGATCCCACCAACATACAATTCCTTCAGCATTTTGCCTAATCCTTCCCTTCTTTTCATGATTTTTATATGCTATCTATCCAACACTTTTTTTAAGTTACTTAAATGAGTCTCACCCTCTATAGAAATTCTCTCTTTTTCATAAACCTTAGTCCTCCCTTTTTGGTCTTTTAAGTTTCCTCTTTTTCTCATGAGTTGCATTGTAAAACTATGGATAAGACCCAGTCTTCCTCATGATATATTATAGTCTCTTTATTTTTCACACTTTTTTCATCCCTTGGGTTTCTCTTTTGTGAGTTTTAGTGTAAGACCATGGATAGGACTGGCCTTCCTCCCAAATACCATCTTTTCTTAGCCCATTTATTTTTCCAATACTTTTTGGTACCCTCATGTGTTTCTCTTTTATGAGTTGTAGTGTAAGACCATGGATAGGACCTGACCTTCCTTATAAAATCACAATCTTGTCATTCCTTCTATATAATATGGTTCCAAGTTTTTTATCCTTGTTCTTTAATTGAGATTTTATTTCTTTTAATAGATGGAATTTTCACAACAATCTATGTTAGCAGGTTTTCTTACATTTATCTCATTCTTATGATAAAGAATATTTTTATTATTGAATCCCTTTTTCACCCTTTTATCACATTTTTTGTGATTTTAAATAATTCAAATTATTTCATGTTTCATTCCTCTTGATTTCCTTTCCTTTCACTCCACATTGGATAAAACAAGGTTGAAGTCAAGATAACACTTTTATTTTACCTAGACTTATGAGACTCTTAGACAACATGATATTTGGAATTCTCTCTCTTAGAAACCAAGTCCCAAGTATTCAAATGAAAGTCATCTTTAACACCCATGTTTGTTTTTCCAAATCTGTATGGAGGAGGAATATAAAAAATCCATCAAGAAAGTTAAAAGCCAAATCATTTTAAAAAAGGCAATGATATAAAAAAGCCAACATACATATCTCAAAAGTCAAAATCACACCAAAATATGTGATTAAAAGTACATCTCCTATCTCTAGTCAAATCTCAAACTCCATAGTTGAACTCAAAATAGATCCGAGGTCCATTGGGGTGTGATAGGCTAGTAGATTAGAATTAGAGAATTCAAAAAACTCTATGGTGCTACCTACTTTCTCATGTAAGTACCTAGTCTTTGCAGTATACTGACAACTCTATAATGGGTCCTACAGAATGGGGAACACATTGTGGGAAGGTAGGTCTATTTTAATTTTCATGCATATATCCTTCATGGAATGATCTATATACTTCATTTTTTGACCTAAGACTTGTGTGGATAAGAGAAGTTCTTCAAAGTTCTTAAGGTTGAAAGTTATCTTGTTTTGACAAACTTAATTTGAGTGTATTGAATTCAATAAAGAGTCTCTCTCCTTTGGTTTTTCCTTCATTTTACCCTCCACTCATTTCATTTCCCCCATTGATATGGAAAATTTGATTCTAAATGTATTTTCCCTCTTCTTTACTTCCTTTTTCTTCACAAGTTAAAAACATGCTTGCACTACTTTGTTTCAATTTTTTTAATCCTTAGAACAAAACAATATGCTTGACTAACTATGGATTGTTTTCTTTATACCATAGCTCTACATTTATATACATGATTTGATTTTTTTTACCATTTGTCATTGTTATACCGCCCTTTTTGCGGGAACCTGAGTCTGTTTCTAATTTCATGTACTTTTCCATTGTTGAATGATGTTGGCTTATTACTTGTCACTCATCAATGTTGTTCTCTATTTCATGCACTTTTTTCCATTGATGATTGAGTAAAAATTGTTACTTCTCACTCATCAATGTTATTTTACCATTTTTTCTTGCCCATCTTTGTTTAAGTAAGGATTGTTATTGATTTTACATTAATGTTTAATTACCATCATTTTGACATGTATCCTTGGTTTTAATTGGTGAGATATCCTTTCTTACTAAAGGTTTATTTATTTGAATTTATTGATCTTTAGTAGCCTTATCTTTTTGGTTACCTTATTTACTCTAAATTTTGACTTGGTCATTTGGTCTAACATAGTGCATATCACCCCAACTTGCCAAATTTCCAAGTATATCCCATCCACATAACACTAGTTATCTTGGATTTCCTAAATTTATTTGTTTTTTCTCTTTATTTTTGTATTCTTGGGTTTGTTGAAAGTAGTCTCTATGCCCTCCATAATCAAAACTATAAACATAGTAGACAACCATTTAGCGATAAATGCGAGTCAAGGTACACATAAAATTTACTTCTAAGTTATTTCTCTTTCAATCATTTACTTTTAGTTATTTTGACTTTAAAATACTACAATTTTTCTTATCCTTAGTATTGTGTGATACTATGTTCTTTCTCAAAGCACCATCCCTTATTGCACCTAAGTGACACATGATGAGCTTTGAGTGGGGTATATGTATACACATAATATTTTTAAATTTTATCAAATATTGATTATTTTTATCTTGTAATAACCCATCAAGACTCAATCCCTCTGAGTGCATGCCCTAAGGGGTGCACTAGGAAGGGGGTGGGAAAACCATTGGTGCTTCACATGATTGTTATCCCTTATTACCACTTATTAACAATCTAACCAGTTCTTAAAACATTCCCCTAAGCTATTACTCCTCTTTTGCATACTCCTCTAGTATTTTATCACCTTTCATCCTTATTTTCATCACCTTAAGCTATTTTTTACTATTTATAGTACTAGGTCTACTAGGTTGACCTTGTACTATTATGCATAAAATTAATTTAGGGTCTAGGTTGGCTCTTGGCTAACCTAGCCTATGACCTAGTCAATTTTTGTCCATAATAGTACTAGGTCAATTGGGTTAACTCTATCAAATAAAGATTTTATAAGATCTTAGGGTTAAATATTCCTATATATACAATATAAGTTCATTATTATTTAGAAATGAATAAGAATTATTATTTGCTTATTTACAATCTGATCTTCCACCATTCTACTTGAGGAGTCTTAGCTTAGGGTTTCTACTTGGAGAATCTAGTCTTGTGGAGAAGTCTTGGATGCTTTGGAATTTTTTAATGATCCTTAAAAACCACAAAAACCTCTTGAAAAGTCCCTTTTTCTAAGGGAGAGATTGAGTCTCGATGGGTTCATCTTTCAGGTAAGTATTCTCTAACTTTGTTCCTCTCTTTAGTAGATAGAAGTAGCATAAATATTGGATTCAAATAATATTACTCTTCTTCATCATGTATTAGGGTCTTATTCATACATATATTAATTGATATTCTCCTATGAATGTTTGTTTATTTACTAACCCCCATATTGTGCCACAATATTTGGTGAGCACTAGACTAGATTTCTTTACTTTACTTGTTATTAGTTTAGTGAAATATGCAAACGTAGGGATTAGTTAGGGTTATTACATGATTATTCTTAACTGGAAGCTTTATAACCCTCTCTAGTATTCTTTATTATGGTAAGAGATACCTTAATTGGGTCTAACATATACCCATATTGGTCATATTCCCAATTATATAATATATCCCCAATCAGAAGTGTAAGTATGATCTATCTTCTCTGAGTTAGGATTGATTTATAGACATGATGCATTTATGATTGAATATAGATATATAAATGATTATTCATTTGTGTCTTCCAATTATGTTTGAATAAAATCTACTTGAACATGTAAAATCTCTATTCTCATTTCCTTAACCCTAGAAAATACCTATAGGAATATTACCCTAGCCCTTATAATTGGACCAAATAGGGAAACATGCCTTTCCACATCAAATTCATCAAGATTGATCATAGATAAAATGTATGATAGTATACATTGGATCAATCTATGTATTATGGATGTGATATTGGTAGTCCAAACCTCTATTATTCCTTTTTCACATTAAAAAATATCAATTAGTGAGTTTTCAAACTTTGAATTAAATATATCAAAATAAGCTTGTTTTCTATCTTCACATGGGTCTCCATGTTGCCAACATTGGTCTATTATCACTTATATTGAAGAAAACACAATTGGTTCCTCCTCTTCCCCCTCTGCCCTGACCTTACTAATACTTTATACATAGAGACCCTCTTTAAGATAGTGCTCCTCTCCTCTAATGGGAATAGTGGTGTTGGAAAAAATCCAACATACTATGCCCTATATCCCTTTATATTTATAACACAATTTAACCTAGGGTATAGATGCCTATAATCCTCCTCCTTAAAATCTCTAAGTGTCTACTTATCAAAGGTAGATATCATCTTATCTTCATCCATGTGTATTAATTGATGTGTCCTTTGATAGAATGTGATGGTTTGGGGCACATCTTATGTAAAACCAAACTATTTTAATACATTTTCATATTTTAACTACTAAAGGTTTCTACAAAATAAAAGGTTAGTGACCTTTTATCCATCTAAACTACTGCATATGCTCAACATTCTCAACCCAACCTGTGATCCATGTATGGTAGCAAAGTGATTATTATCTTCATTATATATTCTATAATACTCATATAGTATGATACACATAAATATCTTCCAAATATAAAATACCTTAAAGGATAAAATACTTAAGCTAAGTCTGAATCACTATTTGAAAGGTTGAGTCATAGGTTGTAAAGTGTTGAAATCCATACTCAATATTACACAACATATTAGATGATTGTACACACTCAAGTAGGTGTGAGAAATACATATAGTTTTATTCCCTCCTTGGAGTATTGGATATGTAGGAAACACTTCATCTCAAATGGGTCGATAATGTTAACTCAACCGTTCTCTTTCACCCATTATCTTGATTTACAGTTGTTATATAGTGTAAATTTAGGGTTTAAAATAAAGAGAAATAAAATAGGAATTGTCACTAAGATTTATAAAAACTAGAACACATAATGACTCTCATTAGACACATGTGCATTAGGTGACATAGTCTTAGGCCAAGAAAAACACATTGGATAATTCCATAGTGTAGCAGACAAGATCACACTATGTAGGTGTCCATAGAGCACACACTTGTCTAGATATACACAGAGCTTTTTTGTAAGTTCTGAGTAATCATATTCTCATTCTAGTGTATTTTCGATGGTTGTATTACTCTTATATACTTTCATTTATTCAAAACAAGATAAGTACATCATTATCCTATTATTTTCTAGAAATAACAAGTTACTATATTTAGAATGTTACAATCATATTTATCGAGTAATTGTACATGTTTAATAAATTGATTTATTCCATATTTTATGTTATTTAGGGTCACATTAATCCTAAATTCATAAAAACATTTTGTAAACATGTTTCTTATAGTGAGAATACCAAACCTTTATTTCCTTAGGGTTTCTTTTTATCTCCCATGAAGATAAAAATAAACCTAATAAACTAAAACAAGAGAAGAAATATTGATATAATATTTAAGATAAAATAATAATAAAAATGGAACATAAAATATTACATGGTATATATTATTTTACTTGGAAAAAACACTTTTAGGTAAAAAACCAACATAACAACTTTTATTTTATTCTATTAACTCAACAATTTACAATACAATAGTGTACTATCAAGGTCTATTCTTTCCATATATTATATGAAAAAATATATAAGCACATCAATAAGGTATTGTAATACCATGGGTACCAAAGAAATGGGTTATATAAAACATGGTCTAAAACCACCCAAATACATGCCAATACTGGATCACTCTGGGGTTATCAAATTATCTAGATGAAGTGGGAAAATCCCTATTCTAGATCTATTATTTAGTAGAGTGTAAATCATAGAAAATATAAAACATATTTATATATTTTACCAATTTTTTAATACTTTCCTTAGGAGGGCCACATGGACATACCTTTTTCATCAAAGGGTAACTTTGCCCATTGACTTTTTACACCAATAAAATTTTCCAGTTTTAATGTTTTTGCTAGTAACTCAACAATGTATTCACTTGTATCCAATTTATTTAATATTATATTGTAATCCTCCATAATTTTTCATATAAAATGGTATTACACATAATTTTTTTTTGTTCTATAGTGATCCTCAAGGTTCCTTTATAGACAAATTACACCTTTAGAGTCACAATCTATCATTATAGCCTTTTGGGCAAACCCAATAGTGGAAATTAACCTTTGAAGTTAAATTTTTTAATTACTTGCCTGAGTAGCTACCAGGTGCTCACCCTCTATATTGGACATCAAAAAAGATTTTATTGTTTGCTGATCCAACTTGCAACTCCACTTAACAATTTGAACACGTACCCAATAGTATATCTTTAACAATCAAGATCTCTATCCTAGCCTGAACTCATAGAACCATGTAGATTCAATGTTTCAATTTCACCAAGATTACCCTAATAGCATATTTCATAGTTTAACATCACACACAAATACTTGAAGATCATCTTCACCATAGTAAAAAATAAACAAACATAAATCTACTCAATACTCCCACTACATGAGTAATGCCATATCTAGTATAGACCTTTGTATACGTCAAACTACTAACATCACTAGCATATAGTAATAGAGATATCCTCAATTTATTCTTGTATTTTAATACATTGTTTAGAAGATAAATTTTGACCAACAAGGGAGTACTGACAAGCTTATTTTATTGCATCTTAAACTTTTGTAGTATCATTTCAACATACTTCCTTTGATTCAATCATAGTTTTTTGTTTATTTAATCCCTTTCAATTTTCATACCAAAAATATATATTTTGTGGGATTAAAATACTTTATATCAAATTGAGATGATAATTGAGGCTTATCTTGG
Source organism: Torreya grandis (assembly GCA_037957365.1). Classification (NCBI taxonomy): domain Eukaryota; kingdom Viridiplantae; phylum Streptophyta; class Pinopsida; order Cupressales; family Taxaceae; genus Torreya; species Torreya grandis. The sequence continues at coordinate 175,133 of JARHVA010007688.1, read as the reverse complement.
CTAATCATTTCCTTATTATTATCAATTAACAACATGCCATCCACATAAAATACTATGATAATAAAATTTTAACCTTCCTACTTAAACTAAAGATAGGGAACAATTTTATTTCTTCCAAGCCCAAGTCCCAACACATACCCATCAAATTTCTTGTTCCATATTATTAGTTATTAATTCAATCCATAAAGATATTTTTAGCCTGAACATCAAATCTTCCTTTCCTTTTATCTTAAAAATTTCTAGTTATGTCATGTATATTTCTTCCTCAAGCTCACCATATATAAAAAAATTCCTTATATCAATTTGTTATATTTACATACAAAAGTAGCAACAATAACTAGAACACATATAATTGAATGTAATTTAGCAATAAGAAAAAAATATCAGTTAAATCAATTCCATCTACCTGAGAGAATTTCTTTTCTACCAAGTGAGATTTACACTTTCCATTCTCCCATATTCATTGTAGCTCTTAAATACCCATTTTTAGCCAACGAGGTTTTTTCTAGGAGGTAATTTTACCAAGTTTCATGTCTGATTTTAATCTAATGACTCCATTTCTTCCTCCCTAGCCTTTTTCTAAGACTTAGTTTCATTTGACATGAAATCTTCCTTTACAGTCTTATGGTCTTCATCAATAATAGACAAAACTAATAAAATGAATCAAAACATAAATCAAGAGGACTACACCGATTAGGTTTCATTCTCACTCAACATGATCTTATCAAGATTGGTGTTTTTGGTTCTACATCTTTAGGTTCCTCCTCCTAATATTCATCTGAATCTTCCTCTTGTAACTCCCACTTTATTTCATCTTTTGTAGTTACTTTAAATTTAGACACTCTTTCTCCCTCTTCTTCTTGAAATTGAATATGTTTAGGTTAATCATTTGTCTTTTCTTGCTTTTAAACCCCTTTTTACCTCTCTAAAGATAATATAGTAAATATAAATTATCTTCTTCATTTTAGTATTCCATAGCTTATATCCCTTCACAACAATATCATATATAATAAATATACACTTTATTGATTTTTTGTCTAGTTTATCCCTTTTTCCTTTCATAATATACATATAAACATCACAATAATAAACTTTTAGATCTTTGATAGATGGTTTGTAACTAGTCCATGCTTATTATGGATTTTTATGAACTAGGGTTGATGTGGGTGATCTATTAATCAAATAAAAATCATTCATGATTTCTTCTACCCAAAAATTTATTTCCAATCTTTCACCACTGATCATGCTTCTCACTTTATCCATTAGAGTCTTATTATTTTTTTAACTCCATTATGTTGTGGTTTGTATGGAGTTGTATTTTGCCTTTTTATTCCACAATCCTTATAAAACTACTTAAAATCAAATAATCAATATTCTCCACCATTGTCACTCCTCAAGGTCTTAATATTGTTCTCTATCTAGTTTTCAACATGAGCCTTAAACTCATTAAATTTATTAAAAGCCTCAGATTTATCCTTAACATAATAAATCCATGTTTTTCTCAAGTAATCATATATAAAAGAAACATAGTATAGAGAATTCTCTAGTGATAGAACTATAAACTATCAAAACACCACTATGCACTAAATTTAAAATCCCCTTTGACATTGTAACACTACTATAAAAATTCACTCAACTTTACTTACCAACCACATAACTCTCACACAAATGAAAGTATGATGGGAAATCATAAATTCCTTTATCCATACCTTTAGAATAATACTCGATGGCTTTTATCTCCAATGTTTCCCATCCTCTGATGCCACAATATTTTTTTCTTTGTAGGAGAGGTAGGAGCATGACCTAAAATATTTTTCACTTTAGGAATGACATAACTATTACATCCATCACTTAAAATACCTACCTCAATCTTGAACAATGTTCTTGTATCAAATCCTCTTGTTAGTATCATTTCTCCACAAACTATATTGAATTTATCCTTATTAAATACTACCTGCACAACAACATAACTCATCTTACTTACAAATATTAGGTTTCTAGTCAAACATATAATATGCATAACCCTAAGAAGGTTTTCAACATTTCCATATTTAAAACTCAACTTAACTCTCCCTTGACCTATGAGCTTATAGTTTGAGTTGCCTCCTAAGAAGACATCACCTCTGTTAGTCTTTTCATATTCATAGAACCACTCCCTATGAAGGGTCATATGAAAAAATACACCCAAATCAATCAACCATGCATCATCACATGCATGTGAGGTTGAATTTTCCAAGAATAAATCCCTTGAATATTCATTAGAGGGATTTGCTTCTACAGACTGAGAATAAATAAATACTTACACTTTTTAATATTTTTCTATTTGTAATTTTTTGAAATTCCCCATTTTACCATAGTTCTAGCATTTCCTCTTATCTTTTATTGTAGTCTTATATTTTACCTTAGACTTTGAATATCTTGAGTTTATTTTAGTCCCTTCTTAGGAACAACCTTTTACAAATGAAGCATACTTTATTTGATAATGTTTAACCATACAATATAGATATTGGGGATATCTATGGTCAAATGGGTAGAGATAGCCTAGGGAACAAGGATGGTAGACTATTTTAGACACTCATTTTTGGTCGATTTCATGTCTAAACAGACACTAGTGTGACTTATCTAAAATAATGCAAGTTAAGCTTGAAAATCACTAGAATTCTCTAATTCATCAAGTCACATCATGTGCATCTTCTAAACTATGTCAATATATCCCTAAATAGGGCAATGCATTGCATGCAATAATTATCTTTCTTTGGTTCATCTTTAATCAAATTTTGACCTAAAAAATTAACCTTTTCAACCATGCATGAGGGACAACTTATAAATATTCAAAAATGGAAATTAACTTGATTAATATTGATTAATTGGTTAAACCCAATTAAATGTATAGGTGAAAATCCCATGGCTAATTAATTGTTGAATTTCTAGTTTTAAAAATTCATAAAACTAGATTGATGACATCATTATGACATCACAAAAATATCTAAAATGATGTCACCATCATGACATCATCTTTTATGGGTTGTCAAACACTAAAAAAATATCAAACAAATATCTGGATTTGGGAGCCATGCCTATTAATGGAAAATATTAATAGCTTGTTCCTTCCCAAACCTAACCATGGTTAAATTAAACGTAACCACACTTGAGTTAGGGTTAGTTTCAACAAGATTTTATATTTAATGTAATTATGGAGGAATTAACTCAAAGAAGATATTTTAGTGTAATGCTAATATACTAGAATACTTTCAAAAAGCCCTTTTGTTGTAATGTTATGATGTAATAATACCTTCATGTACCCTCTTTGTAGTGTTATAATGCTCATTTGTTAAGAGAGAGTGAAGCCAAGCCCAATATTGCCAAGGTGAAGGAGAGATGATGCAAAGAACACCATTGCCAAAGATTCTTTGTTCACATAGCTGAACACATCCATCCATGGCCAACATACAACTCTTTCTCTCAAAGAAGGTAAATAATGGTTGTTTTGTCTGCTTTTGATCATTACTTGTATTATTCTCTTGCTCATTGAGTGTCTAGGATAGAGGTGTTAGTTTTATTAGTGTGTTTTATTTGGTTTTGATCATACTAATATGATACTAATATACCCTCTTGGATCCCTATTGATCACATAAAGACATGCTTGATGGGTCTATACACCCCATAATCATAAATGGAGTATCTTGGCAGCTTTTTGGAGCCTAGAAGATTTCATTCTAAACCTTAATTTCTTATTTTTTGATAAATTTTCCATGTTTGTCTTGTGACTATGGATTTGTAAATTCATGACAGTTTAACTATGAATTTATCATTCTTCTATGTTTTTTATATCTAAATAATTTCACAGTTCATAGTTTACTGCATAACTATGAAATCACTCTAGATAGTTTAGTTTTGTGTTTTCTTGAGATAAATTACAAAATTTCACCTTGGATTAAAGACAAAATTAATCCAATAACTTGTTTGTAGGGAATTTAGCCAAGAAAGAAGAAGTTTGGGTACTTTTTAATCCATTTTTATATTTTGCAAAGTCAAATTTTATAATAAAGGTTAAAACTCCTTCACATTTGGTTAAGGTGTTTTAAAATTTACTTAAACAATTTGTTTTTAAACATTTTTCCAAGATTTTATAAGTGAAAACATGGCCAACAGGCAAGAAATTTCAAACACATTTCAATTTGATGTTAGTAAAAAGAACTTACATATTTAGTTATAGCTCCTTAGAGAATTTTTGATTCTTTGGACTAGTTTCAAATTACTTAGATTAGATTTTTTTTAATTTTGAAAAACACAAAATTTAGTGTGTATGGTCTCCCCCATCCCCTTTAGAGAAATCAAGTGACTAAAAACACTTAGTTTATTATTATTATTTTTAAAAAGTTTGTCAGAAAGAAAGTCATGTATTCTTTCCTCAAGCTCTAAGCAACTTGGGTTATTCAAAAGTGACCTCTAAAGTCTTTCAACTTTTCATTTATTTCTTTTTTTGAAATTAGCTTGTGGGTAAGAGTTCATAGCATCCCCATGAGTTCTTTAGAGGTGTATTGACCTAGGGTTTCATCTCCCTACATCGTACTAACCCTCTTCCATGGCGGGGTATACAAATTGGGAAAACTATTGGATGGGATACTGGTGAGTAATTAGCCTAACCATCCCAATAGGTACCTAGGCCATGCAAAAACTAGATATCTAACTCAAATAAGTAGTACATGGCTAGAGTCACTATGAAAAGCAATATGCCCTTGCTGTTAGGTTATGGAGCTAAAAGCTTCACTGTTGCAAACATGGAAGAGGTTGCTGAGTTATAGGGAAATCGACGTCGGCAGGCACAACCGATGTCGGTCACATACAGTTACAAAGCAACTGACATCGGTCATGGATCGGCCGATGTCGATCATCTCCAGATAGACAGTGACTGACGTCGGTCACCTGTACGGTTCTGAAACTATTAGTTTCATGAATAGTCTGTTAATGAACCGATTGTTTGCATGTTAAAGGCTAATTTTAGTCTTGAGTTACGTGTCTAATTATTGTAATTAGGTGTCTAATTATTGTTTGCATGAGATCTATATAATAGACTCATGGGCTATATTGTAAGCAAGGCAAGGAAGAGATCCTTCCAATTGTAAGATCAAGTTGATCTTCATGTTGTGCATGATCATGTTAGATCTACATGGTAAGTAAGATCATTTGATTTGCAAGTTGTTGCAAGTTCATGGGAGATCTACTTGAATTAATTTGAGTACTTGTGTACTGGCAGTATTGTTACTGACTGGTTGGAGGTGAACAACAACTCTGTGTTTGAGTTGATTATTGTGATCGTAATTGAGAGAGAGTGAACTCTTGATTGAGAATTACTGGGAGCCCTAGAGGTGTGAGAAGCCTCATAGGTGTGAGAAGAAGTGGCATCTTCTTTATTGTATTTTCTTTCTGGATGAGTTGAATACAAGATTATATTGTCTCTCAAATTCTGTGTTGTTTCTGATTTCTTGTTACTTCTTACTTCTGGTTAAATTCCATGTTTAGTTGCTTATACAAGGTAATCAATTGTGCTCCTAATCCTGACAAAGTGGTATTAGAGCTCAGGTTGCTAGTTTCATGTAGTGATACCACTAACAAAGTGGTATCAGAGCTAGGGTTACAAGAGCAGGTTTACTAACACCTTGGTTTCAGAGTGTGTTAAGTGTTTGTTGATTACATGTCACTCTCAGGGGTTTCTGATTGATTGGGAGTTTAACAATGGCAGAAGAAAGTAAGCTTAGAATGAAGAACTTTAACAGCAAGAATTATCAATTATGGAGGATGCAGATGGAAGATTATCTATATCAAAAAGATTTGTACTTACCATTGGGTGGGGTTGCATGCAAACCCACAGATATGAAAGATGAAGAATGGAAGGTTCTTGATCAGAAGGCTCTAGGATCTATAAGGTTAAGCCTTGCATCATCTATGATTTCCAGCTTATCACAGGCTAAGACAATGGTAGAGTTGATGGAATATTTGGCAAATTTATATGAAAAACCCTCAGCTTCGAATAAGGTATTTCTTATGAAGCAGTTATTTAATTTGCAAATGTTGGAAGGTGGATCTGTACACAGTCATCTTAGTGATTTCCATGGTTTGGTAAACCAGTTAGTTTCAGTCAATATTGTTTTTGATGATGAAATTAAGGCTCTCTTAATCTTATGCTCATTACCTGAAAGTTAGGATAGTTTGGTAATGGCAGTTAGTAATACTGCGTCTGCTTCAAATATCTTAGAAGTAGATGATGTTTTTAGTGTAATCTTGAATGAAGAAATTCATAGGAAAAGCATAGGTGAATCATCAGAGAATGCTTTGAGTGTTGAAAGTAGGGGAAGGCAAAGAGAGAAGATCAAGTAAGGGAGATCAAGGTCAAAGATAGGCAGGAGATCCAAATCTAGGTATGGCAGGATTATCTACTAGAATTGTGGAAAGGTAGGGCATAAAAAGAAAGATTGCAGGTCGGTTGAAGATCAACATGAAGGAAATGAAGATGTAGATGTTGCAGATATTGTTGCATAGGGTACTCTTGTATGTTCCTTGGATAAAGTGAAATCTTGGGTTTTAGATTCTGGTGCCTCTTTCCATGCATCCCCAAATAGGGAATTTTTTCATGAATATGTCCAAGGAGACTTTGGAGAAATTTATTTAGGGGATGGTAAGCCTTATCAAATAGTTGGCAAAGGGAAAGTGCAGCTGAAATTGCAGATGGGCAACACATGGGTGTTGAAGGAGGTCATGCATGTCCCAGTCTTGAAGTGGAACTTGATTTCTGTTGGAAAGTTGGGTGATGAGGGATGCACAGTAACCCTCACAACGGACTCTTGGAAATTTTCCAAGGGTGCACTTGTTTTAGCAAGAGGTAAGAAAGTAGGTACTCTTTATCTATCTACTTGTATTACTGATTCTCCTTCTAGTTTATCTACTTCAGCTTTAGATTTGAAGATGTGGCTTCGTAGGCTTGGTCACATGAATAAGAAGGGGATGCATGTTCTTGAGTCAAAGGGTAAGAGTTTAGATTCAAAAAGCATAGATCGATATTTCTGTAAGCAACAGAAGAAAGTGAGGTTTCTTGAAACTCATGCTATAAGAAAGGATCAGGTCTATTGCACAAAGAGGAAATTTGATGTTTTTAACAAGAACAAGAAAGCCTTGGTGTTCAAGGAGAAGATGACATACAGAAATTAGTCACAGGGGCTAAAAAATTTAGAGCAAGGCAGTTTAAACAAGGGAATGATTCAAAGTAAGCTCACGAGTAAAAAGTCATCGTACACAAGTAAACACAGGTATCGACATCAGTCAGGTAGAATCAATGTTGAACAGATAGGTGCTGATGTTGGTCATGTGTAGACTAGAGTTGGTGGTGTCAGGCAGGTTAAGACTGACGTTAGTCAGAGAACTGACGTCGGTAGTCAGGTCAGTCACATGGAACTGACGTCGATCAGATGTAGACTGAGGGGTGATCGATGACTATCACTATCAGAATAGATTTTGGGTGGACAACAAGCTGTTAAGGAGTCTCAAATGCCCATGAGGAGGACTGAAAGTGTAAGTAAGCCTCAAATTCATTGTTCCCATTCTTTTGATTACTTGTTGCTCACTGATGCTCAAGAACCAGGAAGTTTTAAAGAAGCAGAACAAGTAGAATATAGGAAATAGTGGGAGCATGACATGAATTCTTTGGAAGAGAACCAAATGGGAGATTTGGTAGAGTTTCCAGCTAGAGAGAAAGCACTGAAAGATGAATGGATTCCCAGGTCAAATAAGAGAGAGAATAGACAAGTGAGATGAAAGGCCAGGGTATATGGTCTTGTGCAAGTTGCAGGACAATGGAGGTTTAACCATTGTGATTTCTTTACCAAGTTGGATAATATTAGCTACATTATCCTATTATTGTATGTGGTGTGTATGCTTGTTGCAGGGTCACACATGCAGGGAGTTGCTGAGCTAAAGGTAAAGTTAGTTCAAAGGTATGTCATGAGGAATCTGGGAGCAGCAAGACTCTTTGGCATAAGTATATCTAGAGACATGAAAGGTCACAAGTTGATTTTGTCTCCAAATGATTGTGTGAATAAGGTAGTGGTGAGGTTCAAGATGTAGGATGCAAAACCATTTTGCACACCTATGGATGGACAGTTCACAGAACAAGGTCCCAATTCACATGATGAGGTTAAGTACTTGTGTACTAGACCTAATGTTGCCCAAGTAGTGGGTGTTGTCAATGAGTTTGGGGTCAATCCAGAAAAGAAGCATGGGAAAGTTGTTTAGTGAATTCTCAGGTATCTGAGAGGGACCAACAGCAGGTATACATGTGATGCATGGTCAAGCACTTCTGTACATGGGTATGCAGAATCGGATATGGCAGGGGACTTGGATGACAGGCATTGCACCATAGGTTGTGTGGTGGTTGGTCATCAAGATTGATCTTGAAGAGGGATACAAGCCAGGAAACAAAATTAGATGATGTATAGGTATAGGTACAGGTGCAGCTGTTTATCTCAAAGTGGGAGATTGTTAGGTTATGGAGCTAAAAGCTTCACTATTGCAAACATGGAGGAGGTTGTTGAGTTATAGGGAAACTGACATCGGTAGGTGCAACTGACATCGGTCACATACAGTTACAAAGTAGTTGACATCGGTCAAGGATCAGCTGACATCGGTTATCTCTAGATAGATAGCAACCAATATCAGTTGCCTGTGTGGTTCTGGAACTATCAGTTTCATGAACAGTTTGTTAACAAACCGATTGTTTTCATGTTAAAGGCTAATTTTAGTCTTGAGTTGCTTGTCTAATTATTGTAATTAGGTTTCTAATTATTTTTTGCATGAGACATATATAATAGACTCATGGGCTGTATTGTAAGCAAGGCAAGGAAGAGATCCTTCCAATTGTAAGATCAGGTTGATCTGTAGGTTTTGCATGATCATGTTAGATCTACATGGTAAGTAAGATCATTTGATTTACAGGTTGTTGCAAGTTCATGGGAGATCTACTTGAAGTACTTTGAGTACTTGTGTACTGGCAATATTGTTACTGACTGGTTGGAGGTGAACAAAAACTCTGTGTTTGAGTTGATTGTTGTGACCGTAATTGAGAGAGAGTGAACTCTTGATTGAGAATTACTGGGAGCCCTAGAGGTGTGGGAAGCCTCAGAGGTGTGAGAAGAAGTGGCATCTTCTTTATTGCATTTTCTTTCTGGATGAGTTGTATACAAGATTGTATTGTCTCTCAAATTTTGTGTTGTTTTTGATTTCTTGTTACTTGTTACTTCTGGTTAAATTTCGTGTTTAGTTGCTTATACAAGGTAATCAATTGTGCCACTAATATTGACACTTGCATAGTAATTTAGGTGGTTTAGATTCAATTAATGTGTTTACACCCTTGTGTTAGCCACATTTGAGATCATCTAATATGTGCAAAACTTATAGATTTTAATCAAACCCCAATTACCACATAATTTCATGCCAAAATTTGATTGATCCTCACTCTAATTTTGTGCCATGTACCAATGCTTGAGAGATAGAGGGGGTAGTAAAACTCTACCTACACTTGTACTTTAATTTTTGGATTAACACTTAATTCCTCATGAGGATTAATATATCAATGGAAACTTTGGCTGAAGTTACACATACCCATGCCATTTATATGGAATAATATGAGCCATTTAAGCTAATTATATTTTTATTTGATTTACATGTGTGTTTTTAGAGTAAAACTATTTGTATTGTCATGTCAAAATGAGTCGTAAAACTAATCACATGTTTGTACACTACTTTAGCCCAAGAGGTGTTATTATGTCCATTTGATACCACAATTTTGACTTAAACTTTATCAAATCATTTATGTGTGTGTGTGTGTGTGTCACTTGTTTAAACATGGGTCATTATGCTACTTGTTTAATCCCAAGTATTTGCTTTGGAGTTTTGAAATAAAAACCATTGTCATACCTTTTGATCGAGATAACATCCTTATGTGTTTCTCCTATTATTTCAAAAACCATTTCCTTGTTTCAAATCAAGTTGAAAATCATGTATGACTTTGGTTTAAAATTGGTCTTGTTATGCCATCCATTTGGGTCTAGGATGTCATCCACTTAAATAATCTAAGTCTTTTTAAACCAGGTTCAAAATTTGTCTTGTAAAGTTTAGATTCAAATTGATCAGCCTACATCTATGTCTTGCTTGATTTTGGCTTGGGTGTTTACCTCTCACATTTGAATTGTGAAACTTGGACTAAATTATTTTCTTTATTTGAATACTCTTTTTTCCTTTATCTAGGAAGTGGTCTATTTTCATTGTGCAACTTGGACTAAATTCCTTGCTTGATTTGAACACTCTTTTTGCATAGATATAGGAAGTGGTCTATTTTCCATGTTCCTCAAGTTTATTTATTTCCTTGAACTAAGGTCAAAAATCTCTTTTTAAATACTACTTTGAGTATGGTTAGTTTACATTGGAGCCTTACTTATCACTTAGGATTAAATTCTTTACTCATCACTCTTATTTTGATTACTTGAGATTGAATTTCACAATTAGTTTTAAGCATGTGCCTTGAGTGAATGTATTATACCAAAGTCAAGATATTTTAAAATCTATGTGCCAAGATTGAGTCAAAGTTATTTGAACTATTTGTCTTATAACTTAGATTAATTTCAAATTCTTACCTCAACTTAGTGTGTTTTAAATTATATCTTTGTGCCTTCTTACCAAAGACTTAGCATTGCCTTTTAGTTTTCAAACTTATTATGTTTTAAAGTCTAGATTTATGAATTCTTACAATATAAATAACATTACCTTGACATTTTTATATTTATTTTATGCCTTTTGAGACTAGCTTTAAGCCTTGTTTCTAAAGACCTAATATTATTTTCATTTTAGACCTAGATAAGATTTGTTTGAAACACTTTGCCAAAAACCATGATTCAAATTTGCCATTTATTTGACCATTTATATGCAAGACCTTATACCTTGGATATATTTAATACCAAGCTTACCATTGATGATTTTGGAGATTAGATCCATTCTAGGCCATTTTAAGCCATTTACAATAATAGATTGGATTTTCCATCTAGACCAAGTTTCAAGATGTTTGTAAGCATAAACCAATATTTTTAGCCCATGTTTCAAGTGTTTTGTGAGCTTTAGAACTTCTTTTAAAAGACCTAGTTATAGATCCAAACATGCCTCAATCAAGTTTATTTTCAAGTGCCTAGCCCATGTTTATTTTTTAGACTAATTTCACTTTGCCTAGACTAATGCCAAGTTCCATGAACCATTTTCAAGACCATTTTCATAGATCAAGACCACCCTCTTTGGGTTAGTTGCCAAACCCAACCATGATAATTATCATATAATGAGACTACCCTTATTTGAGCCAATTAAAGTACCATGTTCACCCTTTCAATGATAATGGTACCCTATATAATATCTATGCCAATAATCCTTCTTTGCTATATGCTAGCAACCAAGCTCCACAACACCCAAAAGATTACCATTTCAGGCACTCCTCCTTTGGTTTGTGCTAGAAACCAAGATACGTAATGCCCAATGATTACCATATCAGGCCCTCCTCATTATTTAACCATAGATAATTCTTCATCCATTTTCAATCTTCTCCCACTTTAGAAAATTTAATCTGATTTTTGAGCCACAACAGAGCTAATAATTACCTCTCCAAGATCCATTTTTTAAATACCAAGATGTGTCCAAATATGAGATTTTGCAACCAAGTGTAAGACAAGGCCAAAAGAACCAATTGATCCATGATGTTTTTATTTAAATGCCTATTTTTTATGAATTAACCTATGTTGAATCACTCTTTGAACCTTTCCATTTGGTTGAGGAGTCTCACTTTGAAAAGCTAGTCTTTGAGGAGTCACCCCCTAATGATTATAACCACCTTTATGTAAATAATTATTTTGATCATTGCTATATTTATAAGGAGCCTCAATTTTATAATCCAGTCTCTATGGAGTTTCCTGTTGACCATTTCCCTTTTGTTGATAAGCCTCACTTTTTTGAGCTAGTCTTTGTGGAGTCCTTCTTAGATAAACCTATTTCTGAGGAGACCATTGTTCAAACCCCATCCATTACTCATCTAATACCAAACATTTAACATAACATCTTTACTAAAACACAAGATGGAGAATCAATGTTAAAGTTGGGTTCTATTATTGAAATGATATTATATTTAGCATCATAAGTAGAATCAGCATTGGATTCTGAGTCCTTTGAGTTAGACTAAGCTTCAAAATCAGAAGACATTTGTGGTTGTTATAACATTGGTTACACATACCTTGTAGATTAATTTGAATACATTTATGAACCTTCCACAATTTTTGAGGATGATTACTTCAAATTCAACATAAGTTATCCTTTTATCTTCTATGAGGTTTGTGTTAACTCTTCCCATTCCATTTTATATTAACACCAATCAACATAACCATTATATTTCCATTCCACCTCCCATAAGTGTTGATTGGGACTGATAAAATCACACATTATTGAACTGTATCCATGGTGACATATCAATTGTATAATATCAAGGGGACCAAGACCATATCAATGTAGAAAAATAACAATATCTTAGTAAAACCTTTTGAGAGGCACTAGGGATAAATCATTGTCCAAACTTAACATATTTTACTAAAACCTTGTTTGAGATGCTAGAATACAATCAAAGTCAAAAGTCAACCTTCCTTAGTGAAACCTTCTTAGAGGTGCTATGGGATAATCAAGATAAATTTATTCATGAAAACCTCTTCAAGGCACTAATAGCTCAGCACAATAGTTCTTCAATGCTTGATGAAGACACTATTAAAGATCACATGAATATGTCTTCCAATTTATAGCATAATTAGATGGTAGCATCTCTTAGGACAAAATAGTAGAAAAATATAGTGGTCCTATCAAGAGAATATTTAGAAGTCTTTAGCCTCATCATAACCAATATTATGTTGAATATGAAATTAACAACATTATGTGTGCCTAAAAATCTAGATCTTTATTTATTGTCCAACCATTGTATGTTCCATTATGATCCATCTCTTCAATTATAAATCAGATATTTTATCCATAGTTTATCTATATTTACCATCCCTGGCTATACTTTCCTTTACATAATATATGAAGACATCTTGTATCAAAGTTTGGAGGAAATAGAATTAATACTGATGAAGATCACAACAAGATTATTGGAGTCTAAACTAGTAGCAGATTCTTGATAAAGTAGTTATCCAAAATAGGTTTGGGATAGCAATTTAACCAATTGACTATTCTAGTTGTATCATATATTGATTAGGATATGCATCTCCACATCAATAGGAATAACATAATCACTTGCCTTACCTTGCTATTTACCTTTCCTTACCATTTACCATACCTTGCCATTTACTTTGTCATATCAGTTACCTTATCTTTTCCATTTTCCATTCAACTTGAATTTATTTCATACTTTTCCAATTATCTTGTCTTTCTAATTGCCTTGCCTTGCCCTTTGCCTCACCTTACCATCCTTTTTTACCTTTCCATATTTTTGAACTAAATTGACTTAAGGTCCATTTAGACTATGTAGGTAGCACTCAATTTACATTGAGGTCAACTCGGTCACCCCTTTTCCAATGCCCTTTCCTTTTTGTAAGAAATTTCAGCCCATGCTCTCATTGTTTTGTGAGTTTACCCATTATGTATATCATAATTCTCAATTGATTTAAGATGCCTCAAAAATTCCAAAAATATATTAAAAACATTTCAAAATCCTAAAAATTAGAAAATTGGATTACAATCTCCTAGAAAGATATAAAGCCCCAAAATGCAACAACATTTGTCTTATCTAAACCTAGTTGGCCATCCTAGATCTTCCTTACTAGGGAAAACCCATTGTTGATTCTGATCCATTTCATAGCTATTGGGGGTGTAACATCCCATTTACATGTATCCTTTCTTAAGGGTACCATCCAATTTTTACTTTTAGGCCAAGATCATAACTTTCACCCTATTAGGGCAACACCAAAGCATAAAACTTATACCAAGATATCTTATCCATTCATGGTGTTCCCTTGCATATAGCCTTATTTGGGGGCACCGTCTATTTATCATTCCATTGAGCTTTTACACATAGGTTTTGACTTGGTTGATGATAGGATGCTTTCTATTGTTTTTACTTTCAAGTTTTTTGTGTGTTTGTATCCTTGATTATTTGTTTGTTTTCCTACTTGTTTTCTTTCATTGTTGTGTCTTAACTCAGTATATATGCATCCATTAGGTTATTTATTATGCATAGCAATTAATTCCATCCATACTCATATTCCAACATTATCATCATGGTTTTTATCATTGATATGTTATTTTATATTTATTTATTAGATTAGGAGTTAGTCCTTATGCACATTATGGCTAGGTCATATGGTGTTTTATATCATGATGCATACCATCACATGGTACAATAAAAATTAGTTTGGTGGATCTTAAAAGCAATGATACTAAAAAAACTTCTCCTTATTCACTTTGGCAAATATTTCCACCCTCTTTGATCAAATCAACCCATTAACCATTATGGTTGTGTTAATGCTAATAAGGATGAGCATATCTCCATTGGTAGGTAAAACTGAATCATTCACATCGATCAATTCTTAGTCTTTTATTGTTTACCTCATTTCATTTTTTATCATTTTTACATTAACTACATTAGCAAGAGGTCTATTTATACTATGTAGGCAGTGCTTAGAGACATGATGTATCTCGAGTCAGCTCATCCACCTTTTTATTTCCATCATCTCTTTCATCACTTTATGCATCCTTGTATGCCTAGTTATTTTTAGATTCTTCAATACTTAGACCATCACACATATGTTTGTGACAAATCATACTTAATATATGTGATAGGTTATATCCTTGAGTTATGCTTGCCAATCTTCCTTATTGGGGCATAACCAATTTATCATGATCAAATCTACCCCACTATGGTAAATTTATTTTTTCAATCCAGGTCATCTTAATGATTATAGTTACCTTTAGGAAAATAATTATTTGGAACCATCCTCCCTAATAGGGTAAATACTTATGCCATTTATTATAACCACCTTTGGGAAAATTAGTATCTCAGCCTTCATTTTTGATTATAACTATCTTTGGGAAAATCAATACTTTTAATCAATGCATGCAAGTATTATCTCGATTGGATTAATCTCACCCATGGGTTAATTCCATTCTTCTTACTTTCTTATTTTTGAGGGACCATCCATCAACCATATGTGTTATCCACTCCCTCAAGGGGCATCTTAGGCTTTTCAAACTTTGATTAGAGCATCATTCCATAATTGCATAGATTTCTCTTCTTAGCCAAGGCATTAATGACATTTTAATTATTTGAGAAAATGTTAATGTGATTATGTCTTTTAATGACTTCTAAAATAGGGGTAAATTATAGACACTCCCTTTTATCCACTTCCATGTCTAAATGGATACTAGAGTGACTTATTGTAAGCAATGCAAGTTAATCTTGAAAATTACTAGAATGCTTTGATTCATCAGTGCACATCACATACATCTTCTAAATTGTGTCAATGTATCCCTAAGTAGGCCAATTAAATACACAAAATCATCATCTTCCTATAGTTCATCTTCATTCAAGTTATGACCTATCAAATTGACATTATTGACCATGTGTGCAGGATAACTTGTCAAAATTTAGAAATAGAAATTAACTTGATCAAGATTGCTTAATTGGCTAAACCCAATAAAGGCATAGGTGAAAAGGACATGGTTAATTAATTATTGAATTTATATTTTAAGAAATTCATAAATATGAATTGATGACATCATCATAACATCACAAAAATATATTAAATGATGTCACCATCATGATATCATCTTTTGTGGGTTGTTAGGCAGTCACAAAATATCAAACAAATATTTAGATTTGTGAGCTATGCCTATTAATTGAAAATATTAATGGATTGTTCCCTCTCAAACCTAACCATAGTTAAACTAAACCTAATCACACTCAATTTAGGGTTAGTTTGGAAGGATATAAATACAAGGCTTCACCCATTATTCAACAAGCTTTTTTGTTTAATGTTATTATGCAAGAATTCCCTCAAAGAAGATTTTTTAGTGTAATGTTATTATGCTAAAATACCTTCAAAAAGCTCTTTTGGTGTAATTTTATGATTAAAAAAACCTTCGAAGACCCTCTTTGTAATGTTATAATACTCATTTATTGAGAGAGAGCCAAGCCAAACCCAACATTACCAAGGTGACAAAGAGAAATGAAGCAATGAGCACCATTGCCAAAGATTATTTTATCACATAATTGAGCACATTCATCCATGGCCAACATACAACTCTTGCTCTCAAAGAAGGTAAACAATTTTTGTTTTATCTTCTATTACTAGTTAATTGTATTCTTCTCTTGTTCTTTGAGTGTCTAGGCTAGAGGTGTTAGTTTTATTAGTGTGTTTTATTTGGTTTTGATCATACTAACATGATACTAATCTCCCCTCTTGGATTATTATTAATCATAACTATCTCTAGATCAGGCCAATTATTTGTGAAATATAAATAGAAAATATACTAAATTTATTATGTTGAGATGATAAAGATTGAAAGTACAACTATGCTAGATATTGTAATGATAAGGAAAAAAATATAGTTAATTTTGATGCTAATATAGATCTAGATATAGAATAGGTAGAAAGTGGACTAGATTTAAATTATGGAATAATTTCCTAATTCTAAAAATTGTACCTCTATAGCTATAGACACTTGCATTAGCCTAGGATGGTTACGTCAATGCTACTATCTAACTTGGATGCTGGTGTCTAGTATAGAATACCTAATGAAACTAGATGGAACCACCTAGATGCTTTTGGGTTTTGTGTCACCTTTGCTCTGGGGCATTCAGATCTAAGTCATGGAATTTTTATCTTTATCAAATATAAAAACCCTAGTTCTTCATCTTCATATTTTCTATGGAAAAATATATTAATGGGCATATAGTGTCAAACTACACCAAATACCCCTCTATCAATGATTTCTACCTACATAGTCCAAACTCCAAAGAGGGCCTCAGATTTATGTAGTCTTCTAGTACATTTTGGCTTGTGTGTGAATCATATAATGTGTGATAAGTAAGTACAATAATTACCTAGCTTTTAACTTGGAAAATATGGATCTTGGTCTTCTCCTTTAATACTTCAAACCTATAGATATGTTGTCCCTATGATTGATATGAAAATAAGATAAAATAGGGAAGTTTTACTCACTTGAGTGCTTGATATAATGATTTTGGTAATTAGCCTTTTATCTTTTTAGGTCTTTTCTAGGTTTGTGTTATGTTATGAATGAATGAGGGTTGATATTATATTTATACCAATCCTTTTGGAGAATATCTTACATTAAAACACTTAGGTCAAACTTTAAGATATGTTTTATTTACAAATTATATGACTTTAGGTCTTTAAACTTTTACGTTAGAATAGGACACTTGAGTTGACACAAGCATCTAACTAGGATGCAAGTGCTTGGGTAGTTGGAAAATAAGTTTAGATCCATAACTTGTAAAGGTGTAAGATGAGTTTGTTTCTAACATTCTAGGTAAGATAACATGTCTGAGTCATCAGAATAACATAGGTTGGAATAAAAAACAATCAATTAGGCATAAAGAGATGGTGTATGTGAGAATTATGGTAGTGAGAAAGTTATATAAGGTGAAGGTACATCGATGATATGTGTTTTTTTAAGAGTAAAAGTCTAAGATGATATATAATTCATAAATAATATCTAAATTTTCCTCCCCTTTAATCTAGTAATGAAATTTCTAGTTTAAAAGAAAAAAGAATGTATACTTGGGTGTGTATAAAACACCTTGTCTTTGTTTGAGTCTAACTTGAGTAATTTATTGGTGACTGACTTGTAACCAAAATCATGTTATAGTATACAATCATTGCACATAATTTGAAATCAATGTATTGAAATGATTGAAATCAAAGGAGAGAAAGTTTAGGAGTACACATGTGTATCGGTACAATCATCTTGCCTTTTGGCAATTTGATTTGAAATATATATCATTAAATTTCACTAAAACTAAGATTGGGACAAATATAAATTTGGAAAGTTCATATATATAAAGAGATAGAGAGATATATTATAGGGCACATGCCCCAAACCTTAGATAAAATATGAATTCCCACCCGACAATTGAGATTAGCTCAACCATGCAACCTAATCATACTTATAACCTAGTGAGTATGAGTGAACCAAATAAACTTGCACTATAAAATTGGTGAGGCTATATGATATAATCAATTCCAACCTATAAAATTGGCAATATTGAGTGATTTAATCACCTTAACCATACTAAAAACTAAAATAAATATTATAATAGATTAGCTCAATATAATATATAAAAGTCTAACCTAGTGGGTGATGATAGTCCCTAAAAGTGTTTGGAATCTAAAATTGATTTGATTTTACAATATTGGGCACACATTTCATAGAATATTCACTTTAGATATGTATCATGCTAAAAATGTGTATAAAAATGGTACCAATGTATATAATTTTGCCACAAATGTGTATTTAAATCTTATAACTATGTAATTTGTCCAATCTAAAACTGTGTAACTATGTAGAAAATGCTTCTAAAACATGCCCCCATTGTATATGGATAAATCTAAAAATTGATATAAGTTCTAATGTAGATAATCTTTTTCCATAACATTCCCTCACTATAATTTAAATTTAAGAACTGCTATAAGTTCCAATGTGGATAACATATTTCTATAACACGACCTCACTATAATGCAAATCTTAGAACTAGTTTAAGTGTAGAGAACATGCTTCCAAAACATTCCTCCATTATATATGGATAAATATAAAATTGATATAATTCTAATGTGAAGAACATGTTTCCATAACATTTCCCCACTACAATCTAAATCGGTGAATTGGTGTATGTGTGGATAATATGTTTCTAAAACATGCCCATACTACACTATGAATTTGACAAATGGTGTATGTGTCAATGTGGAGAACATGTTTCTATAACATGCCCCCACTATAATATGAATTTGGGAACTAATGAGGGAGTCATACCTCCATATCATCCCCCACTGATATTTTCCTTTTTTTGAGGTGAGGGTAAGTATGAACTGGTATTTACCTTCCCTCAAAAGGATAAGATAATTGTGTAAATTATGAATGTACATTATAGAATATATAGGGAACATGTCTGTGTAAATATATCATTAAATCATGAATAATGTGATAACATTAAGCCCTAAGATGTATGATGTAGATCATGGCAATGTATAGATAGTAATAATACAAGCTCAACAAGCAATCAAGCACACACACAAGAACACTCAAAAGGAAAATCAAGAGAGAAAGGTCCAAGGATACCATAAACAAGGAACATGTAAAAATGTCATCCACTTGAAGGAACATGACTTATTCAAATGTCTATAAAGGTAAGAATAACATTTTCAAATGTCAACATACAACAATAAATGACATGTTTAAATGCTAAAGAGGCAAACAAAAGGATGGGGGCCACAAAAAATGGAGCATATTTAAATTATCAAACAAGTAAGACAATATCAAGGCAATAGACTCAAGGAAGTACATAAATGAGAGCATAAGAAACTAACATAAACATAACATACTATTCATTGGATATATATGTTAGAAAAAATGTAAGTACATATCATATCAAGTACACTACAAAAAATATAAGCTTGGGTAAATGCATATGTAAGTAGATATATGATCTTGAACATGATAATGTAAAGTGAACATATAATGATATAACCTAGATGTATCATGATCATAGAGGTGGATGGTCCCAACATCCTGGTGATGTGAGTAGATGGAGAGTCCAACATGCAAAAGTCATAGTTCATGTATTTGTGTATGCCTGTATCATACTCAAAAGATGTGTGAAACACATGCATATAATAAATATCAATATGCCATCTACCAAGATGGAACCAACAACATATATGCTAATGAGCTAATAGGATATGTAAATGTTAAACATATTTTTGGTTTTTTGAAGTTTTTTTTTTTCGATATTTTTAGAATATCTTAAGTGAGATATTTGCACAAGTGCATGATCTTATTTATAATTTTGATAGGTTTTACTTCAAGTATGGCTAGGTGGTACACACATTTTTCCAAATTTTCTTTAATAATAAATGGTTACAACCAATTTGGTTTGAACTTCCCCTTCTTGTCTTATTCTACATTGGTGTTCTTTTGGTTTTATTTTTATACCAAGTTGCCCACAACAAATTCACATGGCCAAACTTTTTTATTTTATGTGCACTTAACATAATCCTGATAAAAATGTAAGTATTCAACAACCTTTTTGGATTTTTCACTTAATTATTTTAATTGATGCAATCTATTTTCATGGTATTCATTATATTTTATAATATCTTTAAGAGATACATAAAGGGAAGCTATCTCAAGCTTAATTTGTAAAAATACCTATATACCATAAACCAAAGAATAAGGTGTAGCTTGAGGATGTGTACAAACACTAGTATGGTATGCCCATAAAGCATACACCATCTACTAGTGCCAATTCTGAATTATGTCGTTCAACTATTTTGACAATGGTTTTATTTGTTGCCTTTGTCCATTTCCCTATGTATAGTAAGGTGTAGGAAAGGTATGTTTAATTTTGTATTTACTTCAAAATAATTTGATGATCTTATTTTTTAATGAGGATATATTGTCAAAAATAATAACTAAAGGTATGCAAAAATGAAAAATAATATTGGTCATAAAAAACTTGCATATGTCATCTCTAATTTGGTAAAATATTTTGTGGATGTGATTATGAACTTATGTCCACCAATGGACATTGGATTTATCTTACCAATAAAATCAAATCCCCATAAGGAGAAAGGCCATGGTGAGACAATTGGCTATAGATTATGAGATTATGCATGGTTCAAATTATTATAGTGTTGGTATTGTAAACATAATCTGACATGTTCAATACAATATTTCTCCATGATAGACCAATAATAGCCTTGACATAAAATTTTTTGGGACATGGCCTTGCCACTAAAATATCCACCACACTCATTTTCATGAATTTATAATAATGTAGTACATTCCTCATATGTGTTTAAACATCAAATAAGGTGTCCATTGAAACCCCATTTGAATAAATCATTCACAATAGTAACATAACAAAGTGATTCACATTATAATTTATGTTTATCATTCCACATATATTATTCTCGTATATAATCTTGGTAAATAAAATTATAAATATCATTGTACCATACTATGTTTTTAGAACTATGAATAATAGTAAGAATGGTTAAGGCATTCATTTTGTTAGAATAAATGGAAAGCTCTTGTAACAGGCATATGGTAAAGTTTATATGATCATCATTGATATCAAAGGTCATCAAGGATGTCATAGTAGCCATTGCATCTGAATTGGAATTATCTATATGGGGGATACTATTAATAGAAAATATATCAAATGATTCTTTTAGTTTGTCCATTTTCTATATGGTATAAGGTGTTATTCTTTAGTTTGGTAATGATTCATAACTTGATTAATGATTAATTGAGAATCACCAAAGACTTAAATTAACTTAATATGAAGATTTTATGTTATTTATAATTTGATTATCAAGGCTTCATATTATGTTATATTATTAGTGTAATAAATAACTAATATGTAAGAGAAAGGTATGTATTTGGCTTCAAGGGTGTAGAATATAATACTAGCACTTGCTCATGTTTTATATCTTGATCCATTGAAAAAAATTATCCATGGATTTGAAGATATATTACATACCTCCAACTCATCATGGAAATCATTGATAACTGTAAAAGTATCAGGTAATTAGATACAACTTCACCTTTTATTGACTTTTAGGACACCAATTTAAGATCAAACTCTGTAAGTTGCATCACCCATTTTGTGATACAACCAATGAGGTGTGTTTTGTTCATAAGGAACTTCAATGGATCTTCTTTAAATATCACATGGAACTCATTTTTGATCAAATAGTTTTTTAGTTTTTGTGTAGTAAAAACCAAGGCTATATACATAATTTTTCCATTATTGTATATTTCCCTTCATAATAAACTAGTTGGTGATTGATATAATATATTGCCCCCGCTTTATTATTATCACCATAGTGTGATAATAGGGATCCAAAGGCCTTAGGAGTAGCCAAGATATAGAGAAGTAATGGTATATCTAGAACAGGAGGCCTTAGTACTAGTGGGTTTGCAAAATATTCTTGGATTTTATCAAAGTTTTATTGATAAATGTCATACCATACAAATTTAGTGTCCTTTTTTATAAAAATCATGAAGGGTATTTTTTAATCAGCCAACTAAGCAATGAAGCATCAAAAAGCCTAAATTTTTCATTATAAACATCATAGATGCTTTAGATTAGTTAGTGGTGGCATCTCAACAATAAATTTTAACTTTTTGGGATCAATATTAATACTTTACTGGGAAATAATGTACCCAAGGAGATTTTTAGAAGACACTCTAAATATATATATATATATATATATATATATATATATGTATATATATATATATATATATGTATATATATATATGTATATATATATACATATATATATACATACACACACACACACACACACACACACACACACACATATACATATTTATATATATATATATATATATATATATATATATATATATATATATATATATATGCTTTAGTTATAATCCTTTGCATTTCAAAATTAGGGTTACCATTAATGCTTTGAATTATAGTGGCTATTTACCAACTACCCTCATTAATTATTTAAGCTTTATTCAAAAAATGAGAGGGAATGTGCTAATCTTTATTCTATGCTAGATGATCCACCTTGAAATACGTGGAACCATTCAAGTGGGGAATAATTCATGGTACCTTTTTGGGCCCTCAAGGAATTTTTCACCCTTTTCACTTGTTACTTTTCCTTTGTTATGGTGGTGCAATATGTCCCAAACTCTTCATGAGATGTAAGAATGCCATGTGTCATTACTTATATTTAAAATCTGACCACTTGGGTCTTTAGGGACCTTTTGAAAATTTCCCATCAAGAAGTGAATGAGGAAAATTTTAAAAGGGAATTAAATCTAAAATACCTTGAGGAGATGTGACATGGCATCAAATTTATATACAACTTCAGATACTTGAGCCCTAGAGAATTTTTTCACCTTGCCCACTTAAATATAAGTAGGATAATCATCAAAAAGGGCCCAAAATCTATAAATCCCTAATAACCCACCATGTGTCCAACCCTAGATGTAATCTCAAAATCTCGATCACCTTTTACATTCATACTACCTTTCTTTAAATGGGGAAGGGTGCAAATCCTCCCAATCCTCGATAATATTCATAGGAGTCCCCCTGAGATAGACATGTGTCCTTCATTTAGTTCATTTGGCAATTCCTCACCTTAGTCATCAAAACATGTTGAAGGTGAAATCTAATAACTTCATCTAGGGCCCTAAAATTTATTCTTCGAACATAGGGCAAAAAATCTTGCCCACAAAGAGGCTTAGTTATACATCCATTTTCTTATTATGAGTTGTTCCACCATAAAGACTTTTAGTCAGACCATGCTATTTATTTAGAATCATTAAGAGTTCCTTCCATCTTTATAAAGTGCCCTTTAGACTATTTACCCCAGATAAAAGTTCAAAGAAAACAACCTGAAAATGCCAAAAACCCAAATTGTATGAAATTATTTTAGAACTATTGGAGTGGACAGAATGTTTGATAAAAATAAGTCTTCAAAACTTTAATCCATGATAAAAATCCCAAAAACCCACTTTCATCAGGCATTGTGTTCGTGCAAAAATCCAAAAAGGTCAAAAGATAGGAATGTTTTTATTTGGTTCAAAAATAAGATGGAAGACTTTACACACTATAAACATGAATCTGACCTTTTGAAGGAAAATAGAGAGACAAGACTGGGGCTAGTGACTCAAACATTAAGACTCACCTTGTTAAAACTAAAGCATTCTTCCTAAAAAGGGCCTGACTGCTTCTAGTGAAATTTTGGGCACTAACATAGGATCTTTCTTGGGGATGTGTACCCCTAGTGGGTACATAGAGAATAGTAGATCGAATACTTATCCATTAGGCTATGTAGTCAAAGAATTTGTAACAAAGACAAGGAAGACATACCATGGGTGAACATAGTTTTTACAAGGAATAAAAAGATATTAAAAAGAGAAAGGATAAACACAAAATGTAAAAACACAACCCTACGTAGGGAAACAAAAAATAAAAGGGATATAGAATATGCATATATTTACATAGGCTAGTATGGGTTCGATCCAAAAAATGCTTGAGATTTTTACCATTAACTAGTAGTTCTAAGCTTTCTCCATCAATATCTTTGAGATAAAATGTATGGTTCCCTACTTGGTAATCAATGGTGTAGGGACCCATCCATAAGGAATCAAATTTACTGTGCTTCCCTTTGTCTTCATGTTTGTTATCCTAGAGTAGAACTAGATCACCAATCTAAAAGGATTGTTAGCATATTATTGTATTTACCTTAGGTTATTTACTAAGGTAATTTATTTTGGTTAGTTTCCTTAACCACTTTGGTTAAGAGGTTAGTTGTTTATTCGGCCTTTGTTATTTCATGCAAGCCGACATAGGTTAGTTTTATTATACCCGTCTCATGCTTCACGGGTATTTCATTTGTTTGCCTATTTAATAGGCCTTCATGCTTGGTTGAACGTTGAATGTGTGCTTTGCTATTCTCAATCTCATTTTCTCTCTGTATTTTATTTAATCTAATATGGTATCAGAGCCTATGGTTTGTAGAACCTGAGTGAAGGTTTGTGGAAGCCAGAGAGAGGTCGGTGTCTTGCCAGGGAGGAGCTTCAAGCGCCCAGTGGAGAGCCGAGGAGAGAAAAAGCATCACAGAATTCGGAAAACTCAACCAGAAGGTCTGAAAATTGCCAGGAAGCATCAGAAGGGTAAATAAGACCAAAAGGAAGCAAAAACAAGCTGTTTTAGAGGCTCAGAAGCCTCTGTTGAATTTATCTGTGTGCTGGGTGCCGTACGGATTCGGCAAAATCAGAAAAATTCATTTCTTCATCTTTTTCAGCAAAACAAAAGTCTAAATTGCAAGTTAAATCAAAACTAAGACACTGGTGAAAACGGTTTGCAATTTGGTTGAGAAACGGGCTCAGAATCTTCGCCCGAAGTTTCAGAGGTAGGCCAATTTTCTGATTGGCTGAATTTTTTTTATAAAATTTTTAGCCTAAAGTTTTTAATATTTCAATTATTTTTATTTTTTAATTGAAATAAATCAAAACTTTAGCCAATAAGGGTTATTGGGGACCTACCGCTGACTAATAATCACGGAAGCGTCCGGAAAGCTAAAAAATTTATCGTTTTTTGGGTTTTTTATCTGGATGTCAACGGAGAAAGAATTTTTTAAATCGAAATTGTAGTTTTCCCGATTTAATTATTTCAGTGGTAGATTTTTTGTGATCTTGCAAACGGTATTGAGTTTGTTGCTGAAAACGGTTAAGGTTGTTCAGTGTCAATATAGAATCAGTTTTTAGAAGGAATTAAAAAAAAAAAAAAAGGGTCATTATAGCTTTTCTGATTTTATCATTTTCATGAAAAACTAGGTAAAATGGCTAGTATTCAACACCTGTTACTACCAGATTATCAGAAATTGACTGGCAAGAACTTTAGTTTGTGGAGTCACAAAGTTTTGACAATATGTGAATATCTGAATATTGATCAAATAGTGCTCGGTAAAGAACAAAGGCCTGCCACTACTACCAATGACTATGATAAACGTCATCGTGAGGCTCTCATGTTGTTAAAATTCTCAGTAGCAGATAATCTAATCTCATAGGTCAGAAATGCAACTATAGCATCAGATTTATGGAAAAATTTATCTTCAAAATATCAGGATTCTGAAGCCGGTAGAGTGTTGTATTTGAAGAATTTGTTGTTTTCCACTAAGATGCAGGAAGGTGGCTCCATTTCTGAGTTTTTATTGCAGATCAAGGACATCAGTGACCAGTTGAAAGCAGTGCAGAAACCTGTTGATGAGCAAGATTTGATTGCTCTTGTTATGCAAAATCTTCCACCATCATTTGAGTCATTTGTGGGGTCCTTGCACATGATTGCTGAGATGCAGACTTTGGATTTTGAAACATTGTCTACATTGCTATTGCAAAAGGAGAGACGACAGGAGCATGCAGTGTTGTCTACATCCACTTCCACAGAGAGTGCATTCTTTATTAAGGAAAAGGGTAAGCAGTCTGGTAAAAATAGCTATCCATCAGAATCTTCACAAGTAAGTGGTAATAAGAGATCTAAATGGAAATGTTTTTACTGTAAGAAACCTGGTCACCTTAAGAAAGATTGTAGGAAAAGACAACATGATATGGCTAACCCCAGAAAGAAAGCTCATCATGCGAATGTAGCTGAAGGTGAAGGTGATGAATCACCAGATTTTGCTTTCATGGCTTCCAGTGGTAATTCTGTGGTGGATCGAGCTTGGTACTTTGATTCAGGGGCATCTCGCCATTATACATGCCATAAGGACTGGTATGTGGATTTTGTTGAAGATAACAGTAGTAATGAATCTGTATCTTTAGGAGATGGTACAACATATTTTGTGAAAGGATTTGGTAATGTTCATATAAGTTTTAATGGTACAGTAAATTATACTTTCAAGAATGTTAGGTATGTACCGGATATGAACAAAAATCTTCTTTCAATCAGTGAGATCACCTCAAAATCTGATTTTGTTGTAAAATTTCAAGAACAACAATGTTTAGTCACCACTAAAGATAACAAGATTATTGCTGTTGGGATCGGTGAGAAAGGCTTGTATAAGCTTGCAGATCCAATCAAAGCAAAGGAAAGTGCACTTGCAGCAGTTGATAGCACAAGTTCACTATGGCATGAAAGGTATGGGCATTTGAATTTTCAGTATTTGACTACATTGAGTAAGACTAAGATGGTTAAGGGGATTCCTTCTATTCGGCATAGTCATCATGTATGTACTGGATGTCAGTTGGGGAAGCAAGTTAGACATTCATTTGATGTTGGTAAAGCTTCGAGAGCAAACGGAGTATTGGATTTGGTACATGCAGATTTGTATGGTCCAATGCAAACACCTACCCCTTCTGGTGCCCATTATTTCCTGTTACTGGTTGATGATTTCTCTAGGAAAAAGTGGGTATACTTTCTAGTAAAGAAATCTGATTGTTTTTCTAACTTTCTTACTTGGAAAGCTATGGTTGAAAAACAGGCAGGACGGCCAGTGAAATCTCTTAGAATGGATAATGGGGGTGAGTTCATCTCAAAACAGTTCAAGGAGTTTTGTGCCACTGAAGGCATACACAGACAATACACTACACCTTACACTCCACAGCAAAATGGAGTTGTGGAAAGGCGTAATAGGACGGTGATGGACATGGCTCGCTATATGGTCGAAAGCAGAAATGTCCCATACAGGTATTGGGCAGAGGCAGTGAATACAATAGTATACATCCTCAACAGAAGTCCTACAAAAGCTTTGGAGAATTTGACTCCAGAGGAGGCTTGGTCAGGTCGAACTCCAGATGTAAGTCATTTCAGAATTTTTGGTTGTGTAGCTTTTGCAGTTATTCCTAGTCAAAAGAGAAAAAATTTGGATGTAAAAAGCAAAACATACATGTTTGTTGGATATAGTGATCAGTCAAAGGCCTACAGATTACTTGATGTTTCTACTAACAAAGTTGTGGTAAATAGAGATGTCATAGTAAATGAACAAATGCCATACTTCACAGCAACTGGTCAAGTTTTAGATATTGAGTCATTGTTATCTAATGATTCCATTATTAGTCATAATGTGAAAAATGAGCAGGATTCTTGTTCATCAGTGGAATCACATTCCAGGGAGGGAATTGATACAGGTCATTGTGAGGTTCCAGCATCACAACCAAAGAAGCCAAAGTGGTATACTACCACAATTGAAGCGCTAAAAGAAGGAGACTTGCCACAAGATGTGGAAAGTAGAAGACTGAGATCGGGAAAGCAGTTTGGTAATAGAGGTGAGCATGTTAATCTTGCTCTAACAACTGATGTTTCACAAGTATTTGAGCCTAATTCTTTTTCAGAGGCCAAAGGGAAGTCTGAGTGGGAATCAGCTATGCAATTGGAATATGATTCCTTGATGAAAAATAATACTTGGAAGTTGATGGAACTACCACTAGGGAAGAAATCCATTGGTTGTAAGTGGATTTATAAGGTAAAATACAAAGCAGATGGTTCCTTGGACAAACACAAAGCCAGACTTGTTGCAAAAGGTTATGCACAAGAGGAAGGGGTTGATTATGAGGAGACTTTTGCTCCAACCACCAAGATGGTAACTTTTCATTTGATTATTGCTATTGCTGCTCAGTTTGGATGGCAGGTGCACCAAATGGATGTAAAGAGTGCTTTCTTGAATGGAGATCTAGAGGAGGAAGTCTACATGGTTCAGCCACAGGGTTTTCAAGTTCCTGGTAAGGAACATCTTGTTTGCAGGTTGATCAAGTCCTTGTATGGACTTAAGCAGGATCCTCGAGCTTGGTATACAAAAATAGACTCATATCTTAGGGAGTCAGGTTTCAAAAGGTGTAACTCGGAACCAACTCTCTATGTAAAGGTGTCTGGTGATGATATCTTGATTCTCATTATATATGTTGATGATATAGCCATCACTGGGAGTAGTACTAGTCTCATTCAGCAAATGAAAGCTGATGTTTGTTGTACTTTTGACATGACAGACTTAGGACTACTGAAATACTGTTTAGGTGTTGATTTTTGGCAAAGTGGTAATACTATATTTGTGTCACAGAATAAGTATGCTAGTTCATTGCTAGAAAGGTTCAGAATGATGGATTGTAATCCAACTCACACACCTATGGAAACAGGAGCTAAAATTTCAACAAACACTGATTCACCTCCGATCAATGAAACAGTGTATCGGCAGCTAGTGGGTAGTCTCATTTACCTCACTACCACTAGACCGGATATTTGTTTTGCAGTGAGTTTTCTATCTCGCTTCGTGTCTAAACCACAGGAAGTCCATTGGTTAGCTGCAAAATGAGTATTAAGATATGTCAAAGGTACTCTTGACTTTGGCATACTGTATAAGAAGTCTGTAGATTTTGAACTTTTAGGATATTCTGATTCTGATTGGGCAGGTTCAGTTGATTCAAGAAAATCTACAACAGGGTATGTTTTCACTTTTGGTTCAGGAGTTTTCTCATGGCAGAGCAAACTACAAACTACAGTAGCATTATCTTCAACAGAAGCAGAGTATAAAGCTGTGGTTAGTGTAGGTTGTGAAACCATGTGGATAAAGAAAATTTTGGAGGATCTTCAGTTTGAGTCATCAAAGCCTACTCCAATTTTTTGTGACAACCAAAGTGTTTTGAAGATGGTGAATAATCCAGTATTTTATGCCAGGACCAAACACATTGAGGTTCACCATCATTACATCTGACAGTTGGTTACAAATGAAGACATCAGTCTCTTCTACTGCCCCACTGCAGAGCAGCCAGCTGATATAATGACCAAACCACTTGGTACAGACAAGTTCATAAAATTTAGAGATAAACTTGGTCTTGTTTCTAGTTTAGTCATTAAGGGAGGGTGTTAGCATATTATTGTATTTACCTTAGGTTATTTACTAAGGTAATTTATTTTGGTTAGTTTCCTTAACCACTTTGGTTAAGAGGTTAGTTGTTTATTCGGCCTTTGTTATTTCATGCAAGCCGACATAGGTTAGTTTTATTATACCCGTCTCATGCTTCACGGGTATTTCATTTGTTTGCCTATTTAATAGGCCTTCATGCTTGGTTGAACGTTGAATGTGTGCTCTGCTATTCTCAATCTCATTTTCTCTCTGTATTTTATTTAATCTAATAAGGATCTTGGGGTGACCTTATCAAAAATCCTTTTGATCCTTTCCTTGAACTTTAAATTCTTCTGATGAGCTTGTATATAATATTCATCAAGCTCTATGATCTTGTTAACCCTTTCTTCATAGTGGTTTATCTCTACTTCATCCTCAACTACTTACCACATGAATTGGTAAGTAGGTAGCTGTAGATTCAAGGGTAAATTGGATTGAGATCCATACACAATATCAAAGGGGATTTTTTGAGTGGATCTCTTGGGAGTTAACTTATTAGCCTAGATAGAAAACTTCAACTGCTCACCCCATTTCCTTTTGTTGGCATCTAGAGTCCTTCTAATGATCTTTAATAAATTATTATTAATGGACTCAGGTTGCCCATTTCCTTATGGATTGTGATTGAAGGCATATGATATATAAATTCCATGATCTTCACACAATGCAACTAACTATTTGGATCTAAATCACATGGTATTGTCACATATAATTTTAACTTGCACTTTAAATCGATAGTTCACATTATTCAAAAGGAAATCAATGACTACCTCATGGTTTGATTTTATTATAGGTATTGCTTCAACTAATTTTATGAAATAATCAATAGTAAATAGGATACATTTATGACCAACACTCAAATCATGTAATATTTCACCCATGAAGTCCATTCCCCACTGCTTGAATAGTCCCTCAATAGAAACTACTTGTAAGGGAAGCAATTTGGATGCTTTCATTCTCCCAAAGAACCGCTAACACTACTCACATCTTCTTACCATGGAAGTAACATATTTAAATAGTGTGGTCCACCAATACATAGCCCTAAAAATTTTATGTACAGTGACTTTAGGAGTAAAGTGACCACCACACACACCACTATGGAACTCTATAATTAGTTAAAAAATATCACTTTCCACTAAGCATCTCAAGAGGACACCATCTAGGTTCCTCCAAGATAGATCATCTTATAAAAAAAGATATTTTTGGGATACCAAATATAAGGTCCTCCTTTGATTTTTATCTAGATAGGAAGGTAATTCAAAGTCTTCAAATAATAGACTATGTATTTATACCATGGATATTTGTTATACTTAGAATTAGGGTTATTAACCACCCCTTCTACATTATTCACCTCTACATCTTGTAAGTTAGTTTCAGTCATTAGCTTGGAAAGATCCATGCCTCGACTAACTTAGTATTTCGTATCTCTAGGTCATATTCTTAAAGTTTATTGACCCATCAACATATTTTGTCAATAGTCTCAATCTAAGTTAATATGTCCTTCACTATAGTGTGAGGAACATAAACTATAATCTTTAAACTCATAATGTAGGATCTAAATTATTTGAAAACTTTTATGAGAGTAAAAGCTTATTTCTTCATTATGGTATAGTTTAGTTCAAATCCCTATAATGCCTTAATAAAGAAGGTAATTGGCTGCTCATGACCCTCATCATTATTTTATAGTAACACTACAATAATAGTATGTTTAGAGGTAAATGAAAAGATATAGAAATATTTTCTATAATTAGGACTAGAGAGTACCAGGGTAATTTTCAAAACTACTTGGATGTCCTAAAATGATTAAGTAGCTTTCTTCTCCCACTTTACAGTTTGATCCTTCTTCAACATTGAAATGATAGGTAGAGTACTTTTTGAAAAGTTGGAAATAAACCTCCTAACAAAGTTGATTTGGCCAAAGAAATATTAGATACCTTACTTGGTCTATGGTATGGGTACTTTGTCAATGGATTCTACCCTTTTTGGATCTATCATCACTCCTTGTTGAGACATAATATGACCCAATAGATTTGCCTTTTGTACTCCAAAATGGCACTTTATAGGATTGAGGGAGATTTTAAACTCCCTGCATTAGATAAGCATTTGTTCCAAATGCACCAAGTGGTCATCTCTTTTCTTGGAGTATAGTGAAAGATACTAGCTGATTAATGTCATCCTAATAAATAATGATGAACTAGTTGATTAATCTAGTTAGAGCTATATCCATTACTCTCTAGAAGGTGGCACCTACATTCATTAAGCCAAAATGAATTTAGACATATACATAAGTGCCCCATGGGGTAGTGAAAGTAGTATTAGACCTTTCAGACTCCTTCACAACCACTTGGTTATAGCCAAAAAATCCATACAAAGTTGATAATAGTTTAAACCCTGTAACATCCTAGAGCATGTTATCCATGTTAGGCAATGGATAAATATTTTAATGAAGCCTTCTTCAAGTTCTAAAAATTAACATAGAGTCAAATGTCTCCATTATTTTTTCTAATAGGGACTAGATTTGCGACCCATGATGAATACTTGATGGGTTGGATCATCCCACCATCCCTTTATTTCTTCCTACTTTTTGATAGCCAAGATGGGATTGATAGGCCACTATTTTTGGTAGAGTGGTTTTGTATCAAGGTGGAGGGGGATAACATGCTAGAATAATTCTTTCCTATAAGCTTTCAACTCTAAATATGATCATGCTAAATAGTCTTGATATTTCCTCAATAGCCTGATGAATGCTTCCTTCTCTTTCTTGCTCAAGTGATTACCAAGCTAGGTCTTCCTTGGATTTTCATCTATCCAAATGTTAATCTCAGTCACATCCTTTGATATATGAATATTTATAGATTCGACCCTATCAGCTCCATCAAATGATGATTAAAGACTCACCAATCCTCTAGGGATAGTATTGGTCTTTAAATGGATAATTTCTTTCCCATATAAGGTTTCTTTTCCATCAAAGACATGTACCATAGAGTCTAAATCTATAATGGTTCCTTCAAACTCATTTACACAACACAAAAACCTTCTTATTTGATAATCATTATCAAAGACCTACCAATGATTGATGTTATTTGTGATAGAAGGTCTTACTAGTACATCAACCTCATACTCATAAGAGGGGTTCCTATGAAAAACCTGAACTCTGTAGCTCTCTTTGCAAGCATATATACCACTTGATTAAGATCTTAGGTGTGATACTCAATATTAAAAACATTAATCCATTCAAAGAAGTCCCATAAAATATTTTGGTATTGCTTTAATCTTTCTATTCTGTGGTGTAAATAGATTAGACTTGATTTACCAATAGTTTTGAATTGCCCTTAACCATCAACCTTTTGAGTCCATATTCATGGGTGATTTAGAGGCCAATAAAGAGTGTATCATATGATACAACATTTTTTATGCACTCAAAGGAAAATTGGAAGGAGTATCTATAGATTTGGTCATTAGGAGCATAAAAGACAACCCTAGTTCCATTTCTAATGTTTGAACATGATCTATCAAAATGCATGGTATAGATGGAGTATTCATCAATAATACTAGATTTGGGAGGAAATTTCACATATTCAACACTTCCCACAAAATTCCTAATGTCTATATCCACATACAATACTTCATTCAGTTGGTATTTGGGATCTTTTAGGATATGAAGCATTTGCAACTCCCAATTTAGGAAAACCATTTTCCCATCTAGAGGTATGGTGCCATAGGATAAGTGCATCTAGACACTATCCCCAATACTAGCATCCCATTTCCTAGATAGAAACATACCCCACTTTGGTGGATGATATACAACAAAAATATCCATACTTAAGAATTTACTAGGGTATTGTGTGAGCTACACCACCAGTCCTTTAACCACATTAACAATAGATACCTATCTAGAATCCATGGTGAGGCATCATCCATATGCTACATTTATCCTTATACAAATTTTGTTTAGCATAACTAGTGGCATAATATTTCAAAATGCACTAGAGTTAAATATGCAATTGTGGACAATCAAATCGTTAATCAGTAGGGTTGTATAGAATGGGTTTGCATCCATCTAACTTTATACTAATGTTGTCCCTAAATACACCTCCAAGTGATGTTCAATAAATTTTGGGGTGTTCTTATTTTCCATAAGGGAAATGAGAGAAATCTTAGCTTGGACTATTTCATTGGAAGTGACCTTTTTGGTGAATCCTAAATACTTGAAATATCTTCTCTAATTCTCTAAAATTCTAAAAAAATCTATGAATGGTACCATGACCTTTAGTTGAATCAAAACATTAGCCATGTCACAAATATTATACTTGGGAAAAGGAGTGTTAGCAAGTAAACTTGTAACATTCTCACTTGGGATACACCCCTTAAGAGTCAGGGGAATAAAATTAGGAGAACCAACACTCTTAACTTCACTCTTGAAAGGAGGCTTCTTGGGTTCATCCTTTTTGGGAATGCTAGACAATAAGGGAGTTCTATTTTTGGCCTATGTACCTTTTAGCTTGACATTATATGGTTCAAAACTAGTCGTGATGGAATTTTGGACATCCTTATTTCTTTTGGTCTCTTTGTCTTTAGTCTCTACTTTAGGGGCAGGAGAATATTTATCTTTAGGAGGAACATTCTGGTATTTACTTCTGAAATTGTACTCTTTATTATCTTGGGCAATTATTGCATGGATCATCAATTTCTAGTCCTCAACTAATGGAGGTGAATCTCCATAATTTTCTTTCATCATTGATATTAAAAAATCAAAGTCATGAATAGGAAACTCATATTCATGCATCATGTTTATTTCATAGATGAAGTCTAGGTTTGGGACCCTTATCTTATCGCATGCTTTCCAAAAACTTTTAGTAGTTTTAGTGCTCATTAGCTCTGTAGATGGAGAGGCTACCATCTCATCTAGTTCACTAAATTGGAAAGTAAAATGTCCATATTATGGGGTATATATATAATTAGGGACATTTGAGGCACTCTTAGCTTCCTCTATGGTGGTACAACTCTCCATTTATTAGAAATCAAAATCCTTCTACATCTTGACCATCATCATCAGTTGTGTTACATGAGGGATGAGGGGGGAAACACTTATCACATCAGTCAATATCAAAATTGAATGCATTGACCTTTACAACTAAAATATTGGGTACTTCTCTTCTTCCTCCCTGATTCTAGTTTCTTTCATGTTTGTGATCGCTTACAAGCCCCTTTCCATTGTCATTATTCCTAGTCTTGAAATTTAGCCATCTTTTCCCCTCTTGTGATACCTTCTATCATCATGGGTAGAAGGACAATAAGATAGCCCCTTCTCTACTCTGGATAATGTGTAAGAGATCTCTTTCATAGTAGTGACTAGAGTCTTCATAGTTTCCTTGAGATCTACACTCTTGTGGGAAACTTGAGGCTTCTTTAGATTAACCAACTTGACATCATCCCTCTTGTTTAAAGGCTTACCCATGACCTTGATGCTATTTTATATTTAGATAGACAAATTAAAATACATCCTCAGATTTGTGGGAGCCTTATCTCTAAGATTATAAGCCACTTTCTTATCAAATGCATCAAAATATTTAATCAAGGAAGTAACACCACTAGGCTAGATTCCCTTTGGTATCCTTCTCAACACCTTACTAAATCTAGAATTGAAGTCCTTTACACACCTATTAAGATTCTTCTTGAGGATCTCAAACTCAACAAGAAATAATATGGGATCAATGCTATCACCATATTGTGTCTTAAAAACATCAATCATAGCTTGCCATTTGTCTATGGATGCATTAGGGAGGGATTTGAACCACTCATAGGCCTCATCTTCAAGTGTGTTCCCAAAGATATTTATACATACATATTCTATATTTATTTTTTAATCTTTAATGACATTTAAGAAGGCTTTCAAATGCTATTCCCAAAAAACTACATTGTTCCCTTGAAACTTAGGAAATATATTTCTAATCTTCATAACAACCTCATTGGGGAAACTAGGCATACCATTAAATATGATATGTCTAAACCTTTGGATAACAAATGGTCTGTGTATATTAGCTAGACCTTGATCTTCCTCTCTATCATCATCATTTTCCACATTAAACATTATCCATTTCAAGTCACAGTCTCCCATCATTGAGTCTGAAGATGAACTAGGAGACGGTTGATAGTGGATACTATGGGAAGGACTTGAAGGTGGAGAAATAGAATGGAGCCTTATTGGCCTAGTATAAGGAGAAATAATCCTTTGTAGAGAAGGAGCTTGACTTGTAGGGAGCTCATATTTCTCTGTGGTGATTTGATATCTTTCAACCAAAGGGATATTAGAGAAAAGGGGGAAAATACAATGGGGGATAAACTGATTAGGTCTTACCTGATTGCCTGAACTTTGGCCTATAATAGGCTTTGACACTTGTCTTCTTTTAGATGGAGCTTTTAACTTATGGACAAGCTCTTTAGAAGGGTTTTTTTAAAATGAAGACCTAGTACCCTCTAGATTTATAGATCTAAATAAAAATCTTCAAGACAGGGAAGAGTACATATATTAGGCACTGATCTTTAAACCTTGATGATATAGAGTCACCAAAAGAATAAAAAATTCTAGACTAGAAAAAAATAAAACTACATATAATAATTTATAGAAAGAAAACCTTCAAACATTGAAGATAAATCCAAGAACATTGTAAAACTTCTCACAACACATAGATAAGCATCCCCAATGGGGTCACTAAGAAAGGATGCAAAGATATTAATGAACTGAAGATGAACAAATCAATGTAATAACAATAGAGAATGAAATAAACAAAAAACTTATATGTCTCTCTATAAGTATTTTTGATAACATAGGTGACAAGAGATGTCCCTGAGAATGGTGTCAGAAAGATGTTGGTTCTCAATTTTACACCTCTATCACTTGGCCTTGCACACTTGAAGGTGGAAAGCAAATATGGAAAACCTTCTTAGTATGTCATTGTAGTTGGGGAAGGGTTTAACATCATGACTAGATTGTGCCTATAAAATGACTGGGAAACACCTACAAAGGGTATGGCCAATTCCTTGCTACTTTTGGGTTTGCTTGAACTAAGGTGAGAAGACCAACATAGTGGCTTTCTCACATGGAGATATTCTAAAATTCAAACTCTATAAATATTATTGATACAAAGAGACATGAATATGAATAAAATATAACCAAAATTTCTCACTTCACCCAACAAGGGTTGTCACATGGAGTGAGCAAATGTTCTAGGTTAGACACAAGCTAATAAAGATAGATATGAATA
This sequence comes from Torreya grandis, assembly GCA_037957365.1. Taxonomy (NCBI): domain Eukaryota; kingdom Viridiplantae; phylum Streptophyta; class Pinopsida; order Cupressales; family Taxaceae; genus Torreya; species Torreya grandis. The sequence goes on along the minus strand of JARHVA010007688.1, from coordinate 138,124 downwards.
TGATTGTAACTTCCATTCTAAAGAATCTTCAATAATAGGGGGATGAATAATAGATTTAATTATGATCTTTAATGTATGAAATATAAACACATTCCAAGTATACAATATTTATGTGCTCGTAGGCCAATAACACTTTAGATATGTAGAAGGTGTGCTATGTGCAAGGTAAAATAAGGTAAGACAAAAACTATCGATTAATAAATATTAAAAGTGGAGGCTTAACATATGAGCAAAAAGAAGTTCAAGTAAATTTATATATCACCTCTATTAATAAATGTAGCACTAACTTTGAACAAATGGAACTGAACCCATGCATGAATGATATCCTTCTAGAACACCTCATAATTGAATCTGTAAGCTGAGGACTACCCTTAAAAAGGCTATCAACATCTTATTTCCAAATCTCAAGGTAGAAATGGTTTTATAATCTAGATATACTCTCTAAATGACTACCATAAAGATGAATACATTAGATAACCAATTAACTAAGCATGTAAAACACACCATTATTCTTCAACAATAGAAAAAGAATGGAAACCACCAACAAATTTCATTTATCGATTGAACTAAAAATTCATATATTGTGTAGTTGACAACATAAAAAATGTACACTATGCAAGAAAATCCTATAACAAGGGAGACATGTGTGATGCTCTCAAATCTTGCTAATGATTTTATAATAGAAACCAAATTGGCACTAGGAATGTTATACAGTGAGAACTCTTTGAGGTTATAACTCTTGACTCAAAATTTTAATCTACCTCTGTAAATAGACACACCCCCTTTACTTATACAATTGAGTTAATCCAAACATATTCCTAAGGATACTCCAATTGGAATATTCCTTCGTGGGCCTAGAGTCTATTACAATTCCTTGGATTATGTGAGTGATATTGTGATGATGGAAAAATTGATCCTCCATTAAGGCATAACATTTATTCTTATCCATGTGGAAGATAATCTTGTAAGATAAAAAACAAACCTTTGTCTTCTTGCACAAAAAACAAAACATCCCTTTTCCAATGTAAAAATATACAAAAACTACCTTGAAAGGGAAGTGCCACTATTGGGTGAACTAAAATGGTTTCCCAATGGGAAATGAGAAAATAAAAGGGAAGATAAGGGAATAGGGAAGTGAAGAGAAAGGAGAGGTGGCACCAAATTAGAAGAAACTAAATTATTCAATTAGGTTCTGGAATTGATCTGAATGATGGAGTCCTTAACCAACCTATTTTTTTATTTGATATATTCTTTGAGCATGTAGGTGAGAATCCCTTGGTTTGGGATTGCTTGGTAGTTAAATATGACTCTATGTTCTTCAATCCATGCAATAATCTATTGAATTGTGGTTTACTTCTCTCCAATAAGTTCCTTGACTCGGTCACAAGATTTCTCTAGTGACACTAATTACTTATCTTATGGATATCAAAATATTCTTATGGTGAATCAATAAGGTTATTTAGAGCAACACACACTATATCCTCCCCCAAGTCATTCATGCTATCAAGGATCACTATCTTCCTCACTATCACATCTATCTCCCTTGTCATAGTCTTAAGAGACTATTCTTCTCCTTTAAGATCAAAGATTCCATCTTTGAGCATCATCAAATGATGCTTGATTGTTATTTGATATTCACTAGGATTTATATGATCATTTAGAGAAATTATCTTCTTTGTAATCAAAGTATCCATGCTCATCTCACAAATCTCTTCTACCTTCCATTGATCTTCCTCCCATTTCTTGGTGTCTACTTCATAGGAAAACATCTAGGCATCACACTCTCTCTTATTTTATACTATGTTACTTAAGCATTTAAATGTTGAGTGGATTATTTCTTTCACCCTAGTGTCCAAGTCTTGTTGTCAGTATTTAGTTTCCCATCCTTTGGTATTTGAATCATTAGTTTGGATAAAGTTTATATATGCAAAGGAGAGATGGAGAGGACCTAGAGCTATGATGTTAGTTGGTGTTATTGCCTTAGACTCATTTAGTAACTTTTTCAAGCATTGGATCATAGCCTAGTTCTCTACCTTAAACTTTTCCATGGTGGCCTTATCTTTATCCATCTTTTGAGCCACCATACTATCAAAAACATATGAGCTATGTTTCAGCTAATTTATAGATGGCTCCACTAAATTGTAGTTATAGACGGTGTAACTTTCAATTGGAACATCCTTATTCAATTCATCAGGTCGAGGGATAACTATCTTGAGATTCCTTTCTCCCATGGTGGTGAAGGTGTTTATGGAATGTGTTTTGGCCTTTTTAGGGGGATTAAAATTATGTGCCTAAGTGATCTTCATTACATCGATCTCTCCTATTTTGACCATAATGTCTCACTTTTCCTTGACTTACTCTTCGACCCAAAGAAGGCATCTGGTTTGAAACACCATTGAAGTGGTAGACATTATTGATGGCCTCAAGATAGTGAAGGGTGGTGTCAATAAAGCAATAGATGTAGTGAGTACCATAGGTTTTGGCTATGGGATCAATACAAAATGTTTAATCTCCTCATTACTCTCTTTCTCCTCACCACCCTTATCTAATCCATTCTCCTTTTCTAAGATTGACTCTATCTACTCAAAAACATCAAACTCTAACTTGGCCAGATGAGATTCCTTGAGCAAATTCTCAATTTAACTTCCCTATTCTATTGACTAGATATAAGGATACATGGTCATTTCACCTTATGTATTTACTTGGGCCTTAGGCATGGATGAGGCTATGGTGACATCCTTGCTATGTTTAGGTAGCTCTTCACCAGTCACAGCCTTAAGACCTTTATTATGTGTTGGGTCATGGACCTTGATGAAATGGATAAGGATTTGTGGTAATTAAATCGAAGTGACATCTCCTAAAACACCCTCCTCAACATCCTTATTAGAATCACCTAATTCCTTATTTTTTTCTATATGGGTGGGGGTACTCATTTGTAGGTTTATTCCCCCACCTTCCTCTGAACTCACATTTTACACTAGTGCTAGATTTGACACATTTGGAGGGGAAGGGCCATATTTTGGTACCTTTAGAGCCATTTGTAATCCTATTTGCTTAACTACCACCTTAGATACGGTGTCACCTTGAATGTTATGCTTTAGCTCTTCTTTATCTCTTTCACTGGACATATTTAATTATTCAACTCCACCCTAATTACCTTGGCCTAGTGGTTGGGTGATGACATTATCAAAAAATGTCTTCATGTTTGATGAACCCACTTCTTTTTCTTAAGGGGCCTCAGCTTGCATAGCCACCTCAACACCATGTTGTACAAAATTGTCAAAAGACAAAGGATAATTTGAGGTTGATGCCTTCCTCATCACCTTAGATTTATATTATTGAGGGTCCCTCTTCTGAAAATAGGCCCATCATCAGGGCCTTAACTAGGGTATGGTGCCTTTTCCTTGGAGTTTTCTACCTAGTTTGTTCTTATGGAGTGAATGGACACTACTTCTTTATCACCTCGAACATAGGCCTACCTTCATCCGAATCCTCATCATCACTCATATTCCTTACCCTATGGGCATATGAGTTTTGGTCCTCCTTCCTCTTTATAAGGATCTCCTTAGAACGTAGGTCCTTAAATATGACCTCCTTCTTCTTCACCAGGGACACACATGAAGGTTACAGTGCCTTTTTCACTCTTTTTTTTGGGTTGATCTTCTTATTCCCCCCTCCTCTCTCCCTTTAGTATATCTTTGGGGGAGGGGTAACTACCACTTGTTACATTGGTGGAGTAGGTTGAATATTTATTTTATTGACCATGGGGATGGCTATTGGAATAGCTTGCATTTTTGTGGCTCCCTCTCTTGAAATGGATATGGGGCTGACACTAGCCAATGTAACCTCCCCCATAATTATTTTATCCCATTTTTTTTCTAAGGTTTTCATATTTGAAAAAGATAATCCATCCTTAGATTACACTAATGTTATTGAATCCACATCAATCAGATTAGTGAAATTAACATCACTAATTTTGTGTTTTCCCTTACCTTTCATTGTTGGTGGTGGAGCCATAGGATCACCGTTATATTTTAGAAGGAAAAATCTCATCTCCTTAATTTTATTGAGTTATTGGAGGGTAGGGGTGTCATATGCACCAAGATCCATCCATGTTCCTTTAGCCACATGGAAGTTCTTCTCATGATTAGAAATGATTTTTAGGGGATAGAATCATTTTCCTAAACATTAAAATTTACTTGTGAGATGGTTTGGGCTTCAATATTAGTTGTATTATACACAAAAGCCATTGTCATCTTGTCAGCTTCCATGTCCTTAGGAATGGGAGTGATGTTGTAGGCAATAACCTCCTACACCATTAGCCTCATATACTCTAATTTCTTGACATCCTATTTAGTGGTGTAGTTAGACCAGATGTCTTCATAATGTGATTAATGTAATATCACATTAGTCAGCATATTCACCAGCCATCTAATGTCATAATTGGGCCTCGGTGGCATCTTATTAATTGCATACTAGCCCATTTCCTGATCAAATCCCTTCACCTTGGTGAGTGAAGGACATGAATAATATATAATTACAATGGGAAATTTTAAGGAATTGTTAATATTCTTGGTTTCTATCATTTTATGTGAAGGCACGATCTATCAACTCAACTCTATTATTGCCAATTTATCATCTAGGTACCTTGGTAATTTGTGTGGGCACCTTGAGTAGCCACTTACCTAAATATATGTGAATGTCTTAAATTAAATATAGGAGGTACCATATTTATGAATTACCTCCTTTGCTATATCATACATTCTATTGAGTCTTCTCAAAAGAAAGAAGACACTCACCATGATGTTGAAGAAACAATTGTACACCCTATAAAAGTTCTTAAAACCATCCATGGTGATTTTTGGGTATATCTCATAAATTCTCATCTTATTAGGGTTCTTGGTGAGCTCCTAAAATGTCCTATTGTGCACCAAGTTGTACATAAAATAAGAGGACATGTAGAAAGTAGCTATAAATGCCTCTTTTGAAAGAATCATAGAATTAAAGCTGCATCATCTCCTTGTGTAGATTGTCAGTGAGGATAGTGGCCTAGTCTAGCTTTTTTTTCTTCTCCAATATGCATATTAGGATTAGGAACATCCATAACTAAAATTTTTCCATGGTTGGCAAATTTTAAACCTTGGTGGCCATGGTAATGAAATACTAGGGAAATTCATTGAATTTTTCCATCTTCAAACTCTTAGACATCCTAAAAACCTTTTGTCTCCTCTTGGCCAGCTAGCAGGTATTGACAATGTCCTAAATTGCCTTATCATTCTTCTCCACATATTTATAGCATTCCTCCATGGTGAGTGTAATGATTTTGGGCTAGGTATGAATTCTAAGCATAGTGATAAATTCCATAGGGGTGAAAGAGTGACAACTAAATGGATACCATTAATAGTGGTCCTATTGTTTGGTTAGTATACTTGAACACATGCAATAATCAATTTTGGGTATGGGGAAACCAAAGTGAATGCTATTTTAGAGTTGATATAGCTTAGGCCAACATTATCTACTACTTAAGGGGGGTTTATATGGTATAAGGAATTCAAAAATACCACAATATCTATCCCCATGACATTTGTATCTTTAATCCCATCTAAGATAGAGATAATGATGCCCTTTATAGAAGTTGAGGATGTCACTATTTATACCCTAGCTTCCTAGTTCAATACTTCAAATTTTTATGAGATCTTCACTCAATTAACCTTTTAAATGCCTCTCAAATCCTCTCAAAGATAATAACATAAGGAGCTGAAAGAACACTTACTATTCATCTAGAGGGTGACACATAATAGGAGATGAAAATCTATGAAGGAATCATTGTAATCACTTTTTCATGCTACACATAGCTATGGTACACAAATAACTAAAAGGCACAAACATAAGATATAAATTTAAAAGGTGGACATAAATGAAAACAAATGCTTTAGTTATAATACTTTTCATTTAGGAATTATAGTTGCCATTAATGCTTTGAAGTATAATAACTATTTTCCAATTACCCTCATTAATTATTTAAGATTTATTCAAAAAAGAGAGGGAAAGTGCTAATATTTATTCTACTCTTGGTGACCCAACTTGAAATACATGGAGGAAATCAAGTTGGGGATACATCATGGTACCTTTTCAATCCCTTGGGGACTTTTTTATTGCTTTCACTCATTACTTTTCCTTTGGTACGGTGGTGTAATATGTTCCAAACTCTTCATGAGATATAATAACACTATGCATCATTACTAAAATTTAAAATCTAGGTGCTTGGGTCTTTGGGGACCTTTTTAAATTTTCCCACTGAGAAGTCAGTGAGGCAAATTTCAAAAGGGACTATAATCTAAAAGACCTTGATGAGCAACCATGTGGCATCAACTTTCTTTGTAACTTTAGATACTCGATCCCTAGATACTTTCTACACCTTACCCACTTAAATATAAGTGAGGAAATCTTAAAAAAGGGCCCAAAATATATAAATCCCTAAGAACCCACATCGTATCCAACCCTAGATGTTAGCTCAAACTCTCAATCACCTTTTACCTTCATACTACCTTTATTTAAATGGGGAAGGGTGCAGATCCTCTTGACCCTTGATAATATTCATAAGAGTCCACTTGAGATAGATATGTGTCCATTTGGTTCATCATGAAATTCCTCACCTTAGTCATCAAAACATGTTGAAGGAGCAATCCAAAAACTTCATCTAGGGCCCCAAAATTTCTCATTCAAACATAAGGCATCAAATCTTTCCCATAAAAGGCTTGGCTATACATCCATGTTCTTATTATGATTTGTTCTTCTATGAAGACTTTTAGTTGAACCCTTATCTTACTTTATAATCATTGAGAGCATATTTCATCTTTATAAAGTGCCCTTTGGACTCTTTGCCTCAAACAAAAGTCTGAAGCAAACAACCTAAAAACACTAAAAACCCAAATGGCACAAAATTATTTTTGAACTATTAGAGTAGATAGAATATCTGACAAAAGTAAGTCTTAAAAACTTTTGTCCAAGACAAAAATATTGAAAAACCACTTTTGTCAAGTATTGTGTTCATGTAAAAATCCTAAAAGGTCAAAATAAAGGAAAATTTTTATTCAGTTCAAAAATAAGATGGAAGACTTGACACACTATAAACATGAATCCAACCTTTCAAAGTAAAATAGAGAGACAGGATTGGGGCTAGTGAAAAAAAATTAAGACTCACCCTATTTAAACTAATTTATTTTCCCTAACACGGGTCTGATTGTTTCCAAAACAATTTTAGGCACTAACACCACCTTTGGTCTCCATGAGTTCACTTACCTTCTATCTTGCACTCTAGGATCTTGATAAAATCTATTTTGTCTTATAGGCCTTTTCTTCCATAATCTAGCAATGTGACCTCTCTATTCATAGTTATATAAAATAGTACTCCTTGGTAGAAACTCAACATGTCTTACCTTTTTTGTACAAAAATTATCAATGTGTCGAATGTCATGATAACTAGAATAAACTACTCTCATTGAAGAAGACTTACTTTGCCTTTCCTTATTTGGACAATGATTATCAAAGTATAATTCATTAAGATAGTTGAATCACTTAACCTTTCTCACACCTTTTGAATTATGACCCCCATCATAGTCCATGCAAAATCATTCCTAACAGGTCTCTTGCATTCTCTATCCCTATGACCAAATTGATTACATGTGTAGTAATAACCATTAAAACTTGCATACCTCATGCAATTTTGTTGTCTGATCTGATCTATCTTTAGTATATCATCACCTTCATTATTTATCTGATGATTCACCTTTTAATTCATATTATATTTATTCACATTAGTCTTCATCTTGTCTTGAGATGCAGTCTCTAGTTCTTCTTTGTATCCAAGACTAGTCTTATCACTTTCACACTTTTGATCATTTAGAATGTTATCTAGATCACGTAAATTCTTTTAAAATATCAAAAATGACATTAACTTAATATATATCTTCTCTAAACCATATTTTAATGACTCATTTTCAATTACATGCCTTACACATTCATCTTCTTTAACTTTTAAGCTTGTAGATATAATTTCTAATTGACAATTAAGATACTTGATCATATCTTCATACTCCTTGACATCTTTATCCATTATTTTCTTAAACACATTGAATTATTCCTCAAATTCCTTTATTTTATATTTCATCTTCTACTTGATCTTGTTCTCAATCTTCAGTTCTTCATGAGCATTAGTTAATGCAGTCTCATAGTCCACCTCATCTTCATCATCATCTGAATCACTCCAAGTAAACCCATTTTGATGTGAGCAACTAACTTCCTCAATAATGAATAGATATTCATCTTCAACAATACTATCATCTTCATGATCATACTTTGAGTCACTAACTTCACTCTCATCTGATGAGCTTCAATCTTTTTTGGTGTAGAGACTCTTCTTGTCCTTGAAGGACTTCTTGTTATCAAACCTTTTGAATCCCTTTTTACTTTTATCAAAATTTAATTTTATCTTTCCATCATCATTAGCTTGATCATGATCTTCATCATCATCCTTCTTATACTTATGAGATCACTTATTAGCAAAATTTACTATCTCACTATAATTTGAGAATTTGAGGGGTAGTTTACCTTTATACTTGCCTAAACCTATTCTCAATTTCCCTGAAATAAAAGCAATTAATTCATCCTCATATATATCAAGAATGTCATCCTCCTTTATTTTATTATCTTAGAACTTCTTATTTGTCTTTTTTTAAGTCTTAAAAGTTGCTTCCTTCTTTGGTGGTATATCATCATTCTTTTTCATCTCATATGTAGTAAGTGTGCCATGAACTTGATCTATCTTCAATTGAGTAAAGTCATGAATCTCTTCTATAGTAGATAATTTCCACTCAAACTTAGGGGATAGAGACCTTAATACCTTTGAAAAAACAATAGCCTCTTCAAGGTTATCTCCAAGATCTTTGATGATCATAATCTCATTAACTTTATATATAAAAGATTCCATAGTATCTTCTTTATTCATCTTAATATTTTAAAATTATCTTTTGTGAGTCTACAACTTAACAAGATTAATCTTTGAATCTCCTTCATAAATGATCTACATTTTATCCCATATCTCTTTAGTAGATTTACAATAGATGACCTTGGTGTATTCAATCTCTAAAAGACCACAAGTGATAGCTTTCATTTCCTTGGAATCATTCTCAAACAACTTCTTGTCTACAACACTATATGGAAGAATAATAGGAACAACATATCCATCCACAACAAATTATTGAACATCCAAACCTAGAGACATAATGTATTTCCTCATCCTGTCACTTCATAATTCATAATTATATCTATTGAACATTGGTGATTGCTTAGTAGAGAAACTTCCTTGATGAATACCCATATTGTACCTCGAATAATCTTCAAGTTTTTAAGCCTTTAACAAAGGACTAGGATTAATACCAATTGTTAGAGGTAAAATAACTAAGAGGTAGGGGGGGGTAAAATTAGTGAGCCTAGATATTTCAATTTCAATTGCATACCTTTAAACTATTAACCAATAAAAATATATCATCTTAATTATGAAGCATTAACAAGAGATCTCATTCGTTCAATGCATACACAAGATCAAACACATAACACATAGTTCCTTTGGGAAACCCTCATGGGGAATAAAAACCACTGTCAATCTACAACACATGGACTACTATCCTAAAATAAATTACAAACATGAGATTGATCAACTCCTTTACACCAACAAACCTTGATCATATCCTCCTAACCAAAGGTATTTAGAGAAATACCTATTTCACAAGGAGAAACTACCCCTAAGAAAGATCAATTCCTTTAGACCCTCTTTTAAATAAATCCACGTTAGAAATTATGTCTTCAATACCTGATAATGGATATATGTTTTCTAAACCCTACATAAAATCTCTCTATCTCAAATAGGCCTCTCACATAGGCATGCCATAATCTCTATCCTTCTTTATTCAAACTATCCACATATACAAACTCGAACCTCTTTTCATATCCTCAAATTAAAAGAGAAATATTATAGAATTAATAACATGGCCACTAGGTCATACACACTATCTTCAATATTTTCCACTCAATTAATTATCAACTTGGCACTCTACCTCTCCTTTCCTCCATAAATCTCACATACACCTTGCACTCTTTCAAAAAATCTTATCACAAAAAATCTAAAAATAATTATCTTTGATTTCACTATATATATATATATATATATATATATATAGATATCATGAATTATCAACAACTTGGTTGGACATAATACATGCCTTGACCCTTAAGGCATCTTACATAGGTCACACTTAATCACAATCAACTTTCAAATTGGCCGAAGTCACTTTTAGGTCCTATGGAGACCCATTTAGCTCTTTGAAACTTCTCTGAGTAAACAAATAACTTAAGAACACTTTCCAAAAGCATGAACCCATTATAAATTATCTATAGGTCCTCATCAAGTGCCAAAAACCATCACATTACCCTTTATCTTAAGCACACAAATCTCTAACACTCCTTTGTACACACAATCATTATGAATGAAAACACTATCGACTTGAAAATCTTTGTTCATACTAGATATTATTGATAAAACATTCATAATGCACACATATCATCCTTATGGAGTCTACAACATGATTCAATAGCTAATTCATCATTAATATTGGAAACAACATCAATATTAACTCAAACACTATTATCAGGTCACTTTAAAAACATGCATAAACACATAGTCAAATTTGGATCTCAATAAATTTGTCTACACATAAAGATGTTCAAATCCATATTTTCAGATGTTCCTTGGAGTCCTCTACATGTTTTATTTTTAATTCATTATTAAATTCTACTTGGATTGAAAGTTATGGCCCAAAAACTAGATACTAATCTTTCCTTCATAAATTCAAATATTTAAATGCAAATGGTCACAGTTAAATTTCAAACCTTATGCTTGCATCTTGTGTCCTCACTGGTCAGATTAAACATTCAACATCGATCTTGTTCGATATTTAACACATAGGTGCCAATGCACAAATGTTAAACCTTGAACATGATGACCTAATCTCATACAATCTAGAAACTTTGACTCAATTCACTCCATCAATATTTTTTATGTATCTAATTTTTTAACAATGCTAAATAGCTATCACTTTAACTTCTTGACTTTAATACACACTATTGATCTCTATCTGTACAATCACTTGCTCATCATTGATCCTTGGATGAAGCTCAAAATTTATCTCTACTTAGCATTAAACATAAAACACTTGGCACCATCTTGCTACTTCATAACATCTTGGAGAAAAAATGCATCATATATCTCTTCAAGAGTTTCTTGAACATTACCTTTTGTAAAATTGACTAAGGGGAGCATTGCAATCTATTTGAGAAGCCAAATTTAAACCTCAATAACTTATTCTATGTTTAGATGCATGGTCTAAAATTTAGACCATATGATCTCCTAACATAGGATAATATATCCATATAAAAAAATGATCCTATAACCTTTACACATGTGATATATAATGAAATTAAATGCTCACTTAGATTTTTCTACCACAGAGTCAACTATGTCAAAATCTACCTAGAAGGTCAACTTTACACATGCATATATTTTGATGGACCTCATCACATGACCTAAATTTTAGCATAAATCAACTTGGATAAAAAATAATTAAACCCATATGATCATATTATCCTAATATTTCCACATGTGTGATATGTTCTACCATACAAAATTCTTACTCAGCTCTTTCTTACCTCATGCAAATTTGGTAAAGTATGAGAAATCACTGTCAAAATGCCTATGAGCGCAACGTTGCACCCACATATTTTTGACCATAATTAGGTGCATGAATTGAGATTTATCACATAGAAACTAGGGATCACTATGATCATAACCATATGAAAAATTCTCCCTGACTCATCTACATGTGGTAATGATGGCATCAACAAACTGCCTACTCAAATTTTTTGCCACTAGACCCAAACTATCTAGATGAAAACTATGGACAACCAGATTAATTAAACTTATGAAAATAAGTAATCAAAGTATATAAAACATATTTGGAACATTTTACACATCATCAAAACACCATACTCATCCATGAACATCTCTAACCATGATAAAACTAATGATCAACCAAACCAACTTCAAACACACTAAGATAAACACATTGCACACTTTGTAATTGTCACTTAGGCTATCAAAGCACTTCATACACTCACAAAGACACCTTTATGACATCACCATGACATAAAATATAAATCTCCAATAATATCCCCTTTTTTTATGTCAATAATCATCATTCAACTCACCTTCTTTTCTTCAAGCACTCTCACAATAGGAACTTTTTCCTCCTTTGACATAATGAAAAGTGGGCACCAAATGATATTGAGGACCTAAAAAGAACATAAATAGAAAATTTACATATTAAAAATATGATACAAACTCCCCCTTACCTTGAGCCTACTTCTTCTAGCCTTGACAACTTCCTGCTTACTCCATGTCAACACTTACTTCAACCACCAAGCACTAAAACTAATGAAGAAAGAACATAAAAAAAAAAATTTAATTTAACTTAACAAGAAACATATAAGAGAGACTCCACCTAATATTTATGATCCATTTCACCTTTTGAGCATCTTCAAATCTCCATACACCATTAAGAACCACCATATAAGCTTACTAGCCTTCTCTCTTAAACCACCTCAAGGAGCACCAAGAAAAGGTCATGCCATACAAAAAATAGGAAACGTGCTTTAAAAAACCTTGAGAACATACCTTGAAATAATCATGCCTTGATCTTTTGGAGAAACTTGAACAAAATGCACATCTTCAAGACTAGGAATGTCTATACTCCTAGTAGCCCTACCTCAAACTTGCAGAGCTCATAGCTTTCAATAGACACATATTCGAGACCTAAAACTTAATATTTATAACACTATTATATTCCCCCTTGATCAAACTAATTTTCAACAACTAGTTCATCTTATGAAACACACTTCCTTCATAAACCTACTACCCAATTCAGCCTCCAATTTGATAAAAAAAATAATAATTTAAGAACCACAAACCTTCATATCTATTTTAATATTTATTTGACAAACCTTTTGGCCCATTTAACATATTAAAAATCCTTAGACCTCAACTCATAAGGTAGACCAATTTTCTAGCAGAGCCCAAAACCCTATAATCTTAAAACAAATAAGGTCAACACAATATCTTCCATTCAACATCCACCTCTGAAACTTCTTATACACTTGGAGAAAACCATTACACACTTCTAGGCCAAGATTTGAGATTCCACACCATTGGGAACCTTGACTTCCTATAACCCTTTTTATGACCTGTAAGCTCGTAAGCATAAACTAGGAAACCCAAGAGCTAATAAAAATATCCAATTTGACTTCAACATACCTTCAGATCACAAAACCACATGGATCATGCTAGAATAAGGTTAATATAAATTTATATATAAAAATATCATATTGACAAATAAAAAATCCTCCTTTGCCATCTAGGAACCTTCAATTTGACCCTGCAGATTGCTCTATATATAGTTATTAACATCATGACATCACCTCAACATAATTTACACATGGACATACTTGTTCCAGCTAAGAACACTCAAATATAGTATTCTAGGACCATCTCAAGAGCACCATAAAAACACTTACTTATCCACTAAAATTAGTCTCTTAAGAAGCATAGATAGACACATATTTTGCACAACTATCTTCTAAAACAAAGTGAAGTCAGGAGTGGCCCACATCTCTTCAGTAAACATTGGAATCCTATTATAGCTATAAGACTCCTTGATCTTTTTCTTCTTCTCTTTAGTCTGAACTATGACAAATAGTTCCTTTTTTATATCACTCTCCTCTTATAATATAGAATTGATAACACATGGAACAACTACAGAATCTTGACATACCTTTTCATTTGAAGCATCAACTTTGCATCTTATAACCTCATCACTAGGTACAGATAATATGTTCTTTGTATGAAGCCTGCTCAACAAAAAAATGATGTTCATTTGGATCCATACACATCTCAAGACTAGCCTCAATCAATACCTTGGTCTTTTTTGTGAGCTTGGTCTCTTTATTCACACCCTAAGCAGTCAATGAGAGCTCTTAACACTCTTCAACTTCTATGCTATTCTCCACCATAGAAAAAAAATTACTTGGACCTAAAAACTCATCATAATTCTTACTTACCACCTTTGGTCTCCATGAGTTCACTTGACTTCTATCTTGCACTCTAGGAGCCTGATAAAACCTATTCTATCTTGTAGGCCTTTGCTTGTAGAATCTATCAATGTGACATCTCTATTCATAGCTATAGAAAAGAATACTCCTTGGTGGAAACTCAACTTGTCTTACCTTGTTTGAACAAAAATTATCAATGTGTCCAATGTCATGACAACTAAAACAAACTAATCTTTTTGAAGAAGACTTACATTGCCTTTCCTTATTTGGATAATACTTATAAAAGTGTCCTTCATTAAGATAATTGAAGCAATTAACCTTTCTCACACCTTTTTATTGATGATCCCCATCATAGTCCCATGAAAACTCATTCCTAATAGGTTTCTTGCATTATCTATCCCTATGACCAAATTGATTACATGTGTAATAGTAACCATTAAAACTTGCATACCTCATATCATTTGATTATCTAATTTGATCTATCTTCATTATATCAACACATTCATTATTTGTCTAATGATCTATCTTCAAAGTTAGACTGTCCTTGTTTACATTAGTCTTCATCTTGTCTTGAGATGTAGTCTTTGGTTCTTCTTTGTATCCAAGACTAGTCTTATCACTTGCACACTTTTTATCATTTAGAATGTTGTCTAAATCACTTGAACTCTTTTCAAATCTCAAAAATAACATTACCTTACTATATATATTCTCTAACTCAGATTTAAATGACTCATTTTCAATTACATACCTTACACATTCATCTTATTTAGATTTTAGGCTTGTAGATAGGATTTTAAATTGACAACTAAGATGCCTGATCCTATGTTCATGCTCCTTGGGATATTCATCCATTATTTCATCAAACACACTAAATTACTCCTCAAAGTCCCTAAATTTATATTTCATCTTTTTATTGATCTTCTTCTTAATCTTCAGTTCTTCATGAGCATTAGTCAATGTAGTATCATAGTCAACCTCATCTTCATCATCATCTGAATCACTCCAAGTAAACCCCTTTTAATGTGAGCAAATACTTTCCTCAACCATGAATAGATCTTCATCTTCAACATGACCATTATCTTCATGGTCATACTTTGAGTCACTAACTTCACTCTTATCTGATGAGCTGTAATCTTATTTGGTGTCGAGATTCTTCTTGTCTTTGAAGTAATTATCTTTATCAAACCTTCTAAATCCATTTTTTATTTTATCAAACTAGAATGTTATCTTTCCATCAGCATGACCTTGTGCTAGAAATTAAAATATATTTAATTCACCATAAAATGACATAATTTTTTTTTAAATGTGTAAAAATCAGATTTAATTATGCACTACATGCATCACAAAAATAATTCCTCAAATCATAATAAATGAAAGTAATAATGGAGAAAATAAAAACAATAATAACACATAAAATATATCTATCATGATTCACCGAATGTGGGCTATATCCACCAAGAATGTCCTCAATAAAATTTATAAAAAAATTATATTACAAAGAAACTCTCACAGAGATAGAATATCTCCTCCTAAATTCACAAATGAATTCACTGAATTGTTGATCCAAATCTATCAACAATCATACACACATGCTATGTTTCACTTGCACCTATATAATAACATACCAAAAGCTACTATATTGCACCCTGTAAATAATCACATTTGCACACTATCTTTGTTATTTGCAAAAACTATTATATTAATTCTCATCTCCACCTATATATATCAAAAAAATAATAAATACACCTAACAAGGAGAAAAATCACCATCCTTATCCAAGATAGGCTCTATCCAAAAGGTAACATGCCATATTTGACCTATTCAAGCTTATCCATAAGCTCCATTAAGAAGGAACACACCATCCTTATCTCTCATCCTCCAAAGGGCACAATTTACAATGTAATGTGATAAGAACCAACTCCTTGAAATAAGGAAGTCAGTCCTACTTCCAATAAACATGGAAGTCAACATGAAAATAAATAAAGATAATAATTAATTCCCTAAAAATAAGGAAATCAGTCCCACTTTCAATAACATGAAAGTTAATATGGAAATTATTAAATAAATATTAAATAATATTCCACTCATATGTGGAGCACATGAAAATGTGCTCCCCACATCCTTAGAGATCTCTAAGCCCCCAAAATGTACCATCATGGTCATGTGATAGCCCCAAAGGGCTCCATACTCAATAATGTCCCACTTGAAAACTATTTCTCCTGAACATAATCCAACACTGCTCCATGACCACTAGGCCAACCAAATATAAACATAGTCTCATCTTGTCCAAGTGACCACCTTGGTCATCATATCCATAGGATTTTGGTTAGCATGAATCTTCTCTAGCTTCACCATGTTCTCCTCCAAAGCTTTTCTAATGAAGTGATAATGTAACTAAATGTGTTTCATCCTCAAGTGGGAAGTGGAGTTATTTTCCAAATGAATGACACTCTGAATATCACTGTATAGTCTCCCAAATTCCTTATTATGCCCCAATCTTTAAAAAAATCTTGTAACCAAATCATCTCCTTGATAGCCTTTATGGTAGCAACATACTCTACCTTTGTGCTTGATAAAGCCACAACCTTATATATCCTAAAAATCCAACTAACTGTTGTATCTCCAATAATAAATATATAACCTATCATATTCCTCCTTTTATCAATATCCCCTACCATATCCGAGTCCACATAACCATGTAAAGTGGTATCTAATCTTCCATAACATTATGCAACATCAATAGTTCCTCTTAAATATCAAAGAATCCATTTCACTACTTTCCAAAGCTCATAACCATGATCACTCATATAACTTCTCACAACTCCCATTGCTTGGGAAATATCTGGCCTAGTACAAACCATGGCATACATCAAGCTACTAACTACTGATGAGTAAGGTACCTTGGGCATCTTAATATTTTTAAACTCTATCTTAGGACACTACTCCTTTGATAATCTAAAGTGGCCTGCCAAAGGAGTATTAAAAAATTTAGCATCTAACATGCTAAACCTTTCCAAGAATTTCTTCACATACTCTAATTGGGATAAAATCAACTTCCTCTCCTTTCTATCATGATTAATCTTTATACTAAGGATTTTATTCACCACACCCAAATCCTTTATAGAAAAGGAGTCACTAAGTTGTTTCTTGAGTATATGAATATGTTGTATGTAATTTCCTACAACTAACATGTCATCCACATATAAACATAATATAATAAAATAACCATCATCAAAATGTTTGATGTATACTCAATTGTTAGATTTTCACCTTTGATATTCTTATTCCAACATAAAATAATCAAATTTCTTATACCATTGTTGTGAAACTTATTTCAGGCTATACAAGCTCTTATTTAGTTTGCACACATAGTTCTCCTTCACTTTGACCTCATATCCCTATAGCTTCTTCATATACAACTCTTCATCTAAATCACCATGAAGAAAATCTATTTTCACATCTAACTATTCTAAGTGCAAATCCTCAACTACAACTAAACCAAAAATAGTCTTAATAGAAGTCATTTTTACAATAGGAGAAAAATTCTCATCAAAATCAATACCTAATTTTTGTGCAAACCCCTTTACCACTATTTTGGCCTTATACCTTTTTCTCCCTTCATCCTCTTCTTTTATTCTAAAGATCCACTTGTTTGGAAATACACTCTTGTCCTTAGGTAGCCTTACCAAATCTCACATTTGGTTCTCTATGAGAGATCTATGATCCTCATCCATGGCTTTCTCCCACTTCATCTTATCATCTACCTACATTGCTTCTACATAACACTCTGGTTATCCATTGTCAGTGAGTAACAAATAATTCAAAGGAGAAAAATGTTCAGGTGTTCTTCTTACCCTAGAAGACCTTTTTACCATAGGAGTTTGGGGTCCTTGTGTAGAAGGTTCTTGAATTGATTTATTAGATACTTTACCATCTACAATATCATCCAATACTGTGTACTCTTTTTGTTCCTATTCTTGTTCTTGCAACTCATTCTTATACATGAATTTTTCATTAAAGATTACATTTATAGATCAAAATATTTTCTTATCTTTAATGTTTCATAGATGGAAACCAAAATCATCCTCACCGTAACCAATAAATGTGCATTTATCTAATTTTACCTTTAAATTGGTCCTATCCTCTTTCTTAATAAGAGCAAAAGCCTTACATCCAAATATTATAAGTAAATAATAATCAATATTCTTACCAGACCAAGATTGTTCAGGAATGCCTCCATCCAAAGGCATAAAAGGTCCTTTGTTAATCAGATAAACTACCATGTTAACTGCTTCTTCCCAAAATTGTAAAGATAACCCTGTATGTAATATCATGCTTCTAACACATTCCATTATTTTTCTACTCATCCTTTCTGATACCCTATTCTACTATGGAGATCCTAAATTGTATTTTGCCTATGGATTCCATTGTTATAAAAATAATCAAAGAAAAAATTACTACAATACTCACCTCTATTATCTGAACTAAGACATTTCAACTTAAGACCTATTTCATTCTCATCCAAGGATTTCCACTTCTTAAAAGTGTCAAATACATTATATTTATTTTTAATGTAATAAACCCAAACATTCTTAGTTGTATCATCAATAAAAGTGACATAATAATTGGAACCACCAATAAAAGATACCTGAGTTGGTCCCCATACATTTGAATGTACCAACTCTAAATTTTGCTCTTTCTTTATGGGTTTAACTTTCAATAACTTATCTCTCTTCTATTTCTCATACACACAATCCTCATAAAATTCTAAATAAATCTACTTTAATCTATGCAACTTGTCTTTTAAGATCTCTATGCCCTTATGGCTCATATGATCGAGCCTATAGTGCCACATAGTTGTATTTTCATGTGCAACAACTAAATCACAAGAATAAACACCATTAGTCAAATATAAAGTACCAAATTTCTTACCTCTTGAAACCACAAGATCACCTTTGGAAACTTTCCAAGAATTTATATTAAATATTACCGAACAACCCTCACTACCCAATTTCCCCACTGAAACTAAATTCCATCTCAACATAGGCACGTGTCTGACATATTTAAGTAGCCATGTGTTCCCATTATAAATTTTCACATGAACATAACCTTTACCTACTATCTCACATTGTTTATCATCGCCAAGATAAACATTTCCTAAATTCTCTTAAACATAATTAGTAAAATAATGCCTATGTGGGGTGGTATGAAAAGAAACCCCTGAATCTAATACCCAAGACTCAGGAAAATTATCCATATAAATAATTAGGGCACCCTTACATTATTTAATTTATTTCATATTTAACTCATTCATTTCCTCTTTGTTAGCAATCTTATCATGAAATGACCAACAATCCTTCTTTGAGTGTCCACTCTTCCCACAATGCCATCATGTCATCTTGGATCTAGATCTAGATTTAGATCTACCCTTTGAATTTTCATGATTGCCTTTACTCTTGTACTTTTTCCTCCCTCTAGTTTGAATATAAAAATCATTACCTAAAGATGATTCACCAATGCTTCTCCTTTCTAATAATCACACCTACAACATCCTCAAAATTTAAGCTTCCCTTGGTAGGGACTACATTACTCACAGCCATAACCAAGCTATCCTAACTATCAGGGAAAGAACACAAAATCAAAAAATCTCTAACTTCATCATCAAGATTAATTAAAATATAATTTATCATACTTACAATATATTAAAATAATTTAGATGACTAGTAATAGAACCATTCTTAGACATTTTCATATTAAACAATCAATTCATAAGAAAAAATTTATTTGAATTAGAGGGTTTTTCATATAAATTTATAAGTTTATCCAAAAGATCCTTTATAGTTTTATAATTTGAAATGTTAAATGCAACATAAGATACAAGGCATAACCGTATATATCCTAATGCCTTTCTATCAAGCAATGACCAATTCACATCACTCATACTTACAGGTTGTTGTCCTTTCCCCTCTAAGGGGAGATGAAGCTCCTTCCAATACAAGTAATCTTCCATTTGCATTTTTCAAAAACCAAAATTCTTTCCATCATATTTATCAACCCTAAATATGATCTCTTCTCCCATAGCTCCCACTCAAGCTAATAACCCTTCCTATGATTTACCACTTCAGTAAAAACATAACCAAAGCTCCAATACCAGTTGTTAGGAATTAAAAAAATTAAAACAAAATTTAATTCACCATAAAATCATATAACTAGATTTTAAATGTGTAAAAATAGGATTTAATTATGCTAGAAAAAAATACTCAAATCATAGTAAATGAAAGAAATAATGGAGACAATAAAACTAATAATATCACATAACACAGTTCTATCGTGGTTGACCCAATATGGGCTAAACCCACCAAAAATGTCCTCAATAAAATCTATAACAAAATAAGATTACAATAACCTCTGATAAAGATAGAATATCTCCTCCTAAATTCACAAATGAATTCATTGAATTTTTGATCCAAATCTATTAATAATCATACACACATGATATGTTGCACTTGCACCTATATAATAACATACCACAAGCTACTATATTTCACCTTATAAATAATCATATCTATACATTGTCTTTGTCATATGCAAAAGAATTTATATTAAGTCTCATCTCCACCTATATATATCAAAAAATGAAGAAATCCACCTAACAAGGAGAAAAATCACCATCCTTATCCAAGATAGGTTTTATCCAAAAGGTAACATATCATATACCACATATTCAAGCTTATCCACAAGTTCCATAAAGAAGGAACATGCCATCCTTATCTCTCCTCCTCTAAAGGTCACAACTTACAATGTAATGTGATAATATCTAACTCCTTGAAACAAGGAATTCAATCCCACTTCCAATAAATATGGAAGTCAACATGGAAATAAATAAAAATAACAATTAATTCCTTAAAAATAAGGAAATCAATCCCACTTCCAATAAGATGGAAATTATTAAATAAAAATTAAATAATATTCCACTCACATGTGGAGTACATGAAAAATATGCTCACCACATCCTTGGATCTCTCTAAGCCACCAAAACATACCATCATGGTCATGTGATAGACCCAAAGGTCTCCACACTCAACACCTTGATCATGCTCTTCAACATCATCCTTATTATACTTATGAGGGGAATTATTATCAAAATGTCTTATCTCACCACAATTGAAGCATTTAAGGGGTAATTTACCTTTATACTTGCCTGAACCTATTCTCAATTTCCTTGAAATAAAAGTAATTAGTTCATCCTCATCTATATCAGGAATGTCATCCTCCTTGAGTTTATTACTTTGGAACTTTTTATTTATCTTCATTTCAATCTTGAAATATACTTTATTCTTTGGTGGTATATCATCATTCTTTCTCATCTCATAGGTAGTAAGGGTGCCATGAAATTGATCCATATTCAACTGATTCGGGTCATGACTCTCATTTATAACATATACTTTTGGATCAAAGTTGGGGGATAGAGATCTTAATACCTTTTGAAAAACAATAGACTCTTCAATGTCATCTCCTAGACCTATGATGATGTTCACAATCTCATAAAATCTCTACAGAAAGGATGCCACAATATCTTATTCATTCTTCTTGAGACTTTGAAATTTCCACCTATGAGTCTGCAACTTAGCAAGATTGACCTTTGAATCTCCTTTATAAATAATATAAATTTTGTTCCATATCTATTTATAATATTTATAATGGATGAACTTGGTGTATTAATACTCTAAAATACCACAAGTGATAGCATTCATGGCCTTGGAATTGTTCTCAAGCAACTTTTTGTCTGCAACACTAGATGGAGGAATAGTAGGAGAAACATATCCATCCATAATAGATTTCCAAACATCAAAAACTAGAGACATAATGTATGTCCCCATCATTGTACTCTAAAATGGATAATTATATCCATTGAACATTGGTGATTTCTTACTAGATAAACCTCCTTGATGACTACCCATATTTTACGTTGGATCACCTTCAAGTTGTTAAGCCTTTATGAAAGGACCTGCTCTGATACTAATTGTTAGAGGTAAAATCATTGGGGGTGAATTAGTGATCTTAGATATTTAAATTTCAATTGTATACCTTTAAAATATTAATGCATTATCATATATCAAATTCATCAAGAAGCATTAACATGATAGCTCATTCATTTAATGCATACATAAGATCAAACACATAACACAATTCCTATAGAAAACCCTCATGGGGAATAAAAAACACTCTCAAGTATGTAACACATTGACTAATATCATATAATAACTTAAAAACAAGAGACTGATCAACTCCTTTATACCAAAAAACCTTGATCATATCCTCTTGACCAAAGGTATTTTATTAAACACTTGTTTCACAAGGAACAACTGCCCTTAAGAAAGATCAGGTTCTTTAGACCCTCATTTGAACACATCCACCTTAGAAATGATGTATACAATAACTAATTATGGATTTATATTTTATAACCCCTACACAAATTATTTATCTATCTCAAACAAGCCTCTCACATAGGCATGCCACAATCTCTATCCTTATTTACTCAAACTTTCGACATATGCACACTCAGACTGCTTCACATATCCTCAAATTAAAAGAACACTATTCTAACATTAGGAACATGACCTATAGGTCATACACACCATTCTCAATCTAATTCACTCATTAACTCATCAACTTGGCACTCTACCTCTCCTTCACTCCATAAATATCACATACACCTTGCACTCTCTCACAAAATCTTTTCACAAAAATATAGAAATCATTATCTTTGATTTCACTATATATATATATATATCATGAATTATAAATAACTTGGTTGACCATAATACATTACTTCACCCTTAAGTCATCTTACATAGGTCACACTTAAACATAATCCACTTTCAAATAGGCCTAAGTCACTTTTAAGTCTTATGGAGACCCATTCAACTATTTAACACTTATCCATACAAAAAAATAACATAGGAACACTTTAAAAAATCATGGACCCATTCTACATGATCTATAGGTCTTCCTTAAGTTTTAATAACCATCACAATACCTTTAGTTTAAGCATAAAAATATCAAACACTTCTCTGTACACACAGTCATTGTGAATGAAAACATAGTCAACTTCAAAACCTTTATTCCTATTTGATATGATTGATCAAACCTTCATAATGCACATAGAACACCATTATGGAGTCTAAAACATTCTCCAATATCTAATTAATCATTAAACATCAAAAAAAAAAAAATATGAGCTCAAATACCCTTCTTGAGTCACTTGTAGAAACTGCACGAAAACATAGTCAACTTTGGAGATCAATATATTTCTCTCTGTATAATTCTAAATGTTAAAATCCATATTTATAGTTGTGTCTTGGAGTCCTGTACATATTTTATTTTTATTTCACTATCAAATTATTATTTTATCAAAAGTTATGACCCAAAAACTAGACACTGGTCTTTCTTTCATAAATTCAAATATTCAAATGAAAATGGTCATAGTTAAACTTTGAACACTATGCTCACATCTCATGTCCTACCTCATCATATTAAACACACACCATCGATCTTGTTTTATCTTTAACACATAGGCACCAATGCTTAAACATTAAACCTCAAACCTCATTTCGTGCAATCTAGAAACTTTGACCTAATGTGATCCATTGATCTCCTATATGTAGCTCTATTTTTAACAATCTTAAATATCTATCACTTTGACCTCTTAACTTTAATATGTACAATTTATCTCTATCTATATGATCATCTACTCGCTATTGATCCTTGGAAGAAACTCAAACTTTATCTCTACTCAATATTAAAAATAGAACACATGGAACCATCTCACTACTTCTTGACATCTTGGAGCAAATATGCATCATCTATCTATTTGAGAGTTTCTCAAACATTACCTTGTGCAAAATTGACTATGGGGACCATTGCAATTTGTGTGAAAATCCAAATTTGGACCTTAATAACTTCTTCTACACTTAGATGCATGATCTAAAATTTAAACCATATGATTTCCTCATATAGGAGAATATACCCATATAAGAAACTAATCCTTGAACCTATGTACATGTGATATTTAACTCCATTAATTTTATCACTCAATTTTTTTTACCATAGAGCCAACTATGTCAAAATTTGCCTAGAATGTCAACTTTGCACATGCATATCTTTTGATGTACTTTATCACATGACCTAAATTTTAGTGAAAATAAAATAGGATAAAAAATAAACAAACCCATATGATCACCTTATATTGAAACATACAAACATGTGAGATATGATACCATCAAAATGATTACTCAGGTCTTTCTTACCTTACACAAATTCGGGTAAGTATGAGAAAACATTGTCAAAATACCTAGGAGCCCAACTTTGTACCCACATATATTTGACTGCACTTATGTGCATGACCTAAAATTTAACACATAGAAATTAGGGATTAATGTGATCAAAAACTTATGACTAACTCCCCATGAATCATCCACACATGGTAATGATGATGTCATCAAACTGCCTACTTAGATTTTCTACCACTAGACCCAAACTATCTAGATGAAAACTATGGATAACCAGATGAATTACACTTACAAAAGTAGGCATCTAAAGCATAGAAAACATCTTAGAAACTTTTTCACACCCTAAAAACACAATACTCATCCATGAACATATCTAACCATATCAAAACTAAAGATCAACCAAGCCAACTTCAAGCACACTTTAGGGTATCAAATCACTTGATCCACTCACTAAGAAAATTCCATGACATCACCATGACATCACTAAAAAATATCCAACATGGGATATTAGAAGATCTAAATGATGCCAAGTAGTGAAATCTCATTACTCTATTATCATAGAGATGTTTGTACCAGTGCAAAGTCTTCAGGCTAGCAGGTTGGTGAGATAATGCCACATGACATCATCTCATTGCTCTACTATCATAGGGATGTTAATATAGATGTCAAAGCCATGGGTAATTAGGTGATCAAGATGATGACATGTGGTTCAATCCTACTACCCTACTCTCTTGGATATTTTTGTGCAACCCAAAAAAGATCCTAGAGTCCTAGGCAAGTAGGTGAGTGAGATCACACCATGTGGTACAATCCCTCTACTCCACTATCCTAAAGGTGTTTAAAAAAACTTTGAATCCTATTTTAGATATAGATGAGCATAATTGAGATATATGGCATGATCTCACTGCATCATGACTAAAACAATTAGCATAGTGTAGAGGCCCAAGTTGAATAGCAGGAGAGTGAGAAAGAGCCATGTGGTAGAATAATCAAAATTGGCTAAAAGATTAGGAACTAATCATCAAGATCCATGTGGAGTTGTGAGCCTTTATATCAAATTTTTTAGTCTCCTAATTTTTTAGATTCCATGGAGAGTGAGGAAAGGCTACATGTTCATGGAATGGAAAAAGCAAGCAATAGAGCTATAGCCCATGGATGTTGACAAGTTACCAGGTGGAAAAATGGGACCCATAAAAATAAAGACAATCACATGATGAAGGAAAAGAAAATATAAGTGGTAAAGGCACCATAAAAATAAAGTACACACTAATATTATAACTAACAAGGTATGAACATAAAATTGATGGCTCATCTAGCCATCAAAATCATCAAATGCCTAGAGTAGACTATTCATTCAATTTAATTTATAGAATCAAACCATAGATCAACTAAATCATGAATAAGATGGGAATAATTAGCATGGTGTGCATAGTGTAATTATGTGAAGAGCATAAAAGACAAACCCAACCTTAAATAGGTGTATAAATCAATTGCGTAGAAGCATGGGTAGCTGACAGTCCCAATGCAATCCTAACTACTTCGTTGTGCTTAGTAAATGAACATTAATTTAGAGCTAATTCAAATTCCAAGGTAGGAGGTTGATGAAAATATTTTCATAATGATTATTAAATCCATTTAATAACATGGTAAGTTTATGGAAAAATCAAGTGGTAAAGAGAGAAATACATTGGCATTAGGAGTAAATAAATGACTACGTAAAGCTTCATGGAGACAAGAGTTGAAGAAGGCATTCAATTATAAATTAATTCTAAAAGGAAAATGTCATGTTTGAACTAACTACAATAATGACAAGCTAATTTAATCAAATTTGTAGTGAATAATATCCTTATAATTGTAATTTAAAATCTAAATTTTCAAACTACTTGAAGCTAAATGTAATTAATGACCTTGAGCTTGAATTGGTCTATTTAAGCCCAATGGTTTATTTATAGAAAGGGTCAAGAGACTTTGCACTAAGACTTTGTCTAAATTTTTCCTTGAATACACCTACAATTGTGTCTCTATCTATGCATTATTTATCTTCTATTATATAAATATAATTTTGATTGATTATACAAACATTGTTATTATCTTGGATTGCTACTAGAAATACAATTTTATTGAGATATTTTAGTTTAATTAAGTTCTCTATTTATCTATTCTCTCTACTTTAAAATTGTTCTTAGCTATGGTGTGGACTTTGGTACTTGATAATTACATGTATGTTGGATAAAATATTATGGATGAAGTGTTTCCATTTTGTGTGCCCTTATAAGATTTAATGTTGTGTCATTATGGTTTGTGCATTAGTTGGGCTAGTGATATAGTGGTTTATTGGATCTAAGTGAGCCTTGATGAGTTATTAGCATTAATTATTTTGGTGTATTCATAATAACTTTTTCTCTACCCTACCTTGTCTTTTTACTTTTATGTTTTTTTATGAGTGATTTAATTTCCCTCTATAAATACATTTATATAATCTTGATCATACATGTAACACACTAAAGAATTTAAAGTAATAACTAAGTGTGAGCCTCTGGTGGAATAGTTCATATATTTGCCAAAACTATGTTTATTAGATGAAATCTTAGCCCTTCAATCACCAGTAGATCCTAAAAACAAGGGGAATCTATCCTATTAGGTTTGATATATAATGGATATCTTAGAACATTTGATCTAATGAGCAACTTTTGAGGGTGAGTCACTTGTTGAGACCAATAACCAACAATAAATGAATTTATAACATAAATAGTAGGAAGAGGTGGTACAAGTGTCTCATCCTAAAAAAAAATCCTCACTAACAAATAAAAGAGGAAAATAATCAATGGTAGGAGGAGGAGATGGAAAATATTCCCCATACATATCACCATAAAAAATTATAGTGTCACAAATTGGAAAAGACAGTGGAGAAACACCAACAATGTCACCAACATAAAAATATTCACTACGAGGAGGAAAATGAAAAGGAAAAGGAAATGTTGGATTTGAAGTGAGATTCTCAAAAAATTATAAAATAATATCCCAATATTCCTTAAGTAATGTAGCATGTGAAATGTCAGGCTTCAAACTATTTGAATCATGGAGACAAATGAAATTAAGTGTCTCATCTTGCAAGGATGCAAGACATACAATATCTTCCTCATCTATAGAGTTAATAAAGTCACCAAACACAACTCTCCATAAGCCTTTCATATATAAGTGCATCTACATTTTGTTTTTTCATGTAGTGTATTTGGAAGAACTGATGGGTTTAAACATATGGGAATCCATACCTAAAGACATGAAAGAAAAAATGTGAAAAATAGATAGATGATAACAAAAATTTAACCCCCAGAATAGACATCGGTTGCCACCAAAAATGCATTCATGATTATTACAAGTGGCATAAAAAAATAACTTCCAAGAATGAAGGTGAGTGAGGAAACAAGTTTATTTTCTTGTGAAAGGGTCTAACCACCTACCAAACTAAACCTCACCCTCCATCTTTGATTAGTGAGATGGAAAAAAATAATGATGAAAATTAATCCCATCAAATGAAAAAAAAAACACCACCACCACCTTAATAACCTTTACAAAAACTCTCCTTTAAAATAAAACGCCATTTACAATGCATGTATTGGGGCATTGGATGGAATCAACCTTCACCTAGCCTCTACACCTTCACAAAATATTTCCACCAACTTATAAAACATACATGTGAAGAAATTATTATTTATGTATGAAAATATTGAATGTTGAATTTTGAAAAAAAAACTCAATTTTTGATATAGCCATAGTTTGATGATGATGACAGTGGTAGTACAAGTAGTCAGAGGACCTGATAGTGGTAAAAGATTGACATTTTGAAGGTTTGTTCAGTGGGTAGACAACTAGAAATGACCCATAAAATTGAGTAGTTAGGTCACTAGTAGTGTAGACCATGAAGGATTGAAATTTGTCATAATGGAAGGTGGGGAAAGTATTGAGACCATGGTGGAATACTGAAATAACATTGAAGACTTATTTGATTCCCAATCTTCAAAAGCAAAACCTAAAAGAGTTTCAATGTTTAAAGGAGATTCTTGAACTATTCATTGGATTATTTGGAGACTATGAATTATATTAGTGAGGTGTTTACCAATGCAAATCAAGATAATACTGAGTCCAAATTAATATTATGAATACTAAAGCTTCAAGTCTAAGTAGGAGGGTTTGTGAAATAGGGTATGATTGATTCCAATCCATAGTGTTTAATGTTGATATTTTTAAAAATTACATCCTTGGATTAGGATAATAAGATAATAAGTAGGTCATGGTTAGATCAGGTCATGATATGATAGAATCTAAATGTTATTTGTGGGTGCAAAGAGCCCAAATGCAAATCAAATAGAAACCTTTTTTATGTCCAAAAAAAATTGCAACATAGTGCTTTTTTAAAAATAAAGATGGAACACATATATAAAGAGTACAGTACATGGAGGAGAGAATTTAACAAAATGATGATAGAAATGACAAACTAACGATGCAATAAAAAATGGTTGAGTAATGGTTAGTGGATATGTCACTGTTACCATGTTCGAGTGTAATATGCACTCATGAAAACCTAGTATCTCTCTTGTGCACCATTAACACAATATCAAAAGATCATTGCACACATAATACACAAAAAATAATCATGAAAATAATCATTTAGTCTCATTATTCACAATAAATATACAAATTTTATCATCCTTTATCTATAATCATCTTAAGAGAAGCACATGGAGTGCCTACTAAATAGGCAATGAGCTGGTTTCACAACAACCACTTGGTGGTTGTGATCAACCCAAATATAAGCAGATTTTTTAAATAGGTGATTAAAAAATATTGTTCTTGCACACAGAAAAAATACAATAACTAAAATAAACTCTCAACTAAGGTTAACACCATGAGTGGGTGTGAACATGGCTAAGAAAAAAAAACTAGTTTGCAAATAATGCAAACCATTATACAGTGTGAACATGAACACTCCATTAAGAAAAAAGGCAAACCCTAATATGAGATTTGATTTTATAAAATAATACTTATTGGGAACATGTTGGTATCAACCAAATCAAGTTAGTATTGACTAATAATATTGACAAATCTAGTAGAACTGACCTATGTACATGAAGATTAAACTAAAAGTTTGGGTATGTTTGTGTAATATATTTAATAGGTTTGAAAAAAATAATGAGGTTTATGTAGGTTTATTATAACATAAAAAAAGGGTTGGATCTTAAAATAGGATGCAAGTGTGAGAGAATGAACAATTATGACCTTGTTTGAGTTCTCTAGTCATGCATGGTAAATGTGTCAAGCTTGTCATTATCAAGTACTATTGTATAAAAATTGGCTGTTAAGTAATTTACTTTTTCAAGTGCTTATCTATCTATCAAAGTCAGTTATTGGATTATGAAAACAAGGAAACACCCTAGAATAATCTTGTAGTGCTCAACATTTGTCACTTGACTGCACTGACATTAATTCACATAAGGCTCAAGCCTTATACACTCACCCAAAGCACAATAGACAAAGAATTGGGGCCCACATTGGGCTAGTAGTGTCATGTTGTAGATCATTATTCAAGATAATTGGTCATCACAATAATAGTGTTGGGAAGGTTATTGGCACAATCCTTTCAAGGTGGAGTCTAATGATATGTAGGCACAAAGTCTATATCAGGTTGGTTTTATAGTTTTATGGGTGAAAACCTCTAGTTTCCTTTACTTAGCATCATTCAAGCACTTGGAGGGTTAAAGAGATTAATTTTATATTGAAGGGTCATACTCAAGCTCATGATCTTGGTGTTGATATCATCACTTAATATAGGATCTTTCCTACACTTAGATTATTTCTATACAACATGCTAACATCACCATTTACATAGAGATGCCATTAACAGACTGAACTAAAACCTTGCTAGAACTCAGTGTTCGTATATTAAACTAAGAATCATAACTATTACAAATGTTGCATAATAAATTAGCACTAACATAACCATATACACTAGATCAATACTCATTTAAGTGCATTGTCAGTCTTCATTAAACATTGTTTAGATAAATAGTGTACATGATAATTAAAATAGAGAAAATGTTCATCTAAAGATACTAAAGGCCTAGAGGCTCATAGGTGAGCTTGGTCACTATAATTGGGAGCCTAAATATAATCCATTATAGTCTTAATTTTCAATGGTTGTTGATTCTATCTGTCTAGAACCAATTATATAGAGCTTTGCTATCTCAAAGTTGCATCCCTTTCATACTAGGTTGAGCTTGGATTTATAGAACTAAGTAAAATATTCATACCAGGGTGGAGGGTGCATGCCAGGTGCTGAAATGGAGTCTTGGTTGATCATTTTCTTATATATATCACCTTGAACCCTTTGTATTCC
The DNA here is from genome assembly GCA_037957365.1 of Torreya grandis. Lineage (NCBI taxonomy): Eukaryota > Viridiplantae > Streptophyta > Pinopsida > Cupressales > Taxaceae > Torreya > Torreya grandis. The sequence goes on along the minus strand of JARHVA010007688.1, from coordinate 107,221 downwards.
AGTCACCATGTGTAACCACTTATGAATATTCCCTTTAAAACATGGGCACCAAGTAACTGCCTGGTAGTTGGCACAAGATTTGTAAATATTCTTCCAACTATCATAAAAGGTGCCAAATAGTAATCATTCCAAATGATTGACTTGTGATGAGATATAAAATTATTTGGCATGGATACATACTTATCTAAAAAGTTCCCCAAAATTTACACAATATAAAATTGCTAGCCTACCCTCGAACTAGTATTTCAATGCTCTTGGCATGCAAAACTTTAGTGTGCTCTTTTTAGTTTAGTGTTGAAGTATTCAAAGCCATTAATGGTGAGGTTGAGTTATTAAATGGTGATATATATCTCTATTATTTTGATTCTAATCATGAGCACATTCATCTTCTCCAACTCCTTCTATAAGGCTTCAAGGTTTGCCTTAGCTTTTACCACTCCATCTAGGATTTCTCCTTATTTGTAGGCCTTGGTTTGTAAGGCATGGAAGAGTGATTCCAGGATTTTTTCTTGGTCTTTGATTTGAGTATTGAAGACATTAACCTTTCTAATTATTTGGTTTTACTTTAACCTTCTCATAGTGTATACTTGTGCCATTAGATTTTCCTTCTCCCCCTTTGTCTTTTTTAGGTGCACATCTATGATTGATGCCTAGTTGGAGAAGCTATAGAAGATAGAATTGATAACATCTATGCCCTCTTAAATTTTTGCAAAGAGGTATTCCACATCTTTGATCTTTGAATCAAGTTGTTACTTTATTATGAGACATGGGTCCTCCTCTTATTTTGGTACCAACTTTTCCTTCGACCTTGGGAGCATTTTCTCCATTAGTGTGTATACCTTGTCAACCTCTAAGAAGTTTGAAGTGTTAACATCATCCAAAAAGGATGGTTCATCTTCCTCTATGCACTCATTCAATTGTTGAAAGTTTAATTTCATGGCCTTTACTTCCTCTTCTACTTCTAGCATGATCTTATTCCATCTTGAATCTCTAACATAATTAATGATGTTCTTCCATGCTACTTTGAAGGCCATCTAGATGAGTGTCTTAGCTGACTTGACTGGGTTCATTGTGTAGGGGTTTATAAGAAGGGAATCATGTCATTATAGTTACTCTATGCCTAGTATGTCCTTTTATGGCACCTCAAAATGAGGCTCATCCATATAACTATCCAAGGTGAATGACAATATTGGTGCATTATTATTGTGAAGGTTCTGGGGGGCATGTATTCAAACATATAGTAATCTTTGTCTGTCGACCCTTTCTATTTATTTTACCTTAGGCTTGTCTTGATTCCTTCCTCCTTAGTGATGGCCAACTCTATCTGTTATCCTTCCTCTTCATTGGTGCTAGCAATCTCTTCAGTGCTTCCCTTTGAGGTTCTTTCCTCTTGTTCCAATACGAGTTCTTCCTTAGACTTGTCCCCTTGGTCCATTTTTTATTCTACTTTGGTACCAGATTCACCCTCTTATTTATGCTAGGTTTCTTTAGTGCTCTCTATTTGATATTTCAAGGTGCTAGTATCACTTCCTTGTCTTTAGGTGCCCTTTCACTACTTGGGCATGCCTGTGGTTTAGCTTCTTCTACTTTGTAAGTAGGGGTGCTAGGTAACTTTGTTGTTTTATCCTCCATTGGTTCTACGCTTATGGTAACATTATTATCTTCCTTTTATTTCTTGGTCCTTTCCTCCTGGGCCTTCTTTTTCTTTGCCTTATTTATTGTTTCAAAATTTATTTTCATCTTCAACCCTTATTTCCTCAGCCTCAACCTTATCAATCTCTTCCTGGGTCATGCTAGCTGCACTCATGGCCACTCTTTTTTTATCTAGCACCAATGCCATCTCTATTTATTCCTCATTGAGGCCTATTTTATCCCACTAGTTTCTATTTATCTCCTCAATTATTAGAGGTTATATGGAGGGATCTTTGGATGAGGTACTAGGCAAATTTTCTATCTATCAAGTGAAATAATAGTGTTACTTTGGAGGGCCTCCTAAACTTCTTTAGCATTGGGATGTTCTTTTGCTACTTCTTATATGATGTAAACCTCCAGCCCTCCTTCCTAATCCATATCTTCATGCACCTTTTTATCTTCCAATTCTTCATGTGCCTCCTACACCTCTATCTATGCCAAGGTTATTATGAGCATTGCAACTAGCCCCTTTGACCTCTTTTTCTTCTCCCTTTGCTTAGGTGAAGTAATTCCTAGTGTGAAGGCCATGCACTTATTCTTTGGTATAGAGGGAGTGGATTCATCACTAGAGGTGATATTAAATTGGATGAGCTCTTACATCTCCTCAAGTCTCTCCCCCTTTTATTTTGGGGAGACTTATTTTGTGATACTAGCTCCAACTTCCCTTCATCCCCGATCTAGAGGGGGAGGTCATCATCTGTATCAGTGCTCACACCCTTATTTATCAACTTTATCTCATAGTATAACATGTGGATGTGTTCAAGTATGAATTAATTTTAGAGGGGATGAATTTCAGTGCAATCCAAGTCATCCTCCTCATCCTTTACAACTTTCCCTTGTAGTGCACATATTAGTACCACATCATGATTTATTCCAAATCTATGGTTTTCATCAAGATTTCTAAATTTTTCATGTTAGGAATCATTCTAAGCACATCCCTAAAGTATTTAGCTAAAAATATGTATGGGATCTTCAACCATCCATATCAATTATCATCTATGAGTGCTAGGTGCACTACACATAATTTATTCATAATGATGAAGGTTGCCATTCCAAACATATTCTAAGAGATATCCTATGGGATGCACCATTCCTCCTTGAATGCTTCATTATACTAGTTTCACCACCTAATTACTTTGGCCTTGTACTTATATAATAAGGTAGGGGTACGTGAAGTTTTGATACTTTAACACCAGGGAGTCCTTGTGCTCTAGGAAGACCCAAAGGTTGTCCTTATCACCATTAGGCATGTTGATCTCCTCCATTACAATTAGAATTAATATAGACCCCCACTAGAAGATCTCTCATGTTTTGTGACACTCAAGCACATTTTTCACCATTTCTTCTATAATGAACTTAACTATATTAAACTTTACCCCTAGACCATGTGGTGGGAGATACATAGGTAGGCCTTGGTGATATTTGTCCACTAAACATTAGGACATAGTTTCAAAATCACAAGGTGTTAAAATAACCTCATTTTTGGGTCTTTGATGTTTTTGATTGGGAATGAAAAACCTCCTTTGTAGTACCCTAAGAGTCACCTGATCCTTTCAACTTCAACATCATCTGCCATCATTTGGTGGATATTTTCACTAGAGTTTGATATCTTGGTGATTATTATAATGAGGTTGGATAACAACTGTATACACCTCCCCAAAAAATAGAAGTGGTCCCCATGGACATGTGAGAAGAGGAACTACATGAGTTCCTCTGGCTTCCCAAAACATGGCAATTCATAAGTTTGAGTTACATCAGTTGTTTCAAGTTTGTCTTAGATGGAGAGATAAAATAGTGTCATGCCTACTTCAATCTTAGCCCCCATATAAACCACTTAGCCTTACTCTATATCTTCTGTATTACTTGAGGTGTGGTGGTTTTATTCTTTGAGCCAATAGGTGTGCATGAAAGATGCCTAGCTCTCTCGTACGAAGACCTCCTTAGGAAATTACATCTCCTAATAGGACATTTTTGAATACACCTCCAAATCAACCTCGATGATGATAACTCCCTCTACTAGTTTTATTTTCTTCTTTTCTATGGCTCCTTCTATTAGCCACACCCTCTTAGCATCTTTATGTGCCTATGATAGGCTATAACGCATGTGCTTCTTCCTCATTTTGAATTGGCTAGTGTTGAAACATGGTCTATTTACTTTTTTTAAGCCTATAATTTTTATTGGCACATCTTATATTCATGAGATATATGACTGTAACTTCAGCTCTTGAGCTTCTCTTGCCATTAAAGGTAAACTCAGCATCACTCTAATTTTTTGTTACCTAGTTCAGACATAATTTATGCCCCACACTTCTCTATGCCAATCTTAAAGGGAATGAAATTCCTCTCCCTATTTAATCATTCACTTTTGGAGTTTATGGGTACTTAAGATCTTATTATGGTAGTGTTTTCTTGCTTTGGCTCTAGTTTTTTGGTTTAGCTCTGGTTCACTACTCTACATTTTGGGTACAAATTAACTTGAGGTTTTTAACCTAAACTAATTATCCCTTTGTTATTTTATACCCTTAATTTAGATACCTTCTTAATTATAGGTGATTAATGGTGTGGTGGCACCTCAATTTCTTGGAATTCACTAAAACCCATGAAATCCACAAAAATCCTCTACCATACACACATTCAATATAGATCTTTGTGCCTCCATCCTCACCTCAATAAATTATCCTAAAAGTATTTTTGGTGAAGTGACATGTATTTCAAATGGCCACTTCCCACCTCACTTTGGGTGGATGCTATCTTGTCTTAATGATCTTTCTCCTACACTTTGTTCACTTAGAATTACCTTTTTCCTTCCTTATGGAAACCTGGGCATAGTGCCTCACATGCATGTGATTCAACCTCCATGTTTCCATATTCTTTTCCTGATGTAATTTTATTTTAAACATGTTTTCTTATCTTGGTTGATTTTTATGCACTTTAAACTCTTTGAATTGACCTATCCTACTACATACAAATGATTTACACTGGCCCTCCAGTGCTTGACTCTATAATTTTGATCCCTTGCACATGATCATAGTGTGCATCTTCTTTCTAACTCTTATGAATTTGTATCATGTGCACCTTTATTTGTTAATTAGTGCTCATATTTTCAAAGTATGGCAAATTCCATGCACCTAGAAACTTAGGTGTTTAACCTTAATAAATTTAGAAATCATCCATGATAGACTCACCCAATTGGAGTTATAGGTATAGGTGCCAAAATATTTATTTTATGGGTCTGAATGTGCTCATTATTCACTATATAAGAACAAAAATAAAAAAATACAAGGAAATGTTTGGCTTACACCAAATATCGTTTGAGTCAGCACAACACAACTAACTTGTGATCAAGAAGTCGATGTTTGAGTACATAAGTGCCATCTTCTTGCCTATACAGCTTCAATCTATTTCCATTGAAATTTCTATGGAGTATTTCACTTGATAACAGGTACAACTTACATGCACTAAATTCCAATATGTTTGGATAACATATGAACCCATTTACTTGATTTTTATCTTTCCTTGGTGCTTGAGGTACTTGAAGTCATAGAGCAAGACCAATGATCCTTAAGTTAGTACCTTTCACTTAATATGCTTTTCATGCCATAACTTCTAGTGCACCTTCTCAATCTATTGGCTCCATCTTACTTGGGCATGCACCTCATCCAACTATTCTAAGTCCTCTAGCCTTGCACTCAGTGATTTTTGGTCATCCAAATGACCAATTATTGTAATAAATAATGATGGCACCAATAAATCCATAGATATAATCACCTCTATGCCAAACACTATTTGGAATGGTATAGCCTTGTTTAAAAACTTATAGGTTGTGTGATATGCCAATAATTTTATTGATATTCAATCATCCTAGTATTTGTGACCAATGTTGCATATCTTTGTGAGGAATGTTCCCAGTATCTTGTTGAATAATTTAGTGGTACCATTCACTTATGGATGATAAGGTGTGGTTTTATGGTACATCACCATGTATTCTATTAGTAGGATCTACAGTTTCATTAATTGTGTGCCTCTATCTCTAGTTAAATTGAGTGGACAATTGTAGCGACTTATTATGTTCTCCTACATGAATTATGTAGTAGTGGAGGTAGTGAATTTTTTGGTTAGTACTACCTTGGCCCACTTGGTGAAATAGCTAGTGGCTACGAAAACATATCTTGTGCCTATACACATTACTTTACGAGTGAATGGCCTAACAAAATTAATGGCCCATTTCTTAAATGGTGCTTGAGCAAGAATGGGGAAGAGAGGCATATCATCTTGGTGGTTGGGGTTCCCTATATGCTAGCATATTTCACATGCCTTAGTGAAATCCTTTGAATCTTGGAATATGCTTGGCCACCACAAGCCTAATTGCAAAACTTTGTGTGCCATTACATCTCTAGTGTAATGGCCTCTTGTAATACCCTCATGTGCCTCATGTAGAATGGAGTCTTTTTTGTGTTCTATAACACATCAGCATAAGAATTTATCTTGACTTAATTTACAAATTTCCCCACTAATTATCTGAAAGGGGGTAGCATAAATGATGAGCTACTTCTTCTCTTTGGTTATCATGGTCTGGGGCGCAAACCCAGACATTAGAAATGAAGATATCTTTACCAAGTCTTTAGGAACATGATGGATTATATAGAGTTACACATCTAATATGTCATCTTAAATGGGCATTGCCACATCACTAGAGTCAATGTGGGATAAATGGTTTAGTCCTAAGTTTTACTTCCTAGGTTTCACCATAACTAAGAACTGGAATTCTTGAAATAGAACTATCCATCTACAAATTTTCCCATGGAGAATGAGATTATTCACAAGGTACTTAAGTGCCTCATAATCATTGAAAAAGATGAATGGGGTCATTAACAAGTATTTCCTAAATTTATGGAGGGTGTAGAACATGGCTAGCTCCTCACACTCAGTAGTTATGTAATTTTGCTCTATCGGGGTCAATTTGTGACTTGTGAAGGAGATAGGATGATCCATCTTACCTTCACCAAGTTGTACTTGAATGGTTCCAATTTCAGAGTTGGATATGTCAATATGGATGTGGAATGGAATCATCTATTCAAGAAACTGAAGGATATGTGTGCTTTTCAACTTGAGCTTTAGAGTTTCAAAGGCATCCTCTTGCTTTGTGCCCTAGTAGAATGGGTCATTGTTGCACAATAACTCCTCTAGTGGAACTATGATCCTTGCATAGCTCATAAAATTTATATAATAGCCACAATGGAAAATAAAGGCATGAAAATCTTTTTGTGTGGAAGGAGTATGGAGCTATAGAATAATAACAATCTTCATGGGGTTGACAAGTAGACCATCTTTCCGGATGATGTGCTTAAGCAAGGTTCCAAAAGGTGTTATGAAGATACACTTTTTAAGGTTCAAGGATATATGTATTTGTTATCACATCTAAAACGTGAGGTGAAAGTTATCATAATGGTCTCTCATGAGCCCTTACATAGTCCAGTCATCAAGGTACACCTAGAGGAACTTATGAATAAAATCCTTGAATACAATGATGACCACTTTAGAGAATATGGTTGGCAGCCCAAAGGGTATTATGTTATAGGTAAAACAACCCAATTATATTAAAAATGTTATCTTATTCCTATCCTAATCATCAATTTAGACTTGATGGTATCCAAATAAACTATCAATGAAAGTATAGATTTCACAACCTGTGATTCCATCTAAAAATTTGTTAGTTAATGGATTTAAGAAGGGGTAAATGACATAGGTGGAATTTAATAGTTAGTAATCCATGTAAATATGGATGTGCCCATATTTATTAATGCTAATAACCATGGGGTTCACCCATTCTAACTCTTTCACTGGGTAGATGAATCCTATAACTAGCATATTGTCAATCTCCATTTTGATCTTGGCATGGAGATTGCAATTCATTTTGTAGGGGAATTCTTTGATAGGTCCCATGCCATACATTAGTTTTATGCTCATTTTTCCAAGGGTTGGGTTGGTTCCCTTCATGTCCTAGTAATTATGTGTAAATAAATCTTGAAACTCCTTCAAGAGTTCCATAATTCATGCGAGCTCCACATCGGACCAATATGTGCCTAAAGTAGCCACCTTTGGTTCTCCTTCCACACTGATATCAAACTAAGTGGCCTTAAGCAACATGTTGTAAGGCTCATTTCTCTCCTAATGTGTTTTCTCAACTTGACTACTCCCCTTAGTTGTTTTGATGTGGAGATGAGTAGGGTCTTCCTTATCAGGGTCACTATCATCCACTAGGCATATGAGCTTCCTCTTTCATATCAAGGATGTCTAATTTTGCACATTCTAAACATCATATATTCATCACTAAATTCACTATTGAGTGCTTTATCATCAAATAAATTTGGGAGTGCTAATCCTTTCTCTTTGAATAGATATTTTAGGTGCTCCTTTAAGATTTTAATGTCTTCAAACACTATTCTGTGAATGAATTACAATGAATTGATAATTCTAGGTTATGTGAGGAAAAGGAGAAGGTGTGTAAAAACTTCTCCATTAAGACATACCAAATAGATGTCTCATGGTTCATTTTTTTACCACATGCCATGATCATGCCCATGTCTTCAAGGTTCTTAAAAAGGCATGCACCCACAAATTCTTCAGGGCATTTGCACTACAATCAGTCCATGTTTCTTTATATAAGCATATGTACACTATTGGGTCTGAATCACTAGAGTATGGATAAATTTATAAGTCCTCATTTATTTTTTTAAATCTAGTGTAGATGGATACTTTTACATCTTTCCAAGTTGGTTAGCTAGGCCTCTGCACTGCCTAACAATGACCAATAGTGATTATCAAAGTATACACCATTGCACCCATCTTATCTACTTATTTTAGGATGCAAGACTTTAGGTCATGGATATATTATTCTATAGTATTTATCCCCTCATTATAGGAGTGTTACAAGTTTACCTTTACTCAGGTGAAACGCTCTATTCCTCTTCTTCTTATTACAAGGGACCCCTCTTTGTGAAGTGCGATCAATTTAGACCTAGATAATACTAATAGGTTTTGGTACTTTAGCATCCAATAATTGGAACATCTAACCAATGGTTTCATAAGATTCTCAACCCATCAATCACAAGCTACATCAATAGTTTGTGAGGTTGACTATCCATCATCCCAATAAATCACTCCTTAGTCATTAGGGTTGATAGTTTCAACACCTGACACCATGGTATTGTAGATATGGTTGATCTCATCCTCAAGATCAATAATTTCTACATAAGGGGGTCATGGGTCACTTGAGAGGGGGATCATGACCCTCTCCTTACTACTTCCAAAGGTCATATATTACTTCTTGAAGTGTATGTCAACATTATTCATGTAACACCATGGCTTGCTAAAGAGTGATGGATAATTATCTTGCTCAGCCAACTCAATCACTTTGAAGTTAGCATAGAATTATATACCCATAATATCTACAATGGTGCCTTTTATAATTCTACTTAGATGTGTCCTAGATTTTTTGGCCATGAAAAGAACATGAGGTGAAGGCCTCAAGGCTAGCCTACCCATCTTATCCCATATGGTCCTTATCAAGATATTGACCTCGATGCTTGTGTCCATGAGAACCTCACATATAGACAATTTTTTAATGGTGGAATTCACTAAGAGATCTTGATTGTACTCCGTTTTCTATGTATGCTTGAGCTCTCATTCCCTTTCCATGCATGGCACAATAATTTCAACTAGATTTTGCTTAGCATGTTTTAAAAGTAAATTCTTTAATAGGGGTAGAATCCCTTCTATCTATAAGATGTGCATGATCTCTATTAGCTATTTTACCTTATCCTCCTAGTTATATTTCATCTTATAGGAGGCATCAACTTATGCATCTAGATGTCATGCTAGTTAGAGTTCTCCTTACATGTTTTGAATGATGCTCATGGCCTATTATAAGACATATTTTTGGCATGCAGGGTCAAGGTAAGGCATATTTTTGGGTTTCAACTGCATGATGTGCTCTATGTGACTCAACTCCACATATTTTATGTGTAATTTTGGTACTAGTGAAATTGGTGGCTAACTGGTGAATCCACTATGAGTAGTTTCCTACATTTTGATTAGCTCTGTATGGGTTAGTTATGCCTTCATAGTCCATTTCTCTGATTTTAGCTCATGTTAGATCATTCCTATGCCTTGGTATACATTGGGTTGGCCTTTGGTAAACTTTTTATACAAGTTAGGGCATTCCTTGACCTTATGTGTTCCTCAATAATACTCAAACATTGGATGTATAGGGAAGTCATATTGATAATGCTTGATTAAAACGCACTTGTAACATGATCATGATGGGAATCTTCCTCTACTACATCTTCTACCCCACCCTATGAATCCTCTTTTCATCTTATATCCTATATTATGCTAGCCATAGATTGCATTCTACTAACCATATCCCTCATTTACTTAGATTACCTACCCTCTAGCTACTACAATTGCTTATTGTGTGCCTCTCTCCATATTTTCATGCATCTCATTAATTATGCAAAAATCAATTATTATATGAGTGTAAGCATCATACAACCAATAATATATGGTTGTGTTAATCTAAATGGTGCATTAAAACAAAGGGATTTTATGAACATCATGCACTTCATGACAAACCTCATATATTTGAAGTAATGTGTGCATATTCCTTTGAGGGTAGGTATTCCTGTTATGGCCTTCTATCTCATAGTCAGTGCACCCTAATCTACTTTGAGCATATTATGATGAATTAGCAGTCAATTTTTAGAGTTGGCTGGCCATGTATGTAATCTAAGTTTCTATGAATGGGCTGATCCCAATGTCAACACTTCTAAATATCTCAAATATAAGAATAAATTCAAGTGCTTCTCAAGGATATATGAATGTCTTGATAGAGAACACTCTTCTAAATGGTATTATCAATCCTCTAAAAAACCATTGCATGTGTTAGGAGGGGTGAATTTCATAAGGAAGATTGGAAAGAAGATTTTTAAACCTAGCATCATATAAGCACACACTCTTTGATATCCCTTGGATAATTTCCTTGAGCATGATGATGCTATGTTGTTCAAACTCGAGTATGTTGAATTCCTTAATAAATTATTGCTTAAGGTTGTCATAATCAATCATAGCCTAGTTAGGATCAAATTTCTTATACTAGGTATGAGTGTGATCAAGTAAAGTTGTGAATTATGTTGCCTTGCATTTTGACTATGTTATACCCCAAACATGCCATTGAAACTCAAATTTTAACACATGATCTACAACATTTTTCACACCATGATATTCTAACAAGTGTATTACCATATTTTAATATATTTATTATGGGGGGTACTATCATCAGAGGCACTTACCCCTTGGTACTTATCTTGGCAGTGGTCTTCTAATGCCTTCAATCATTGGGTTGGGTGTTGACCATATTATTGTGGTTGGCATCATTAAATTTAATGACATGATGCTACTCACTTGAGATGTCAGGCCACTTTTTATGGGTTGTTACCTAGTTTGTGTATTTGAGATTTTCTAAATTGGAATTCTTACACTCATGTTCTTTGTTGTCAAGATAACACCAAAATTCATAGAGGTACCTATACTTAGCTCCTCATAAGAGATAGTTTGTTTAATCAAAAAATTATACTCTAAATCTATAAGCTGATAAAAGTCAATGTGGACAATAGGGTCAGTTATCACTCTTCTTTCTTCTTGTGGGAGTGTTTCTATTCAAAATTCGCTTTTCAGATTATAAAGAGAGAAGAAACTAAAAGAAGGATGGACAAGGCATGGGAAGTACCTGGATAAAGATCGCGCACCGTAAATCCAGACGCTTGTGAGCACTCCTCTTTGGCTGTGGAGGAATGACAACTGCAAGAAAAAAAGGAAACTTGGACAAGAAAATGTTAGATAGATAGGCGGTGGGTTGCCAAGCAAAAGCTTGTTCCCGGAAGTGTGAAAACTTCCTCAAGGGAGGTCAACCCACTGATAACAGACAGATAAAAGATCAAGAAAATACAGAATGCCAGAATACAGTAGTGACAAAGAAATTAGAAAGGAAAGAAAAGACAAAATGATTACCTGAAGGAGTTGTAGGGCTGATGACAGTCGCCGAGGTCAGAAATGTCGCCGGCGTCGGTTATCTGATCTGCCGGCATCGGCTATCCTGCCGACGTCAGTTGGGGAAGTGACCGGCGTCGGTCGGGGTTGTGGCCTGTAGTCGGGTCTGAGTTGCTTTCTGGACTGTGGATGGGTCTGGTTCGTGAATGGGGTCGAGATAGAGTTCAGGGACAAATTTGGATGGACTGGGGAGTGGTCTAGTTCTGATTGGATGCCTTATGCAAGGTCTTTGTTGACAGAGGGATGAGGAAGTTGTCTGGGATTGGATTAAAAGAGGGACAGGGAAGAGGAAGATACACAGAGGACAGGACCTGAGAAGGCTTTGCAGCCTCTCAAGGGGAAGAACAGAGGGAGCAAAAGATAATAGATAGGATAGATAACTGAAGACTAAATAAAAGAAATAAAATGAAACACCAAATTGTGCTTACCTTTTTGCTGACTGAAGAACGGAGGAGTTGTTGTTGGAGCCACGAAAGACTTGTTGCAAGAAGAAAATCCTGATCTAGAGCCTTTGCACCTGTAGCTGCTGTTGCACGAGGTCCAAATGGAGGAGAGAAAAATGCCAAAATGCCAAGAGAATTTTGTTTGTGAGCTCAAGGGTCCAGGGGCTGCAACGGATGCAGAAAGGGATAATGAAGGCTGCCAACGCTGGCAGTTTCGTCGACGTCGGCCGAAGGGTCACCGACATCAGCAGTCACAGGATGGGGACAGAGGCTAAAAATAGCCTCTGCCCATTCTTGCATGCCACCGGGCGAGGGGTTATGGTAAGAACGGTCACGAAGAAGCTTAAATGGGCGTGGGGGGAAGATAATGAAGAGATTTGGCCTAATAAATGCTAGGGGGAAGGTGGAGGGATTCAAGGGAGGATCCAAGGTGGCAAGGGTAGGGTGGAAATGGGGCCACTTGATTAAAATATTTAGGTTATTTTAATCAAATGGAGGCCAAGGGTTAGGATAGGGGTTTGAGGTGGACAAGGGGGAGAACCAAGGTGCAGACACGTTTGCGGTGTCTACATTTGCCCCTTTTTGTCTTGTTGGTTGTTCTAAATGAACTGCAAGACAAAAATAGGAGTTGGTTGCCCCAGAAAAAGGATGAGGTGTTCCCCCCTCAAAGCGATAGTCGAGAGAAGGGAACCGAAGATCGAGTGTCGATTTGACAGAGAAAGGGATAGAAGAGAGTGAGTGAAAACGCTGCCATAGTCGTGATTGCGCGTAGTCCACTTCACGAGAGGGTCATGTCAAATTGTCGCATGTCGAGGGTCAAGGAGTGCCAAAATTGAAGTAACCAGGCCCTAGCATTTAGTCGTCTACTGATCGGGTCACTCAATCTAAGCTGAAGCTCCAAATGGTCATCGTGTTCCAGGTATCCAGGGCTCAGGAAGTGCTCCCAGAAACATGAAAAAGCCACAAGTAGTAGGGATCAATTGGCTCGCGATCCTATACTTGCGAAGGGTCAAAAATAGTCTGCAGACAATTCTGCTAACCAGCCGTGAGGTAGCACACACGCAAAAACAACCAAGGCAACATTGGCTTGGAAGAAGGTCAAAGAAGATACGCATGATCTCCAATGGTCATTGGTCAAGAGGATGGATGGACGAAAGGATGCGGCCGAGCTAACCCCAGGAGACCCCATGTCAACTGAGTGCTGCCTGCATAGCCCCTATGTGAAGGGCCTCAGGCCGATGTAGTTCTCCCGAAAAGGGAGGAAGGGTCAGAGGGATTGATTGGTCTTGGTCAAAGTCGATGATTGGGCGTGATAAGAGTCAAAGAAGAGAAGGTTTGTCCATCATAGAGACAAACAAAAGGGGGTGGTTGAGCTAACCTCAGAAGATGTGGTATCTGAGTGCTGCCTACATAGCCCTGGTCATAGGGCCTCAGACCAATGTAGTTCAGACTGCAAGGGTCAAAATGGTCGACGATGAGTTTGGTTGAGCGTCGAAATGATGAGGCTAAGATGAGGATAAAATGATGCTACAGATGGTGTATTCTGTAGAATTGGTCGAGAGTCTTTCATCCCTAGCAAGTTTCCATAGTCGCGATGGATGTATGCTAAAAATGAATGGAGGTCTATTTATGCTTTAGCAAGTATTGGTTTATGCTTAACATAAATTGGGTCTAGTCGGTAGTTTCCATGTGTATTGGTGTCCATAGAAACTATGTGAAATGGTCAAGGCGATGCCTGATGTCATGTTGAAAATGTCGAGGTTGGTTTGAAAATGTTGAAGTTGGTTTGGTTTAAGGATGAGTCGACAATTGATGTGGTTAAATGTGACCAAAGTGTAGAGAAAAGATGAAAGGCAAATCGCTCTTTCATTGACAAGGACCAGAAAGGAAGCATAGATAGGGGTTATAAGAACAAAAGCCCCGTTCATGCATTACGTCGTTGACCAGTGTGGTGTTAGAACGGTAATCGAATCACTTTGACATTAAAGTGAGCTTGAAGTCCCCTGAGCAGGTGATAGGAGGAGGATAGGGTAACCCAGTTTAAGAGTAGGAATAACCTTGCCCCTTTTTATAGGAGACCCTGAGACAACTACAAGCCAAGTCCGTGACTCGTTTTTTTTTTTTTTTTTTTTTGGTGCAGGCTGATCGATGCGGGAAGCCTACATAGAGATGTCTTTTGATGGTAGTGGTCATGTTGTGTAGCTGATCAATGCGGGAAGCTTCTAAGAAAAGTTGCTGTTTGTAGCAAGATTAGTCATAGCCATCCTTCGAGGGAGTGGTCTATATTTTTGCTTGATAATGTTTAAAAAGTTGGCCTAGCTATCCTTCAAGGGATCAGTCTAGTAATACAGCAATGATAGTACAGCTGTCCTTTGAGGGATCAGTCTGTCTTTTTGATTTGACTTGATTTTGTGACCATGGATATGTTTTGACATCCTGATTTGTATTTTTGATTTGTTAGGAATTTGAGTCACGGACAAGACTGTAGAAGTTCAAGGACGCCCCTTTTATTAGGACAAAGCATCCATGCATCATAAAAGGGTCGTAGAGGACTTGTTAAAGGGGAATAGGGTTGAAAGGGATGAGGATTAAGAGGACGAGGATTGCTCAAGGGACGAGCTCAAGTTACGTGTCAAGTAGACGAGTACTCGACTAACAGAAGAATGGTCGAAGATGCAACGCATTAAGAGGCTCAGGTTCTGGCCGTCCGTCAAGAGAAGACAGATGATAAGTCCCTAACCCATACTTGTGCGTGATGATAAAAGGTCCAAGCCAATTGGGGGCGAATTTGCCTCGTTTACTTCGCTCCATATTGGTCACGTGCTGATTCTCTTTGAGGACGAGGTCTTCGATGTTGAAATCTCATTCTCGTAGATTTTTATCGTAGGCCCACTTTATGCGACTTTGGTAGACATGGAGATGATTGAGGGCAGCAAGACGGTGCTCGTCGAGTAACTCAAGTTGAGCTAGGCGATCTTGACGAAATTCGTCGTTGGAGAGAATGTCATGCAGGGAGATGCGAAGAGACAGGATCTGTACTTCGAGAGGTAAGACAGCCTCTGTTCCGTACATGAGAGAGAAGGGAGTAGCACCCGTAGAGGTTCGGATGCTGGTGCGGTAGGCCCACAAAGCGAAGGGGATATGAACGTGCCAATCCCTTCCTATATCATCGACCACCTTCATGAGAATTTTGGTGAGAATTTTGTTGGAAGCCTCGGCCTGCCCATTTGATTGTGGGTAGTAAGGTGAAGAAAAGCTAAGTTTGATGCCAAATGAGTCGCATAGTTTTTGGACAGTCTTGTTTTTGAAGGACTTGCCGTTGTCGGTGATGATTTTGTGAGGGACACCGAAACGACAGATGATGTGGCTGCTGATGAAGTCGACAATTTTGTCAGCTTTTGTGGAGACAAGAGGAATGGCTTCCACCCACTTGGTGAAATACTCAGTGGCAGTGATGATGGACTGATGACGAAGAGACGAGTGAGGGTTGATCTCACCGATGAGATCCAAGCCCCACTGAGAGAAAGGCCAAAAATCTTGAGCGACTTGCAAGGCGTGGCTGGGGAGATGAAGCAGGTTAGAGTGCTGCTGACACTTGATGCAATGCCGAACATAATCGCTACAGTCTTGATGAAGGGTGGGCCAATAATAACCCAGGTGAAGGATGTGCTTGGCAACCGAGTTTCCACTGAAGTGTCCACCACAAATCCCATCGTGGACTTGCTTTATGGCATGAGAAGCTTCAGCAGAGGTTAGACAGCGAAGGAGGAGACCGTCAAAGCCTCGCTTATAGAGAAGAACCCCTAGCATGGTATAGCGAGCTGTGCGCTTGATGAAAGCTCGCCGCGCATTGCTAGAGAGGTTTGGAGGAGTGACAGAAAGAGACAAGTAGTCCACAAGTTGCTTATACCAGTCATCTTGTGGGCTAGAATTGATAGTGTTGATATGGTCGATGTGAGGAGAGATGTATGAAGGCAAAGGTACGCGATGCACTGTGACAAAAAGGCGAGATGATGATGATGAAGACGGGATATGCGAAGCAAGAGAAGCCATGGTGTCGGCAAACTTGTTCGTAGAGCGTGGAATAGTCTGCAAGAGGTAATGGTTGAAAGATGCCAAAAGAAGGTCAGCACGATTCTTATACCTCTGTAGAACTTTGTTCTTACAGAGATATGAACTGTTAACTTGATTAACGACGAGCTGCGAGTCGCCGAAGATGTTGATAGACTTGATGTGCAGGGAAAGGGCAGTCTGAAGTCCCAAAATTAAGGCCTCGTATTCAGCCATATTATTGGTGCAATCAAAGTCAAGCTTAAAAGATAGAGGCATGGGCTCCCCTTCGAGTGGGATGAGGATGACCCCCGCACCCCCACTGAGTTGACATTTGGAGCCGTCAAAGAACATGGTCATTTGGTAGACGGTGTCATCGGTAGAAAGTGTGGTGATAGACTCGTCAGGGAACTCACAGTGTGAAGGTTGGTTGTCGGGAAGAGGGGCATCTGCCAGTTGGTCAGCGATGGTTTGCCCCTTAATAGATTTCTGTTGGATGAATTTGAAGTCAAACTCAGCAAGCAGCATGAGCCACCGAGCCATACGTTGATTCTGATATGGCTTGGAGTGCATGTACTTGAGAGGGTCGGTGTGAGTGACGACAAAGGTTTTGTGGTTGAGAAGATAGTGGCGGAGCTTGGTAGCGGAAAAGACTAATGCCAAACAGAGTTTCTCGATATGAGTATATTGAGTTTCATAGTCGACCAGTGTTTGGCTGATGTAGTAAACCGCTTGCTCATGATGATGCTCGTCTCGGTGCGCGATCATGGCACCTAACGAATGGTTGGTAGCAGAGATATAAAGGTAGAAGGGTTGGTCATCTTTAGGTGGAATGAGGACTGGTGGAGAGACCAGATAGCCTTTGAGGGCTTCAAAAGCCTCTTGACAGCCCTTATCCCATTTAAAGGAGACGTCCTTCTTAAGGAGGTGATGAAAAGGTTGGCAGCGGTCTGAAAGCTGCGAGATGAAACGACGAATGGACTGGAGCTTCCCTTGTAGACTACGAAGCTGCTTGAGATTGGTCGGGGGTGGCATTTTGAGGATAGCACGGATCTTGGCGGGATCTATCTCGATACCACGGAAGGAAACGATGAAGCCGAGAAGTTTGCCTGAGAGGACCCCAAAGACACACTTCTTGGGGTTGAGGCAGACATTGTATTGCAGAAGACGAGAGAAGATGATTGTGAGAATGGTCAAGTGGTCACGGCGAAGTTTGGACTTGCCGAGAAGGTCATCCACATAGTCCTCCATGATTTTGTGGAGGAGATCATGGAAAATGTAAGTCATGGCGCGCTGATATGTGGCACCAGCATTTTTCAGGCTGAAAGGCATGACTCGATAGTAGAAAGTCCCCCATGGGGTGATAAAGGTAGTCTTGTGCTGATCTTCCGGTGCGATCAGGATTTGATTGTATCTTGAAAACCCGTCCATAAGAGATAGCATCTCATGGCCAGCTGTGAGATCAACAAGTTGGTCAATGTTAGGAAGAGGAAAGTCATCTTTGGGACATGCTAGGTTAAGGTCGCGATAGTCCATGCAGATCCGAATCCCCCCAGTTGCTTTAGTAACTGGGACGATGTTAGAGACATACTGTGGATAATCGATGGGTTGGATGAAGGAGATAGAGAGAAGGCGTTGAAGCTCCTCTTTGACAAAGAGCGCAACGCGAGGATGCATCTTTCGAAGCTTCTGCCTAACAGGCTTAGCCTCTAGTTTGGTGACAATGTTATGGGTAGCAATGGTGGGGTCGATGCCAGGCATGTCGCTGTAAGTCCAGGCAAAGGCCTTGCTATGGTTGGAAAGGAACTGGGCATAGTCAAGCTGCTCCTGAGCGTCTAAAGATTGGCCAATCTTTAAGACGTGAGGAACATCAAAAGAAGAAGGGAGGTTGATGTCAATGGTGGATTCATTTAACATAACCTGGGTCTCGGAAGGGAGGAAACACTGGACAAAAGAGTCATCGGCACCCATGTAGGAAAGGATGGCATCATCGTCAACGCAGTGGACAGTGTGAATGGTTGCCGACTCATCCTCTACCATGCCAGGAAAGATGAGAGGGAGAGACCTGGGCACCCCATTGAGCTGATAAGTCAGGGGTTCCAGGTGGATGGTGTTTATGGAAAAAAAAAACTAGGAGGGATGGAAACCACCGACTCCGTAGGTGACAAAGGAGAAATGGGCGAGTCTGGAAGAGATTGGTCAATGGTTGGCTCGGGACAAAGGTCGAAAGGAGCCTGAGTGGGGTCATGATATCCCAGGCCATACCGCTTCTTGGCATCGTGATCATTAAGCGGCTCGATGGGCTGATGGGAGCCCTGCTCATAACGTCCAAAACCAAAACCCTTCCATGCACACCTGTGAAGGTAAGTGTGTGCAAAGGTGGGGTTGCCAAGAAACGACAAATCAGATGTGAAAGGTTGGGGTGAAGAGAGGGAAGTGCCGTTGGTAGGAGCTTGATTAAGCCCCCCATAGACAAAGTTGGTTCGGAAGTGAGGAGGACCATAAGGTACGACCGTCCCGATCCGATGGTCGTAATTAGGACTGAGGTGAGGGCGTCCATACTCTTACGGAGTTTGGAACATGTCGAGGGTCAACAAGTGATATTCCCAAAGTGATAGTCGTTGGAAGATGTCTTCCATGGGGTCTTTGGTCGGCGCTTGAAGAGGAGGGGTGAGGGCAACCGCCGATTGCGAACTGGTCGAAGCTTCTGCAAATGGAGGCGGTGCTGGAGTTGATGGCTTGATGGGAATGAGGACATCATTGGGATGGTAGGTGGTGTTGCAAGTCTTGAAGGGTGAAGGGTCAGCGGGAATGGTGTGGACTTGCCCGTCATGCTAGAACTTCACACAACGGTGCAGGGTGGAGGGTATACAGGCCATGGCACGGATCCAAGGTCAGCCCAATAGAAGGTTGTATTGAAACTCTCCTTTGATGATATAGAAGAGCTCCAGGACTGTGCGTGGACCAACGCGAATGTGGAGGATGACTGTGCCGATGGTCGTGGCGGTGGTGTCGTTGAAAGAGCGTAAGATCGCATCAGTTTTGGAGACACAGTTCTTGGGAAGAGCCAGCTGATCAAAGGCATGGGTAGAGATTATGTTGATGCTAACACTGCCGTCGATCATAATGCGTTTAATGCGTGTCCGATCAACATAGGCAGTGATGAAGAGGGTGGCATCTTGATCTTCCGTGTTAGATGCGGGAATCTCAAAATCGCTGAATGTGATGGAGGCGACAGGAGACAAGGAATGGACGAGGGCAGCGAGTGGTTGGGGGTCCTCGGGTTGGACCTCCGCTGCCTGCAAGGATTGGATAAGGGCTTGACAGTGCTAAGGCGAGGTTTGGATAAGGTTGTAAAGAGACATCTTCACAGGTGTCTGGTGAAGCTGCTTCAACATGGAGTCGTGAATTGGCCTAGAAGAGGAAGACGAAGAAGGTTGGGACGCGCCAAGGATAGAAATTTTAGGCTTGGGCGCAAGGGGTGGCTTGACGAAGGGATAGGTCCAAGGAATGGCAGCTTTTTCTTTGGCCTTGTCCTTTTGTGACCTAGTGGTTATACGGATAGCATTGATTTCGAAAATAGGAGGTGAGGAAGGGGTCATGTCTTGCTGGTGAGATGTTGACGTGTTTGAAGAAGTTGGACAGGAAGGAGTCAGGGTCTGGTCAAGAGTGTCCTCAAGGAGAAGAGTGTCTTTCTCCATATGGCCGTGAATGATGGCCTTGAGGGCACAACAAGTCTCGGTGTCGTGTCTTGGTGTACGATGATATAAGCAAATTTTCGTATCGTCGAACCAGGAGGGCTTGGACCTGAGAGGTTGGAAAGGCTTGATGGGCGGAAGGGTTATGTTAGAAGTCTGGAGAAGTCGGCGCAATATCAATGAGTATGAGCCCAATAGAGGGTCTGTGCTATTTGATATGTGCGAGGTTGGTGACTTTTGCTTAGGCGAGGTTAGAAGAGGTTTCCGTACCACCTTATGGGTTGATGGCGCGGTGACAGATGGAGACGGCTCTTTCTTGATGATTGATACCATCTTCTTGGGAGAGGGACGACTGGAGGTAGGCAGAGGAAGCAAAGGATGCAACGAGTTTTGGTTGAAGGCCGGAGTGGGAAGGATGCTAGCCAAGGTCGAAGGATGGGGGCCCAAAATGGATGGCAATGGTGACAGAGAAGGAGGCATTCATTTCTGTGGTCTGGCAGTCTTCTTCGCCTTGGTTGGAAGACTACTACTAGTTGAGGTCTGGCCTAGGTCCACTTTCACTTGCAGATGAGTGAGGGTGGAGATAGGACGAACGCCAAATGACTTGATGGGTTTAGACGAGATAGATGCAGGCTTTGGTTTGGACGGGTTTGGTCGAGGTTTGAGAGTCTGGTCTTTGTCAAGAGTCTGACGAGATTCTGCCTTAGGAGGATTAGCGGCATGTGATGAGAGGGCGCGGGTATGTTGAAGGGCTTTAAGACACTCCCACAACACCTGAGGCATCACTTTCCTTGGAGGGAGAAGTTCGATCTTCTCCACTAACTGGGAAAATGGCTGAGAGGAAGATGTTGATGGTTGCGAGGTTGAAGGTGAGATGGGTGTAGTGGTCTTAGACGCATGGTGTGGTGAAGTCATGACAGATTTAGATGAAGACGAAGGGGAGACCGGGTCTTCCCCGGGTGGAGAAGATACTGGGGAGCGAGGCTCCTCCAGTGGGTAAAGGGCAGGGATGAAGGTGCCCTCCACTTGTGGCTGAGGAGTAGGAAGGGTCGGGTCCTCCATAGGCCGTAGAAAGGAGGATGGCGAGACCGGTGGTGCTGGTAAGGCCGAGGCGTCCTCCAAGATGAGAGAAGTCGACGGAGAACTAGCTGGGGAAAGAGGTTCACCCACATGTGACGGACTGATTGATGGACTAACCTCAAGAGGTTGATTGGGGACGAAAGGAGAGACCGTATTGACTGTTCGAATATTGTGCTCATGATTGTCATCAATTAAGGTCTGGACATTGTTCTGAGTTGGTGGATGATTGGGGAAAGGTTGTTTAAAGATGTCAATGGCCTGATTAGGAGGTGCATTTGGATTGTCTAAGATGAGATCCCCCTTTTCAAGCATGTCTTGTATTATGTTCTTAAAGGTCTTGCAGTTTTTTGTGTCATGGCCCTTAACACGGTGGAAGCTGTAGAAGTCTTGCTCCCTATACCATGCAGGGATGGCGTGTGAGGGATCAAATTGCGGAGGAGGTCAGGCTTGAGGGAGATTGAGGACCCCCTGTTTAAGAAGCTTTTCCAGCACAGACGCATATGATTCTCTGAGAGGAGTATATCGTCGCTGCACGTATCTTTGCTGGAATTGCCGAGTAGCGCTCTGAGATGTAGATGGCTCAGGCTGATTAGACGAAGAAGATGAAGGTCTGACAACCACGGCATTAGCTGAAGCCTTAGATTTAGAATTGAATGATGATGGCTTAGCAGAAGAAGAGTCATTGGTCTTAGAGCTGGGGTTCTTACTCCGCAACTTGACTTTATTCTCCTCGATGGCACGCAACTCAAGTTTGCGGGCCATCGTGAAGGCCTCATCAAAAGTGCGGAAGGTTTGAACCCTCAGGGTGGAAGAGATATGTCAGGCACAGGCTTGAGAAAAGAGTTCAATAAGCTCGGCCTGAGGCAAGGAAAAGGAGAGTTGATTGATAAGGCCCCTCCATCGAGCAACGAAGTCGGCTATGGACTCATCCTCGAATTGCCGAATAGAATAGAGGTCTGTGATTGAGACCTTCTTGGTTATGTTGATGGAAAAGTGATCGAGAAAGAGCTGGGCCAATTGTGTGAATGAGAAGAGAGAATGGCTAGGAAGGGAGCTGTACCAGTCGAGTGCAGCACCTGAGAGAGACATAGGAAACGTGCGTAAGAGTAACGCATCGTCATGGCCAATGAGGTAGCAGGCATGTCTGAATGCCCGCAAGTGTTGTAGTGGGTCTTCCTTGTTTTGAAAGCGAGAAAACTTCAGAAGCTCCCACTGGCTAGGATATGGTCTGATTGGGACAGAAGGATGAATGGGCTCGTTGCAGATCTGCTCGTATGAAAGAGTGTTGCGCGAGCCAGAAACAGAGGTCTCAAGACTGGTCATCTTGTCCATCAGCATTTTGATGATGTCTGTCGATGGATTGACGAGTTGCGCGCCCCCTAAGTTGTAGGGCGCTTGGAAGAGGCTAGGGGAGGCATGCGACATAGTCGGTTGTACAATGTACGGATGACTAATCGCAGGGGCAGAGGTGGAGGCTAAAGGTGGTTGGGTAGAAGACATAGCTGGGCCCATTGTCGCCACGAGAGGTTGGACCGTGGTAACGGGGGCCAAGGGGTAAGAAGCCACCCTGGTGTTGATAGGGGCCAGGGTAGGCGGAATAGAGACGACAAGGTTTTGAAAAGGAGTAGATAGCGGTTGAGCGGGTTGGGGTTGATAGGGGGCCGGAACCTCGGTGGAAGTGGGCCCAATGATAGAGGGAGAGGCCACACCTAGAGGATTGGTCAAAGTCTGGTCAGTGGTCAAAGCGATGGCTTGAGTGTCCGAAGGTTGAACTATGGATGTTGTCGATACAGCCGTAGTTGCGACAAGGGAGGTTGGCATCCCATAGATTGGATTGCCCAAGGAGTCTCGCGTTCGGCTATGCGCGAGATAGTGTTGTAAGGCCTTGACGTTGAGGTCCAAGAATCGCTCAAAGTCTTGGTCCCCTTCCTGGACAATGGGAGTCTGCGGCGGGGTTGGACGGGCAGGAGTTCTTTCGGTCTCCGAGTTGAACTCCATTGTAGGCTTGGTCACGGACGGGGTGGACGGAAGTGGTTGATGCTAGCGTGGTCGACAAGAGCCTTGGCTTGGCTACTAGTCAAAACCATGCAAGGCAAAGAAGGTTCAGGTCTCAGGAACTGTGTTGCTCAGTTTCAGAAGACCAGGATGGAGTCTTTGACAGAGAAGGGACAGGTTTCAGGCTACTGGTTTTGGAAAAAAAAGGACAGTGACAGAGACCGACGTCGGTTGAAAAACCGATGTCGGTAAGAAAGAGAGCCGACGTCAGTTAGATAACCGATACCGGTAATGGAGGAAGCCGACGTCGGTGACAAAACCGATGCCGGTGACAGGGGAAAGCTGACGTCGGTGGCGGAACCGATGTCGGTGACTGTGTTTTCCAGAGAACCAAAAGGTTCTTGGAAAAACAATGAAGAAAGCATCCTCACTCACTCAAACAAACAGATGAGAAGAGGAAAATAGAGAGAGACAGACAAGCCTAAGCGATAAATCCTAGAAATTAACCTTAGAATTTGTGGCTTATGCCTTAGATGAATGTTTGGGGAGATTAGCTGAAAAAATGGGTCCTAGAAGAAGGCTGTCTAAAGATGGTTTCGGGTGTTGTTTTAGGTGCTCAAAGATCTGTGTTAGGGTCTGGTACGTGGCCTGGTGCTAAGGAGCAAGCTCCCCTCACTTCACGATTCCAGTGGTTAGCTGGTCTCGCTTAGCCAAGATATACCTCACCTAGAGTTTAGACTCCGCCAGAGAACGGAGTGGGCTTCCCCCTTGGTGATGAAATCCAAGTAGGGTCACCGGGATGGGTAAGGTATCCGCTGGGGGATGAAATCCCAGTCGGGCCTTGTCTCAGGTAAGTTTTATGTTTGTTTTAGTGCATGTGGTCTGGTAGTGTAACATCAAGTGTCTACGATTTATTCAATATGCGTCTAAGTTACTAGATGTGGACTAATGCAAGCACAAGCAGAAATGAAAGTGCAATATGTTTTAATGCCCAAGTCGAAATGTGATGTTTGTTATGAAGACAAGTTTTGAGAAAGGGTTGAGAGTATGATGTTTAGACTAGTCTAGAAATGCAAGGAAGAAAGATTCATTTTAGTCCTGCTTATAGTGCCATTGAGAAGAAAAGAAGGAGGAGAAAAGGTAAGAACCTAATGCTCCTAAATGAATGAAAAAGAAAAAGGAACCCAGGAGGAACCTAGGGTCCCACCGAGCGTGCCAGAGATGTTTCTATTCAAAATTCGCTTTTCAGATTATAAAGAGAGAAGAAACTAAAAGAAGGATGGACAAGGCATGGGAAGTACCTAGATAAAGATCGCGCACCATAAATCCAGACGCTTGTGAGCACTCCTCTTTGGCTGTGGAGGAATGACACCTGCAATAAAAAAAGGAAACTTGGACAAGAAAATGTTAGATAGATAGGCGGTGGGTTGCCAAGCAAAAGCTTGTTCCCGGAAGTGTGAAAACTTCCTCAAGGGAGGTCAACCCACTGATAACAGATCAAGAAAATACAGAATGCCAGAATACAGTAGTGACAAATAAATTAGAAAGGAAAGAAAAGACAAAATGATTACCTGAAGGAGTTGTAGGGCTGATGACAGTCGCCGAGGTCGGAAATGTCGCCGGCGTCGGTTATCTGATCTGCCGGTGTCGGCTATCCTGCCGACATCGGTTGGGGAAGTGACCGGTGTCAGTCGGGGTTGTGGCCTGTAGTCGGGTCTGAGTTGCTTTCTGGACTGTGGACGGGTCTGGTTCGTGAACGGGGTCGAGACAGAGTTCAGGGACAAATTTGGATGGACTAGGGAGTGGTCTAGTTCTGATTGGATGCCTTATGCAAGGTCTTTGTTGATAGAGGGATGAGGAAGTTGTCTGGGATTGGATTAAAAGAGGGATAGGGAAGAGGAAGATACACAGAGGACAGGACCTGAGAAGGCTTTGCAGCCTCTCAGGGGGAAGAACAGAGGGAGCAGAAGACAATAGATAGGATAGATAACTGAAGACTAAATAAAAGAAATAAAATGAAACACCAAATTGTGCTTACCTTTTTGCTGACTGAAGAATGGAGGAGTTGTTGTTGGAGCCACGGAAGACTTGTTGCAAGAAGAAAATCCTGATCTAGAGCCTTTGCACCTGTAGCTGCTATTGCACGAGGTCCAGACGGAGGAGAGACAAATGCCAAAATGCCAAGAGAATTCTGTTTGCAAGCTCAAGGGTCTAGGGGCTGCAACGGATGCAGAAAGGGATAATGAAGGCTGCCGACGCCGGCAGTTTCGCCGACGTCGGTCGAAGGGTCGCCGATGTCGGCGGTCGCAGGATGGGGACAGAGGCTAAAAATAGCCTCTGCCCATTCTTGCACGCCGCCGGGCGAGGGGTTATGGTAAGAACGGTCACGAAGAAGCTTAAATGGGTGTGGGGGGAAGATAATGAAGAGATTTGGCCTAATAAATGCTAGGGGGAAGGTGGAGGGATTCAAGGGAGGATCCAAGGTGGCAAGGGTAGGGTGGAAAGGGGGCCACTTGATTAAAATATTTAGGTTATTTTAATCAAATGGAGGCCAAGGGTTAGGATAGGGGTTTGAGGTGGACAAGGGGAGAACCAAGGTGCAGACACGTTTGCGGTGTCTACAGGGAGATCCAGTGCATGAGCTAGCACCATAGGTTAAAAGGGGGTAGGCACTTTTTATGCATCTTAAATGGTAAAATTCTATAGGGACAAGGTGAATTCTTCACCCATCAATAATTTAGCTTGATCTAAGGCTTCATTTTTCCTCTCTTAGTGCTACTATAATTGAAGAGATACTTCCCCATGCCCTTCCTACTCACTATGATTTCTCTCATCACTTCTTAGTTCTAGATCTTCCATCAGTCTATGCCTTCTCTTGTTACAAGTATATATTCTAAGCTCTTCAATGTTAATTTGCTTGTCCCCTTACATTACACTTCATCTACACATCCTCTTCTTCTATGTTGTTTTGCTCATACGTGAAAGGACTTTAGTCTTCTATTATTATGGTTACAAAGCTACAATCCACCATTAGTTTCTTAAAATTTGTGCCAAATTCTTCCACAAATTTGCCTCTAGGATCACACAAGAATTTTTACTCTAATTATTCAAATTAGGAGTACATCAATACTATGAACTCAAATATGTAACTATTTAATGCTCCTTACCACCATTTATTTACAACTCTGGTCCAAGTGGCATTAAGGTTATCAAGATTTTATAAACACTCCTTTGTACACTCAAGATGTTGTCCAAAGCATCATATTTGGTGGGTTTCATAAGCAACCAACCATCGGTACACATGCTAAGGTAGTTCATAAAAGAAGACCTCATAAAAATCATTATATAAGTTATTCTAGACTGACTTCTTCAGATTTTTTATTTACAATATGGATCTTCAGCACAAAGTTATCTTCCACCTATTCCAGTTGGTGTTCAATGTTATCGAGGGAGAGTACTTATTATTTTTCACCATTACAACAAAAAAACTCAACATGGGTCCCAACAACATAACAAAAAGGTTGTATAAAATTTTGTTGTTAAGTCATTTACTTTGTCAGGCACTTATTTAGTTGTCCAAGTTAATTATAGGTTTGTGACAACTAAGTGCAACCCTAAATTAATCCTATAGTGCTCAAAATTTATCACTTGACTATGCCAACATCAAGTCACATAAGACACAAGCCTTATACACTCACCTAAAGCATAGCAGAGAAAGAACAGGGGCCTATGTTAGGCTAGTTGTGCTATGGTGCAACTCAATCTTCAAGAGACTTGGTCATTGCAATAATGACATTATTAGGGTTAATGGCACAAGTCATTCAAGATGGAGTTTGATGGTAGGTAGGTGTAAAGTCTATATGGGTTTGGATCTATAGTTTTTGTATACACATAATATTTTCAAACTTTTATTGATTATTGACACATTGTATCTTGCAGAAACCTATCGAGTCTCAATA
Organism: Torreya grandis; assembly: GCA_037957365.1. Classification (NCBI taxonomy): domain Eukaryota; kingdom Viridiplantae; phylum Streptophyta; class Pinopsida; order Cupressales; family Taxaceae; genus Torreya; species Torreya grandis. Next base: position 80,197 of record JARHVA010007688.1, on the reverse strand, counting down.
TATTTGAGTGAATGCCTTAAGGGGTACACTGAGAAAGGGCTAGGTAGACCATTAGTGCTTCATAAGATTTTTATCCCTTTTTCCACTTGCCATCTACACACTTGTCTCCTAAAGACCATTTACCCTAAGCTTATTATTCTCAATCATACCTATTCTAGTCTTTTCCTCTTTTCATCCCTCCTTTTCTTGCCTTAACACCCTTTTGGATAGTCAGTTAAACTAGGTCGATTGGGTCAACCTAGTATAATTTAGGGGTATTTTTCACTTTCTTGGCTTGTTAGCCTTTCGACTGACCTAGCTCAAACCTAGTGATTTATCCCCAAAAACACACTAGGTCAACTGGGTCAACCCTATATAGCTAGCATTCTTATTAGGATTTATGGAAATATCTACCTATATATACAAGTTCATTTCTCACCATTTCATATGATAAAAATTATTAGAAAAAAAAGTGTGAGTGAATATCTACTTATTGACCATTCTACTTGATGAATAAAGTTTAAGGTTCCATACTTTATTTGGAGATATGAGTTTTGTCTTGTGGAGAATTATTTTGGATGATTATATAATATGTGTAACCTAGAGATGATTTATATTGGTTATCCTTACATACCACAACAATCTCTTATGAAGCACCTTGGCCAAGGGAGAGATTGAGGCTCAACGGGTTCATCATCAAAGGTAAGTATTCCTAAATTTATTTCTCCTTTGTAAGAGTAGATAGATATATTTAAATGAGTATATGTCATGTAATATATGTTTATTTTAGTTTATTTTATTGTTTCTAACCCCCACTTTGTGTCACAAGCTTTGGTGTGCACTAGATTTGATTTACTTTCTTATTATTAATATAGACTGAATATTTTAAACCTTAACACTCCATTAGGGTTGTTATGTGATTATGTTAGACTGTATGCTTTGAAACCCTTCTTATCATGATATTTTGTGACAAGTGATCCACTAATTAGGTTTAGCATATCCCCATATTGGTCATGCTCTCACTTAATAAGTGTATCCCCAATCAAAAGTGTAGGTATGCTTTATCTTTTCCAAGCTAAGATTGAGTTATAGACATGATGAATTTTTTATTGAATACATTCTAGTGAACTTGGAATGAAACTAACCCTTGTAGGATTTCTTTCACTTTATTTCATTTTTTGATCATCATTTTTATCATATATTTTGACATACTGGATCGATTATATCGACCCAACTAGTTTTATATATGCACAAGTTTCTAGGAAAAAGCAACTAGATCGACCTAATCAACCTAGTACATGTTTCTATCCTTTTATACATCTATTTAATCCTACTAGGTCAACTCAATCAACCCAATTGACACCTTATAATTTTAGCATTCTACAATAGGTTCCTGCATAGCTTAATCAATCTTGTCAACCTAGTTTGTAAGTTTTGCCAACATACTTCAAGGTTCTTCATAAAAAATATTTATTTATTTCATCTCTAATCCACCAAGGTTATTTTTTACCTCTATATTTCCTTATTTTATATCTTTCCTTTTACAATTTTTAGTCTTCAAAACTACCCTTTTACAATCAATTGGATCGACCCTGCCAACCCAATTTTGTGTTTTGTGTGTTATTTGAAATAACTAAATTGACACTACCAACCATGTACATTTTCAGACCTTGCTTCCATTTTATAGGTTCAACCATGTCAACCATATTTATTATTTTTTAATATAGTGTCAACATTATACCTTGTTTCAAACTAGAATTAACCTTATATCTATTAGTAATTAGTTCACACTTTCTTTTCTTAGAAGAGTTCACATAATCTAATTAGGGGGTTTTAAATTGAATTTTTAATTTCACTATTTATATTTTATTCACACATGGCCAAATCACAAAAACATAAACAAGCACTTAAAATTTTTGTCTACCTTAGGCCAACCAACTTAGATTTCATCACCAAGGAGGAAGCTGACTTGATGCTCTGGTCAAGTATAAAGCATGGTTAATGGTATATTATGGATAATAACCCAACACCCTTATCACTACGATGTGTGAAGTGAGGGGATATTCCCTAATACCAATCCTATATCATTACCACTATAGTCCCTTTTAGCCCAAACTACTTGAAACTAGCTTTAGATTTGTATTTAGTACCTTGCTTATAACCAACTTTCAATCACATTTAAAATCATTATTAATAATCTAATAAACATTTATGTTGACCAATTATTTATCTCTTTACTTTTCAAGTTTATTGCTTTCTCTTTGTTCAATTATATGCATAAAAGCTTGCATGATCTAGTGTTAGTGTAAGATTTTACTTTGTGTGCTTTAATTGGATTAGCCAGCATTAATCCAATTGACTATCTATTTATTTTCAATAATTAATACTTTTCATTACTTGAAAACTTATCTTGTTTAATTTTCACAATCTAATTTATGATTCTTAAATTCCCTATCTACTATACTGGATCAACCCAATAGTTTTTTTTACCTTTTGTGCACTATACTAGATCAACCCAGTCGACCCTATATAGTTTCATAGTCCCTATTTATATGCTAGGGTGACCCAATTGACCATGTACTATTTAAATAACCTCTTTTTCATTTGCTTTATCATCTATCTTATTTTACCTTCATCATGGAATTTTTATTGGATAATGACATTGAGTTATAGTCAATAAACATGATGAACTTTACCAATCCTAATAGGGTCTCCCATAGACAAAGTAGGGATCCTCTTTTGGATTCTATTAATGTTCATATTTCCACTCACACAATGAAATATGAGACCCCTCCTCATATCTCTTATTATCATAATCCTCTTTTCTCATTAGAAGACTAACCTGAGTTAGACTATACTCGTAGGATGATTTTCTTTATTTTTTAATTTCCTCAACATAGAGGAATGGATCCTTATACAATTATAACCTCATGATTAGTTCTCAAACCAAATATCCTAATTCACCTACTCCTACATTCTCAAATAGATTTTATGGTACTACTTTCTTTTGTTCTCAACCTCTTATTTCAATTTTGACTACTTATTATGCCATGACATCTTATCTAACGTCTTCTACCTCCATGATTAGTATCTCAACTAACATGGTAGGTTATGCATCTAGTGGGCCTCTCATAATATCCACCATCCTTAATTATTCCACTAGTTCATTATTTTCTACCCAAAGAAATCATGCTTCTAGTGATTATTCCTCTCAACCATTCACTAGTCCATCTTTTGTTTCATAATGAAATTTTGCCACTAGTGCCTCACATTCTCACATTTCATCTCAAGCTCATATCAACACTAATAGTGGTACCCAAGCCACTAATACCAACATAAATACAACTCTAATGCTTCTAATTTTAATCAAACACATCAAATTTTGTTACAAACTCTCAATAAAATGAATACCTTTCAAGCTCATAACACAAATCAAATGATGAGAATGAAAAGCCACTTGCTTAATGTTCAATCTCATCTACAACCAATGGCTTGGGGCACACATAACTAGAATGTTACCCCTCCTCCTCTTTTATATTCTCAAGGAAATCTCATTTCTTAAACTCCTCTAGTCAATAAAACCATTAAGCATCTACAAAATGAACCTCTCACTACTCAAATTGCCAACATTGATATTGGAGGTATAACACCTATAATTTTTTATAATGGGTCAACTGATCCTACCCTTCACCTCAAAAAATTTGGAAATATTTACAAGGATTGGGCCAAATTAAACACTTTTTCCACAACCAAGCTCCTAGCGAAAAATTTCATGGGTGATGCCTTGGATTAGTAAAATCAACTTAGAGCTCATTCCATATCTAGTTTGGAGGACTTATTAAATGCTTTAGTACAAGAATTCTGAAATAACAATCTTCTTGAAAACACTTTGGCCCATTTCATTAATTTCAAATAATAAGAGAATGAAACTACTCAAGCCTTTATTAAGAGATGGAAGACTTTGTCAAATAAATTTGAACATAACATAGAGGATGACAATGTTTTTCATCTCTTTAAAAATTCTCTATTTCCTAAACTTCAATATCAGGGCCACACTCTTTCTCCATGTATATTGGATGAGGCTATTGACCAAGCTAAAAGATAAGATTTCCTAATGCATCAATTCAAACCACCCAATATTCTTTGGTCCTCATTTATTACTTAAGAGCCAAAACTAAAATATCACTAATGATGGTGTTACCAATTCTTATGAAACCATTCACAATGTTCAAGCTATCATTCATAACTCTTTTTCAGAACTAGCTCCTTATAAAAATATACTAATCCTAATTTCTCTTCACCCAAAACATCAATGTTTAAAAATCTCTATCCTTGACTTAATTACTTAATCATATGCCTAGGCTTCTTCAATGAGATCTTGACCCTACCCATCTTATGAAATCTTGGTATAATCCTAACAAGTTTTATGGGTTTCATGCTAGTTGGGGTCATTCTCTTGAGACTTATAAATAACTTAATAATTTAGCTATTGATTTTATTTTTGGACTTAATTTTTATCATGATTCCACTATCTATAAACATCAATAATCTTATGAGAATGGTTTTAAGGACTATAAATCACATGACAAAACTCAATCCTTAAATTAAGAAAATGTTCATTTGGCTATCTACAAAAATCCTTTACCTAATCATCAATCAATGCAAGACAACAAATATAAGCCCGCTCCTTCCACCAACAATGTAGAATGTCTTGTTAATCCAAATTACAAAGATAATTTGGTTTTCATGAATAATATGTGAAGGGTGGTGGCTTTCATTGATTCTCAACCTATAATCACTCCTCCTTCATCTAAAACATATCATGTTATCCAGGATTCTTCTCCAACTCATTTAAATGAGTTGGGGCAAGAAGACCTTATTGATTTTGATGATCTAATTTATTATTATTTCTTGGATATCACATCCCATTTGATTTCTACCACTCTTCCATCATCTTCCAATACTAATGATAACCAAGCTTCTATTACTACTTCTTCTTCTCCTTATCATAATCAACTTGAACCAATCAGTTCTTCATCTTCACATGATCTACCACCTTGTTCTAAACCTTATTCTTCTTCTTATCAACAAAAAATATAATGTACTTTGACTCCTCATTCTGAGGACTTCTTTACCCATTACACACCTTTATCTAACAACCTTCTTATGGTTTATGATGAGTGGAATCCCATTGTGTAACTCACTAATCTCCCATCCCAAATTTCATTCCTTGAAATCATGAGGACTTATCAATGTCATATAAACTCCATCATGCAGCTATTATTTGAGATGAATGTCCCTTGTCCTCCCTTATCAAGATGGGAAGAAGATTTATCTAGTTTTAAAGATCGTATTTTACAATAATGTGAAGAGATGTCTATCAACATTGATGAAAATATAAACACTTCTCTTACTTTAAAATTTCAATTCACATCTATGATTCCCAATGATATTCTACTTTGTGTAGATGATCCTCCCTTATTTATTAGCATCTAAATAGGTGATATCCAAATTAAACATGCATTAATTGATGAGGGTTTTAACACCTATATTTTTTATATTGATTTCATTAAGAGTCTTAAATATTCCAAATGCAATCTCAAGTCTACATGCAGTACATGCCAAGGATATGATAGAAGGAAAATGCATCCTATAGGTTGTGTGTGAATTACCATTACCATTCCACCTATCACCATCCATGTGAAGGTGATGATATTTAAATTTCCCCTTTCCTATAACATCTTTCTTGGTATGCCATGGACTCATCGCATTAGAGCTATAGCTTCCTATACTTGCCAATGCATTAAATTCTCTGACAATGGAACAATTTATAGTATTCAAGGTGACACTAACCCTTAGAATTTTAAACAATTCCAAGATCATGGTGTCTTCAAGATTCATACTCTTAAACCTTTTCCAAGTGTTCCATTTTATGAGTCTCAATGTCTCAACTTTCTATTTAACTCAACCCGAGGTTATAATGGGCATCCTGAGATCATTGGTGACATTTATCCTAATATTTTAGATTTTGATGATGATGAGTGAAATGAGATTAACTTAAAGATAAAAACTTTTGATCTCTTGCCTCATCTAATCTCTCAACTTCTTGCTTCCTTGAAACCTCATTCTTTCAAGCCTCCTTGTGATGACATTCTCGTAGTCTTGACCAAGACTAGGAATTCTATTCATGATGCTTCATCAAATTACAAGGTTATCCCTACCTGTATCATTGATATTTACACCCTAGATTATGATGATGGTTATTACTTAGATGATCTATTATTAGGTAGTCTTGTCTAGGCCTATGATGCCAAGATTATCTATTATCGTTCTTCTTTACTTGAGTCTTTTTTTGCATCTCATCACTTTCATTCACTTATAGTTATTGGTTCTTGAATTTTTTCCCTTTATCATAGGGTAGAGATAGCATCAACACCCCTAACTTCTGAGAAGCCACATAGGACTATACTCATGGATCATGCTATGATTAATCCTTACCATTTTACTAGGTATTCTGACCCTTGTAGTTGGTTTAACCTTGAGGTTAGTGGAAATATCCTTAGAACTTATATATATCCCTCCCCTCCCTTAGTAGAGCCAACTATAGTTGAGATTCTTCCTGTTCTTGCTATAGTTGATCTTATTTCAAATCTTACTATTGCTAATCCTACATCTATTTTTGATGTTATCACTCCTTTCATTGAGCCTAGTTTTATTCCTTTATCATCATTACCCTCCCTTGGTGATGGTTTTATTATTTTGTCTAAGATGGATTGTTTTCCCACTAAATGGGGAAATGAGTGATATCTAGCTTCTTCCACTCCTATTTTACCTCCTTTTATGAGTGTTTATACTAGAACCACTCACAAGCGTATCTGTTGCTTCTATGGGATAGATAATCATTATTCCACCATTGTCATAAGTTGTGATAATATATTGATACCTTGTATCCTTTTTACCTATCATCAGACAAAGCCATACACCTCTTGAAGGTACTTCCTAAATATTTTCCCAAGTATGGTGAGGTATATTATCTATGGCATCTATGTGGCACCCATCACACTGATCATTGTCATATCCTACAACATCTCAAAGATCACTTTATAACCATTTCTATACCTTCTTCTACTCCTCCCATAGGTCATTCTCATAAGAATGATTCTTCTTCTTCTCCTATGGCTCCACCTCTAGTGGTTTCATTGCCTCATATGGTCCCTTAACCACCTTTTGTGCCTCCACCTGACTCTTTCACCTGTGGACCTTCCCTCACCTGTGGATCCTTCTCCACTTGTGAGTCCTTCACTTGTGGATCCTTCTCCATCAGTGATTCCTTCATCTCCCATAGATAATACTCCCATGTATTTTCCTGACCAACCTTTACCTGATTTTCCTCCTCAACATGATCCCTTGATCAATCTTAATTTTTTAATTGAGGAGATTAAAAAAGTATTTTCCCAATATTCATTAAAGATTAATGAAAATTTAGTAGTAGTTCAATTACAACTTCATATAGACTTATATGATGTATTGGATAATGTGTATGGATAGATTTACTAGTATTTATGAGCACATGCATGGTGCTTTCACACTTATAATTAATTAGACATGTTCTCTAATCTTATTTCTATCTGTTATATCATTTGACACTATGTCAAATTTATGCTTATCTTATATCATTATTTATTACTAGTTGTACTATATCTTGCTTATCTTATCATTCATGGTTTCTTTATGGTTGACTTTTATTTATCATTGCTTTCCATTCCCTTTTCCCTTGAGTTTTTCTCAAAACTCTCTTTCTTGTATCTTTATGATTATTTTGCTTCCTTATCCTTATTTTTTCATAGATAATTTATCATGGTGATTTGATTATACCTACCCTATTACCCTTGGTTATTGTCTCCCTATACCATGTGATTAGTTAGCAAACAATCTATCTCATTATTATCTTATTTCATAGGTTCATTTTGGATCTCCCTTTTCCCTCTTCCTTTATCCACAAACTAAGAATATACATGGTTGAGACTTGAGATCACATATTAGTTCATTGTCAAGCCTAAGTGTCCGAGTCAGTCTTTGTCTTTGGTTACTTATCTTCACTTAGCCTTAGCCTACAACTCATTCATGTGTATCACTATCTCTCTCATTATTGGTGATTTAAAATCTATATGGAGGAGGAATCTTAAAAATACTTCAAAATAATGTTAAAAGACAAATAATTTAAACAAAATGCAATGATATCAAATGGAAAAAATTATTCTTAAAAGTTTTATCACACTAAAAAATGTGATTCAAAGCACATGTCCTTCTTATAGTCAAATCTCAAACTCCACAGTTGGCCTCATGGTAGAGCTGAGATCCTTTGGGGTGTGGTATGCCAGTAGATTAGAAGAGGAGAATAAAAAAAATCTTTTAGTGCTACCTAATTTCTCACGTAAGTACCCAATCTTTGCAGTAGATTAATGACTCTATAAGGGGTTCTAAAGAACAGGGAACACATCATGGGGAGGTAGGTCCATTTCATTTTTCCTATACCAATCTACCTTTATGATTTGATCTTAGTATCACACTTATTTGCCTATAAAACTTTGTGTCTATAGTGAATAGGTTTCCTTTGTACATAGATGACCACTAGTTACTTAGTGTCTTCTCATATCCTTAGTATGCCTCTTGCCTCCTAAGGCATTCTCATAATATGTCTAAGTCTTGATTTTTAAACTCTGTTTTTCACTCCTTATATCCCATATATTTCCTCTTGATAAATATTATTTTATCTACTGATCACTCCCCTTGGGATTTAATTTATGAGTTGCATTATAATACTGTGGATAAGACCTAGTCATCCTCACAAATTACCATCTTTTCCTTCCTATTACCCACATCCTTTATTACCTAATTATTCTTATTTATTCCACCCCATTGGTGTTATCTTTATTTATTTATAGTGTAAGACTGTGGATAAGACTTGACCCTCCTTATAATTTTTTTCAATACCCAAGTCTCCATCCAAATTACATGTGTCAAATTTGAGATAAGATTCAATCGATTATGAAGTTAAATGACATTGTACATGATTTCCATCTTGATTTAGTATGTTTTATTCTTCATTTTTTTTCCTTCTTATTCTCTAAGTGCATGTAAGATTTTAATCATTTCTTGAAATTTTCATACTTCCTAGCTTGAATTAGTGTGATCAATTTAAGACCAGTCTTTTGTAATTTTGTTTTTCTTTCATACTTCCCAGCATGATTTAGTATGATTGATTAAATTAATTATTTTTTTATACCATTTGTGCCCCTTTACATACCTTCCATTTTATTACTTTATTTGTCATACTTCCGAATGTGATATTAGTATGATTTTACTTGTTTTAATTTGGTGCAAAAATCTTTCACATTGGTTTAAAAACAAATTCCTTTTTACAATCTTGTTTTGCCTTTTATTGGTTCTTTATACTTTGTCATCTCTTGTTATTACAAAGTTCTGAGCTTGAAATAGTGTGTAGTATATTTTCTTGATTGATTATTATTTTTCTAGGTCCTTTTTGCCTGTTTCTTTTTAACCATGTATGTATCTTTTAAAATGATAGAAAAGAAATCACATATCATATATTTCCTATAGCATATATAAAAAAGCTAAATAAATGTGCTATAAATATATTTATCAAAGCATCCACAACCTCAACCATAATGAACAACCAAAATCCACCAAAAATTACAACATACACATCCAACAACAGTATGCCAAAATGATCCATCATATATATATATATATATATATATATATATATATATATATAATCACAAATTTTATACAACAAATGAAACCATATACAATGCTTTATCTCTATGGCTTGGTCCCACCCTATCTATTTTTGGCTATTTTTTTCAATAACTTCTATAGGCTCATCTAGTGTTATCTACATTGGAAACTTTCACATCTCTTGTAGTCTAATTCTTTATCTATAACACTAAGGTAAGTTAAAGGTATGTGTTTTCAATTTAGTCTTTTCACTTATCTTATTTTTTGCTTGCTACACTTTACTTAGCATCAACATTGTGTGTTAACATGTTTTATCCTTAAGCCCCATCCAATGTTATACTTACATGACATGTGATGAGCTTAAAGTGGGGCATATGTATACACATAATATTTACAAAGTTTTATTGATTAATAACACTTTGTGTCTTATAAGAACCTATTGAGTTTCAATCTCTTTGAGTGTATGCCTTAAGGGGTACACTTAGAAAGGGGTGGGTAGACAATCAATGCTTCATAAGATTGTTGTCCCTTTTACCACTTTTCATCTACACACTTGTCTCCTAAAAACCATTTACCTTAAGCTTATTCTTCTCAGTCCTACCTATTCTAGTGTTTTTACCTTTTTATCCCTCCTTTTTTTACCTTAACACTCTTTTGGATAGTCACCTTTACTGGGTTGACCCAATATAGTTTAGGGGTATTTTTCACTTTCTTGGCTTGTTAGCCTTTCAACTAACCTAGCTCAAACCTAGTGATTTGTCCCTAAAAACACATTGGGTCAACTGGGTTGACCCTATATAACAAATTTTCTCAAGAGGATTTAGGGAAAGATCCACCTATATATACAAGTTCATTTCCCACCATTTTATAAGAGAATAATTATTAGAGAATAAGTGCGAGTGAACATCTGATTATTGACCATTTTACTTGAGGAATAAAGCTTAGGGTCCCATGAATTTTTGGAGATATGGATTTTGTCTTGTGTAAAATTATTTTAGATGCTTGGATAAGTTATGTATCTTAGATCTGATTTATCTTGGTTATCCTTACATAACACAATAATCTCTTGTGAATCACCTTGGCCAAGGGAGAGATTGAGTCTCGACAGGTTCATCTTAAAAGGTAAGTATTCCTAACTTTATTTCTCCTTTTTAAGAGTAGATAGATAATGCATTTTTATTCTTCTCCCATGTATTATAATTTCATCTATATTGATGTGAGTATATGTCTTACAATACATGTTTAGTTTAGTTTGTTTTATTGTTTCTAACCCCCACTTTGTGCCACAAGCTTTGGTGTGCACTAGATTAGATTTAATTTATTTTTTTAATAATAGAGTGAATGTTTTAAACCTTAGGACTCCATTAGGATTGTTATACAATTATGTTAAATTGTAGTCTTTAGAACCCTTCCTAGCATGATATGTTATGACAAGTGATCCCCTAATCAGGTATAGTGGATCCCCATATTGGTCATGATCCTACTAACAAGTGTATCCCCAAATGGAAGTGTAGGTATGCTATATATTCTCTAATCTATGATTGATTTATAGACATGATGCATTTCTGATTGCATATAGTTGTATGGGCACAAGCCTCTAGTTTCCTTAGCTTATAATCATTTAGGCACTTGGAGGTTTTAATGGAATAATTTTAAATTGAAGGGTCATACTCAAGCTCATGCTCTTGGCACTGATATCATCTCTTGGTGTGGGATATTTCCCACACTTAGATTATTTCTATACAATATGCTGACATTACCATTTACACAAATATGCCATTAAAATATTGAACTAAAAGCTAGTTGGAACTCAGTGTTCATATATTAAACTAAGCATCACAATTATTACAAACATTATGCAATCAATGAACACTACCATAACCATATACACTAAATCAATACTCATTTAAGTATAATTCCATTCTTCATTAAACATTATTAAGTTAAATAGAGTACATGATAAGTGAAATAGAGAAAATGCGCATCTAAATATACTAAAATCCTAGAGGTTCACAGGAAAGCTTGGAACTACAATGGGGAGCCTCAAGGGCATCCATGCTAGTACTAAGTTTCAAAGGTAGGTGCTTATCTATATCTGGAACCAATTCTATAAAGCTTCACTATCTCAAATTTGCATCCCTTACATACTAGTTCAAGCTTAGATTTATAGAAATAAGTAACATCTTCATGCCAAGGTAGTGGGTACATGCTAGGTGCTAAGTTAGAGCCTTGGTTTATCATTTTTCCAACTCCATCACCTTGTGCCCTTTGCACTCCTATCACCATGTGTAACCACTTATGAAGATTCCCTTCAAAATTTTGGTGCCTAATAATTACATAACAACTAGTGCAAGATATATGAAGATTCCTTTAGCTGGCATAAAAGGTGACAAAATATTAATCATTCCAAATGATCAACTCACACCAAGATATCTAATGAGTTGGTATAGATCCATACTTAGCCAAAAAGGGGCCCAAAAAATACTGAAGATTAGAATTTAGTATCTAAAAATAAATTCAACACCACATTTTGTAATCATTAGGGGTCAATATGGATTCTATTTGAAAATCATATAATAATATTAGAGGATTTGATAATGTACCTCATTATGCTCTAAGTTTTATTACTTTAGATATCATAGTAGGACCTAAGATAGTACCTAGTTTGCTTCATGTAATTCCTAATCACTTGTATTATAATCTACTTCAAGGAAAACTATGGATACATGCAATGGAGGCCATACCATCTAATCTACATTGGTATGTAAAATTTATACATGAGGGACATCTATATACATGCCCTATAAATAATCAACCATTTAAATATTATAAAATGGTTGATCGTAGTAATGAATGTGATCCCAAATTAGATACTTCTCAGTCCCATGTTATACCTTTATCTTATATGATACCACTACAACTATTACACATGATAATGGTGAGTCAAGCAAGGCTAATAATAAATATATAACTATATGTGCATTAAGCCAAAAAGAGTGGATATAGGACACACATGAAGAAAACATATAGAGCTTCCTTTAGTAGTTAATTTTGAGAACCCAAATTAAATATCTATGGAAGAATATGATATTAATAATAATGAAGATGAGGATCTATTGAACATTGATATTTATTTATGTATTCTCAATTTTACACCTATAGATCTAAGGGAATATTAAGATGATTCAAAATTAGGAGTTAAGAATAAGTTGGATAAGATGAGAAGAACTTTATTAGGCATGACTAAGGATGAAAATATAAACCCCTATTTCAATATAAGTTCAAAACAACATACATTAATACTAGGTGCTCCATTAAGATAATTCTTTGTAAAATCTAGCATCACTACAAAGTAGGGCACATAGGATATTACATAATGTATCATAGAGCCACATTCAGTAAATATTGTGGAAATTTTTGATACAAATTCATCCATACCATTATAAGTAACAAGTATTCAAGATTAAATAAGTAAAATATTTCAAATGTTACTTGATCATGATTTACTTGGATTACCATCTACTAGACACTGAGTAGTGGGATGCTTATCACATCAAAAAGGTAAACCATATTATGATTACCATAGAATAATGAGGCATGAAACATAACATTAAAAAAATCTACAAAATAATATTAAAAAATACAATAATTAAAGCATCATGGAGGTGATATAATATCACCAAAAATAACTCCAATGAAGTTTTGAACTCAAGAAGTAGAGATTGTAAGTGTCCACGACAATAGGTTGTGACTATTATAATATACATTGAATGAAATTATTAGAAACATATTTTGATAAATGAAGAAAAGTGGGAAACCATGTGTAGTATTATAAAATTATGATAGTTAGGGAATTACCTCAATGAATTACAACATAGTACATATTGGAATAAATCCCTAGGATATATTATTTTAATAATTATTTGTGGGCCAAAGGTTATTGATATAAATATATGGGTCATGCCTCCTACTCATTAGTTTACATTTAAATTGGCATATTTTTGGTTATAGATGAAGTCCATAGTGGTTCAGACAAATCAATACATTACTTTCTCACATGCAAGAAAGATAATCAAGATTCAACATGATAGCAATAATAATGATCAAAAAGCAAAATAGTTAAAGATAACAACAAGCATAAAATAAGAACAATATGATAGTGGAAGAAAAGGTAATGTGTTCACATAGCTTTAAGGACAAGCCAAGAGATATTGACTTCAATTTTGATGAGGATGACTTACTCATCGATTCGTGAACATCAATTTCAAGATACAATAAGAAATCAAACAATACTATATATATATATATATATATATATATATATATATATAGTATTATTTGATTTCTTACTCTATCTTGAATTTGATGTTCACAAATCGATGAGTAAGATAAATTCCCATTACTAAAAAAGTAAAGATTAACAAGATGTTGAAGCAGACCTTGCCTATTTACAAATGTTCCCAATAGTCAAATAGTTTCCATATATTTTGATGTTTATGAGTGACATTACCTTTCCTAATGCAACTTCCGAATGCTTCATTATCTATTAAATCAAAAATAAACATGTCATAAAGCAAAATTTTCCCTATCTTGGACAAGCATCTTAAACATATTTTTTGTTTTCAATCTTCAACCCAAAGTTTATAAAACACAAAATCCATTAAATTTATTTCATCATTATAATGAAATTTTTTAGACCTATATTAGCAAGAAATTTTTTCACAAGAACCCTAAGAATGCTTTATTGTCTATTAAGTTAAAAATACAACATAATATATAGTAAAATTTTCCCCATTATAAAACACATATTTTTTGTATTGAATCTTCTAAGTAAAGTACATAAAAACATGAACTCCATTACATTTATGTTATCATTATAATTACTTTTTTGAAACCCGTACTAGGAAGGAATCTTTTTAGATCCAAAATTAGATGCTTCTCAGTCCCATGTTATAACTTTATCTTATATGATACCACTACAACTATTACACATGAAAATGGTGAGTCAAGCAAGGGTAAGAAGAAATATATAACTATATGTGCATTAGGCCAACAAGAGTGGATATAGGACACACATGAATAAAACATATAGAGCTTCCTTTAGTAGTTAATTTTGAGAACCCAAATTAAATATCTATGGAAGAATATGATATTAATAATAATGAAGATGAGGATCTATTGAACATTGATATTTATTTATGTATTCTCAATTTTACACCTATAGATCTAAGGGAATATCAAGATGATTCAAAATTAGGAGTTAAGAATAAGTTGGATAAGAGGAGAGTAAATTTATTAGGCATGACTAAGGATGAAAATATAAACCCCTATTTCAATATAAGTTCAAAACAACATGCATTGATACTAGGTGCTCCATTAAGATAATTCTTTGTAAAATCTAGCATCACTACAAAGTAGGGCACATAGGATATTACATAATGTATCATAGAGCCACATTCAGGTAATATTGTGGAAATTTTTGATACAAAGTCATCCATACCATTATAAGTAACAAATATTCAAGATTAAATACGTAAAATATTTCAAATGTTACTTGATCATGATTTACTTGCATTACCATCTACTAGACACTGAGTAGTGGGATGCCTATCACATCAAAAAGGTAAACCATATTATGATTACCATAGAATAATGAGGCATGAAACATAACATTAAAAAATATACAAAATAATATTAAAAAATACAATAATTAAAGCATCGTGGAGGTGATATAATATCACCAAAAATAACTCCAATGAAGTTTTGAACTCAAGAAGTAGAGATTGTAAGTGTCCAAGACAATAGGTTGTGACTATTATAATATACATTGAATGCGATTATTAGAAACATATTTTGATCAATGAAGAAAAGTGGGAAACCATGTGCATTATTATAAAATTATGATAGTTAGGGAATTACCTCAATGAATTACAACATAGTACATATTGGAATAAATCCCCAAGATATATTATTTTAATAATTGTTTGTGGGCCAAAGGTTATTGATATAAATATATGGGTCATGCCTCCTACTCATTAGTTTACATTTAAATTGGCATAGTTTTGGTTATAGATGAAGTCCATAGTGGTTCAAACAAATCAATACATTACTTTCTCACATGCAAGAAAGATAATCAAGATTCAACATGATAGCAATAATAATTATCGAAAAGCAAAATAGTTAAAGATAACAACAAGCATAAAATAAGAACAATATGATAGTGGAAGAAAAGGTAATGTGTTCACATAGCTTTAAGGACAAGCCAAGAGATATTGACTTCAATTTTGATGAGGATGACTTACTCATCGATTTGTGAACATCAATTTCAAGATACAATAAGAAATCAAACAATACTATATATATATATACACACACACACACACACACACACATACATATATATATATACATATACATATACATATATATATATATAAATGCATATATATATGTGTGTGTGTGTATATATATATATATGTATGTATGTATGTATATATATATATATGTATATATATATATATATATATGTATATATATATGTATATATATATGTATATATATATGTGTGTGTGTGTATATATAGGTAGGTGTGTGTGTGTGTGTATATATATATATATATATATATATATATATATATATATATATATATATATATATATATATATATAGTATTGTTTGATTTCTTACTGTATCTTGAAATTGATTTTCACAAATCGATGAGTACGATAAATTCCCATTACTGAAAAAGTAAAGATTAACAAGATGTTGAAGCAGACCTTGCCTATTTACCAATGTTCCCAATAGTCAAATAGTTTCCATATATTTTGATGTTTATGAGTGACATTACCTTTCCTAATGCAACTTTTGAATGCTTCATTATCTATTAAATCAAAAATACAACACATCATAAAGCAAAATTTTCCTTGTCTTGGACAAGCATCTTAAACATATTTTTTGTTTTCAATCTTCAACCCAAAGTTTATAAAACACAAACTCCATTAATTTTATTTCATCATTATAATGACATTTTTTAGACCTATATTAGCAAGAATTTTTTTCACAAGAACCCTAAGAATGCTTTATTGTCTATTAAGTTAAAAATACAACATAATATATAGTAAAATTTTCCCCATTATAAAACACATATTTTTTGTATTGAATCTTCTAGGTAAAGTACATAAAAACATGAACTCCATTACATTTATGTTATCATTATAATTACTCTTTTAAAACCCGTACTAGGAAGAAATATTTTCAGATCCAAAATTAGATACTTCTCAGTCCCATGTTATACCTTTATCTTATATGATACCACTACAACTATTACACGTGAAAATGGTGAGTCAAGCAAGGGTAAGAAGAAATATATAACTATATGTGCATTAGGCCAACAAGAGTGGATATAGGACACACATGAAGAAAACATATAGAGATTCCTTTAATAGTTAATTTTGAGAACCCAAATTAAATATCTATGGAAGAATATGATATTTATAATAATGAAGATGAGGATCTATTGAACATTGATATTTATTTATGTATTCTCAATTTTACACCTATAGATCTAAGGGAATATCAAGATGATTCAAAATTAAGAGTTAAGAATAAGTTGGATAAGAGGAGAGTAAATTTATTAGGCATGAATAAGGATGAAAATATAAACCCCTATTTCAATATAAGTTCAAAACAACATGCATTAATACTAGGTGCTCCATGAAGACAATTCTTTGTAAAATCTAGCATCACTACAAAGTAGGGCACATAAGATATTAGATAATGTATCATAGAGCCACATTCAGTAAATATTATGGAAATTTTCGATACAAAGTCATCCATACCATTATAAGTAACAAGTATTCAAGATTAAATAAGCAAAATATTTCAAATGTTACTTGATCATGATTTACTTGCATTACCATCTACTAGACACTGAGTAGTGGGATGCCTATCACATCAAAAAGGTAAACCATACTATGATTACCATAGAATAATGAGGCATGAAACATAATGTTAAAAAAATCTACAAAATAATATTAAAAAATACAATAATTAAAGCATTGTGGAGGTGTTATAATATCACCAAAAATAACTCCAATGAAGTTTTGAACTCAAGAAGTAGAGATTGTAAGTGCCCTCGACAATAGGTTGTGACTATTATAATATACATTGAATGCAATTATTAGAAAAATATTTTGATCAATGAAGAAAAGTGGGAAACCATGTGCAGTATTATAAAATTACGATAGTTAGGGAATTACCTCAATGAATTACAAAATAGTACATATTGGAATAAATCCCTAGGATATATTATTTTAATAATTGTTTGTGGGCCAAAGGTTATTGATATAAATATATGGGTCATGCCTCCTACTCATTAGTTTACATTTAAATTGGCATAGTTTTGGTTATAGATGAAGTCCATAGTGGTTCAGACAAATCAATACATTACTTTCTCACATGCAAGAAAGATAATCAAGATTCAACATGATAGCAATAATAATTATCAAAAAGCAAAATAGTTAAAGATAACGAAAAGCATAAAATAAGAACAATATGATAGTGGAAGAAAAGGTAATGTGTTCACATAGCTTTAAGGACAAGCCAAGAGATATTGACTTCAATTTTGATGAGGATGATTTACTCATCGATTTTTGAACATCAATTTCAATATATAGTAAGAAATCAAACAATACTATATATATATATATATTCAAAAAATAAAAAAATTAGTACCTAAACATAACATGCATTGCTTGTTTACATCATTTGTTTATGTTTTATCATACATATTTTAGTATATATATATATGTGTGTTTCATGACATAAATGAGTGAGATATGGGTCATGCATGTTTTATATGCATTCGACACACAACTGTAAGACTTTCCTACACCCATGAGTTACTTTCCTATACTAGAAGCACACTCTTGCTAAGGGCATATTAATTTTTAACACATGTTTTATTTTTTTATGGTAATTTCATTTGATCATATTGAGATACTTTACACTAATTACACATGAATTGCTATGCCTCATACTATTTATACTTCCAATTATTGTATTTAGCTATATAATATTATGACATACATTGATTATGTAGATTAGCCTTGTTTGTTCTATGTATGGTTGAAGTTGTTTCTTCTTACTTATTCAACTTTATTTATATGTGACACTAATTTATCCATTATGTGTGTGGTATTAATTTTTCCATCATGTGTGTGACATTAAATTGTTCATTGTTTGTAACCATTGGCCTTATGTGACATGATTTTTCATTGTGGGTCTCGTAGACTTCATTATTAAGCTTATGGTTGTTGTAATCTATATCACACACTTTGATTCTTTTTTGCAATGTCATAATTCATATCATGCACTTTTTTGCATAATTGATACTTATTTTATAGATACTCATTGTTAATTTGATTATTTAATATATTGTTCATCGATATATTTATCTAAACATGAAACTTGTATGTCTAGGATACATGTCACATACTTAGATGCTTTATTATTATTATTATTATTATTATTATTATTATTATTATTATTATTATTATTATTATTATTATTATTATTATTATTATTATTATTATTATTATTATTATGATAACATATTATCTATATATTATTATATGTTATACACATATTGTATCTTTTTATATATAACATGGTGACTTTAACCACTATCTTTTGAGATAAATAGTTCCCAGGCCTCATTCCTCACCTCAAAAGGGAAACATACGTAATGGCTTTTCTTACAGATTAAGCTTTCATAGATACATAAAATTTAAATTTTGGGCACAAATTATTTTATAATGATACAAGTTTATGCAAATATTATATGTTTTTACTCATATTATGACATTGTTGACTTAGTTTGATGGCATATGTATGGCATATATCATAGATTTCATGAGACTATTACACGAATTACAAATTTAGCTTACACATGGTATTATAATGGGGTCATATGTGTGTCCTATATTCACAATATTTCACATATATCATGACATATTGACATGTGTTATATGACTCATGTTACTAAAATTACCATATAGAATAACATTGCATGTCATTTTTTGTTTAGTATTACTCGTATTTATTCCAAAAACAAATTATGATCAAGTATTATACATGGATCTCTCAAAAATTACTCAAATTAAATCATATTTACATTTGTAATTAATGATTAAAAAACTTTACACAGAGTCTCAAAGATTTATTAAATTTATTGAACCCTTAATGGATTCCATTTACTTAGATTATTGGAGTTGTGTAGGGCTGAAGTTATGCATAATGTAACTTCTAGGCACTTCTCCATTACAAATGAGGGTTGAGGCATATTCATCTCAATGCATGTCCTTACACATGTATCTCTCAAGCATCACTTAAAATAAATCATTTATCCATCTACAATGGATGATTCAAAAACTTTACACACACTCTCAGACATTTCTTAAGAGTTATTGGAAACCTCAATGAATTCCATTTTCTTATATTATTGGAGTTATGTGGGACTAAATTTATACATAACATAACTTCTAGGAACTTCTCCATTACAAATGAGGGTTGGGGCATATTCAAACTGTTCAGGGATATTCATGAGGTATGATTACCCCATTCATTATTGTAATTTAAATTAAAAGCTTGGTTTGTATATACATAGGTGTACTTATTCAGTTTTACTATTCATTTTACATATTTTAAATATTCTTACTTGTTGATTATTACATCACAAGTAATGAGAGATTTATGCATGTTTCATTGTAGGTTTACATTAAGAGAAACACAACCCATAGAGCATACTTGAGAACACCCCCTATAGTTATTCTTAGTTATCACCTTTTATCCTTTCACTCTAGTAATTTCATTTACTAGAATAAAAATGTGGAAACTTGTATTTTGTATGAGTTACTTGATAATGTGTAATTTTTCCAAACCTTAAACCACCTAACTTATGTTCATATACATGACTTTAATTTGTCATTCCTATAGTGATGTCTCATATATAACCATGGCCCTTCCAAATTGTCATTGTAATTACACAAGAATTTCTATGTTTTTAATTCAAAAAACATTATATCACTCCCAAACTATCCTCTAGCCTAAAGGCATTGTTCTTTCTTTTTGGACTAGTATGCACCTCTGAGATGGGTTGGCACTGTAATCTTGTCCATTCATGCAAAACTTATCCCCATGCCATTTAATGGTTATTTTTTGGGTTTAAAAATTCCCATAAGAGTATACACCCACATTTTGTAAGTCAATTCAAACAAAATAACCTAAAGAGTTCACTATATAACCACATTAAGCATAAACATTTGAATGGGATAGCATTGTTATAACTATCACTTAGAATCACTCTACACATTGAATAACATGTCCCAAAAGATTTCAAAACTAAAATCCCTCAAAGGAAAAAATCCTTGAACTAAGTCTAAATCAGTATTTTTAAGGTCAAGTCATAGGGTTTCAAGTGTTAAAAGTCATACTCAGGATTGCATAACAAATTAACATTACATGGGATTGCACACACTCAACTAGGTGGGATAACTATACTTGGTTTGATTCCATCCTCAATGTATTAGATGCGTATGTAACAATTGAGTCTTAACAGGATGGTTAAGGTTAGTGAAACCTTTGATTTACTATTATTATGTAGTGCACAACTAGAATTTGAAGTAAAGAGAATGTAAACAGGGATATTTTTGCAAAATTTCAAAAAAAAATAAATACAACACTCTCATTAGACATGGGATAATGGATGGCCTAGTTGCATACCATAAAAAATAATGAATAGTTCCATAGTCTAGCAAATAGATTTGCACTGCACAAGTGTCCAAAGATCATGTACTTATTTAGACATGCACATGGCTTCTAATTATAGATATAAACATTCATGGACTTATTCCAATGCATTTTAGGAACTACATCACTCCTATAGACCTACGTTCATTCAAAACAAACAAAGTACATCCTTCTCCTAGCCTTTTTTGGAAATAACAAGTTACTATATTTAACAAGTAAAAATAAAATTTATTAAATAATTATACGTCTTCATTAATTTGGTTTATTTAACACTTTTATGCTATTTAGGGTGACATTGATCCTAAATTTATCAAAACAACTAAAAATCTCCAAAAGCAAGATCCCAACCAAGAAAACTATATATTAAAAGTAAGGATAAGCCTCAATTCATAATAAAAATTCTCCATAAGCATTCACTCTCTAATCATAAACAAACACCTCCCTCATGTACTCCAAGAAATGCTAGACCTATTCAATCACATTGCCAACTTTCTTTGTAATGCTTCACCTCCAACCCCTACCATAACTAGTGAAGATATGAAGGAGCCCAGATATGTGCTCATAGTTCTCTTAAGTGATGAAAACCTAAGAGGGGAGGGGAGGGGAGTATAGGGGTGTGGGGAGGAGTGGGTCATGGGGGTGTGGTGGGTGATTTTCCCCCAAAATATAGGAATAAAAAACTAGCAAAATTTCCATTCTTTTATTAGAGCACCAACTCTTGTATCTAACCTTTGAAAAAACATCTTCCCATCTACCAACTATGTTTGTTAAGGTTCTTAATGGAGTATACTCATCAAGGTCACTTTTCTCTTATTTTCTATGTCAAGCCAATCCATGTTCAAGACAAGTTTGGATATTTTTTACTATCTAAGTTTCCAAAACAAATAATTTTTTACCATCCAAGTGTCCATAATAATCATGATAATTATTTACAAGCCATAATTTCTCCCATGTGTGAGAATAGGTGGGGAATCCATGGAGATCAAATAACATCCATTTCTTGGTTCAATGGATAACTTCATAAATCAATGGATATTGGAAATAAATGCAACAATTATCATGGAGGAAATAAAAAAGGTGGTTATCTCATGTAATTAATAAAGACTTAGGGTAAGGGTCAATATAAACTCAAGGTAATTCAAGATAATCCATATATAATTAGGCTTAGTTAAAAATCTAGAGGCATTTAAAAGCTTCTCACCATGTTCTTAGAGCACCTAATCATGGAAAGTCAAAATGTATTAACCCCTCTAAATGGGTGTATAAGGCCATATTGAGCTGCCAAGTATCTTTATCAATCCAATCCACATTAGTCAAGTCTTAGGCATGTTTAGAGAGTTAATTTTCTACTTGAGTGTGATGATTGGGTCATGAGACACTTTTCTCTACAAAAATTTGTAAGCAATCCCCTCAAGCCATTGACAAGTGATTTAAGACAGCATTTATTAGGATTTGATCAACTAACCTACTTTAGGTAATTGACCAAGATCATAGAGTCCATTTACACCCACACCAAACATAGCTTGAATCTTAAATCCCATGATAAACCCTTGTGAATACCAATTTTCTCAATAATAATATTAGTTTGATGACCAAGAGCAAGCAAAAACCATAAAATTGCCTAGCCACCAGAGTCTCTAATAATCCTTCCCACTTTAGCTTAGCCCAGGTTTCCTATTAGCACCCCATCAAAATTTAGTTTACAATAATCTCAATTAGGTGAGGTCCATCACCCATTTATATTAATATTATTTGCTTCCTCCTTAATGGGTATACTTGTTCATATAAATGGCCGAATGTGTCTTATTTTTTCATGTGTAATGTTGGAAGGATATTTCTATATTAAATCAACCTAGAAACATAAAAGTATTACAACCAATCTATTATGAATATAACTTCATGAAATATTGCTCCTATGGGCACATATTGAAGATTTGATGTCATTAAGACTTGACATTATTCCTTTTTGCTATGGGGTTTAGTCTGTAAAGGATTTATTCCATGATAGAATGTTTTGTTACCTCTAGTGCTATGGACTTTATTCCATAATGTTTATTCTATGATAGAATGTTTATACACATAAGAAATCTATGAAATGCATGTTTGACATTGTTTATTATACTTCACTTTCCTATCTAATGTTTGCATATTTTTATTTTATCTCGATAAGATTGCATCTCTATTGGTTAATATGAATTAATTGATAACATTGTAGTGTATATTAATATTCTTGTCTACAATATTCAACAGTTATGTAGATCTCTAGAAACTACAAGTTGAACTTGATGAAAAATAATGTGTTGTTATTGGCAGAGTGGTCTCATGGCCCTGTATGATAGTCTATTTAGTCATGCATTAAAGATATTATTTTGTATGAAATTTACATATCCCTACCACTTGATATAATTTCTTAGGAGATGCAAAACAAACAAAATTTATTATTTTACATTATATATTCTCCATTTGTTAGGGAGAGAAAGTGATAGAAATTTTATGTTCTTTTAAACACATCTTGTTATAGATTATCCAAAATAGTATGTTTTGTAAAATCCTACCTTCTACACTTCTTTTTGGTACCCTAATTTAAGTATTCATTCCTATTAAATGGATAAGTGTTGTATTATCCCAACTTATCATAACTAATAATGAATTCAAGGATTTAAGTTTTAGAAAACAAATGAATGAAACTATCAATTATTTTCTAGAGATTTATACAGTTCCAATTTATAATGAAAATGAAGTAATTAATACAATAAAATCCCCACCCTAGGTATTTATGTCTTTCATGTATCTAAAAAATAAGTGATTTGCTTAGAATATGTCAATTTTCTTTATTATATATTGCATCTATTTTGGTTGATCATTAAATTATGTGGAGAGGATAGTTTAATTGATAAGTATTTTATCATGTAACATCATTTTTTAGGAATTAGTTGTGTTAGTATCAAGTAAATCTCATTGACCCAAATTTTATGAGCAAGTTATTGGTTCACAAGAACTCATCTGTCATGAACATGAAAGGTTCACATTGCAATCATTACATGTAGGTGATCCACACAAGTGAATAATTGGTAATTTCGAGGGATTCAACCATTCCAATTTTATTCCAGTTGAAGTGTACTTATCATTGGAATTACCCACACAATCATGTCTACTTAGCTCACTACCACATTTTCAAAATCTTTAGTAAGCACTGTACCTTAGTGACCATTCATTTTGGACCTCCCTGGGTATTTCATTTTTAACATTTGGTGTTTCCACGAAGCATCATAATGTAATATCATTTTTCAAGAATCGACTGCATTAGTATTGAGTCTTTTTCGAGAATTGACCACATTAGTATTGAGTCAATCTCATTGACCCATATTTCATGAGTAGTGGTTTGTAAGGACTAATATTTAAATAATATAAATGATCCACTTCAAACTAATTACATCTAGGTGATTCTCATAAGAAAAACATCTTATTTTCATTCACTAACATATTTGAAAACAATTAAATGGAATATTTTGGATATCTCAACATGATCACCAAATCTTATTTTATGCCTCCTAAGAAATCAAAATATTAGAAATAAATGCATATATCAAAGATTGAAAACAAACCTTTATAAGTTATAGATGGCATTCCATTTAGCACCTTGATTGTAAAACTTGCTAAAGAATAAAACCTCCTGCCATCTAATTTCAAGGAAAATCCACAAACTCTTCTTAACATATAACAAACCTCTTACAACAAAAAAGGAAAGCTATTAATAAAATGCATCCCTATGAATCTTTAAAAAAAATCCTTCAAAATTACATTAACCTCAATAATTACAAACTATGTCACAAGGTACATTGAAATTTATCAAAAAAGTTTGAACTTCACCAAACTTTATCATCGTCAAATCTGAACTCGAATTTTATTCATTATTTTTACATGGAAAGTTTTTTACACGATTTGCATTATTTTATAGATATGTATGTATATATACATATACTAACTATAATCTTAGGATGGAAAGTTCTCTCCACTATATCCCTCTAACATAATTATGAATTTTTTTTAGAAAATAAAAATGATAAAAATTATTGTTCAAACTTAAAGACCTTTTTTATTTATCCATTGGTGAAATTGAACTTGAACCTTGTGACTTAGATTACAACACTATTATTCATAAATAACCATTAGGAAATGTGACTATAAATATATGAAAGCAAATAAAACAAAATGAGAACTCATCAGGGAGGATGAGTTTCCATAGATAGAGATATTTTATAACTCTGAAGCTTGACACCATAACAAAAAAATATAGGCTTCAAAGCCAATCATGATTGGTAGGTTAAAAATAATTGAAATCCAAATCAATCCTAAGGAATAAAAGTTATACTATATCAAATTACACATTAAAAAATTACAAAATATATCACATGCCCATATTCAGTGAAAGTACAAGAAAGTGAATCTGTGATAGATTTTATAAACACTAGTTTTTTGATATCAATCAAAGCTATGTAAGTCTTAGCCAGATTGTTATAAAACTGCATCTATTAGAGCTATAAATAAGAGGTCAAAACTTTTCATTTAAATATCAATTATCAATTTAGAACTCATAAAGATGAATTGGACATACCATCATTATTTGTTCCATAAATGTATGGTATGAACCTGTGATGTCAGCTTTATGGACTGATGATGCTAGTAACCTAAAAGCATATTTTAGGGTGTAAATATCCCTCTTACATCACCACTTAGGAATAAATAACATACATATTGTAGGTTTTGTCCCACAAGAAAATAATGATGGTTTATTTAGGCCTTAATGATTAAGTTTCTAACTATTTTAACTAACCACATTCCCCAATATCTAATATTTTTGGCACTTCGCTTACACCCTGAATCTCATAACATGCAATAACTAGAAGTCCCATAACTTCTTGGTTGGTCAAGTAGGACTATTTAGTTATATTTATTTATACCATAATAGGGATATCCCAGATGGTCCATAGAATAGTGAGTTGAGTAACATCATTGCTCTAGATTGTATGGTTGAGTGGATTATTCTTAATTTAAAGCTAGTTAGGTTAAATACTTGTAAGCAAAGAATATCTAAATGTTTTTTTTTTGTTTTTATGTCTCACCATTCCTTTTTTCAAGGGATTTGTATTTTTTATATGTTATATGAATTATTCTATTCATTTATCAAGACTAGTTTGTGAATAATCTATTTCTTCAGTAACTTTAGAGTTTAACAAGATATGGGAATGCATTTTTTTTTTCGCATTTTTGATTTTACACTCTAGATGAAAGGTTGAATACAATAATATCTCATCTCAATCATAAATGGTTGCTATAATGAGATCATTTTATAAATAAGGATGAACTCTATTTTGTCTAATTATGATGGATCAAGAATTCCCATTTCACAAAAAAGGATAATCAGTAGTAAAAAACATTCAAATTGAAAAAAAACATGTTTCATTAACTCTTTCTGGTGTGCATATTAAAATATCATTTTTTTGTAAGAGCGGGTTAATTTTGATCCATTATATCTCTAACCCTAATCCACTTATATTTTTCATCTTTTATTGTCTTTAATCATAATTTCTATATGATGAAAGTTATTTATAGACTACATGATTTAGAATATTAGCTTGAGAAAAAAATTAGATGCTACTATTTTTTTCTTTTTATTTTCCTTTACTTTTATAAATGTTTTGTTTATATGGTGCATCAATAGGTAATACATTTTTTTAGGAATCACCTGCATTAATTTTAAAGTCAATCTTTGTAACCCATACTTCATGAGTAGCTTAGTCCTGCTAAATTAGCTTACATATTTTACTTATTTTGGACCTCTAAATTTATTCAGGTGAATATAAAAACCATGCCCTTAACATGCAGTATTAGTATATCATAAGCATATTTTTGATAAACTCAAAAGTAATTGAAACCATAATGGGTAATGCCAGTTCATATAAATTGGTTGTCTAATGACAATAATAATTGCCAGTGTATAGGTTAAATAAAAGGATACTAATGGAGTTAAAAGGGAAGTACCCTCAGCTTTCCCCTAAATTTTTGAATAAGCACTAGGATAGAACCAATATAAGGTGGAAGGGATGTAATACCCTAATTTATTTTTATCTTCCAATCTCTTAAATATGATGTAGAGATAAACAAATATATTTCATTTGTTTCAATACACATATGTATAGGGTCTTGCACTTGCAACTTCTTGTGTGGCTATTTTGTGGCCATCACACATCAACACCCATATTATGAAAGCATACAATGTGGAATATAGAAGAGAAATCTAAACCAAGGCCATTAATACTAGTATCACACACACACACACACACACACACACACACACACACACACACACACACACACACACACACACACACACACACACACACACACACACACACACACACACACACACACACACACACACACATCTCACTTTTGCATAGGACTGCTTGATCAAAATTCATATGCATGACTATCTTTAGGATGCTCAGATTTGAGTTTGAGATTTTGTTGCTATAGTCATGCAAAACATACCCTGTAATCATTGATTTCCATAAGGAGTGTGGTTGGTATGCTATATTTTAAGACATAAATCATGTTTATACTTAAGTCTCATGTCAAAGAATTGAAAATGACCATATAATTCACTATATATTCATCCATTTTTAATTTTGCATCTTGGAGACTACTGAAAATAATTAGTATTTGAGTCAAATATAAACATGTAATAATTAGTACTCTGGGAGTAGGTCACTTGGCTAGTTGATGTTTACTAATAAACTTATTCATGAGGTCAAAGCCCAAGAGTACAAAATTTGAAGAATTTATAAAGTAAAAATAAGAAATTCACCTTGTGGACTTCCATCAAGGGGGTCTCATACACTAAATGGATATATGTCTTAGTGATGACCTAAAAAACAACCTTTACCTTTCCATTTACCTAATAGTAAGAAAATATAATTACTTTAAGTTTTTTGAGTCTATTGTAATAGAAAATATGTATCCATTCAACACAACCTTTCTTCTTAGTCAATATCAATTACTTCAATAAAAAAGTTGAAAACATCCACACCTACCAATATTTGAGCCAAGAGTCCTGATGTGCCTCCCAATATTTGAGCAAAGAGTCTAATGTGCCTACCAATAATTGAGCCAAGAGTCCTAATGTGATAGTCTCATGTATCTATATAATTTCCCTCCAAAAACTAATAATTATCCTACATGTAGGAAAATGATAAATCCAAAGATTTGAAGCATCTTTTAAAAAAATATATGTAACCACATATTTCCCTGATGCAAGTATGGAGAGAGCTTACAATATGATGGGAAAATCATGACACAAAGGGGAGCTCAACATCTAAATAAACATTTTGGAAGAGATCTCCAAAAAGAGATGGGTTGGCCTAGTGTCATAAGTGAAAGAGGAAGTTGACTGACGCATGCTGAACTCCAAATAAATGAATGCTGATTGGTACTTATCTAGATCAAAATGTTCATCCTTGAATAAATGAGACTTAGAATAAGGGGTATATGAGAATCTATAGACCCCCATGAGGATATAGCTAAATCCTCACATGAGGTATTTGTCTTTGCATATATCAATACCCAAGGATCTAAGTCATCTTCCAAGGTGTGAACCTCACCTTCATATACAAACTACACCATGCCAAACATGGCCAATGTGATGGCCTATATGTAAGTAGTCTAAATATGGTCAAGAATCATGTTTTATAAAAGATCAAGGTCTAACACACTGAACTTGATTCTAATTATCTTAGGGATAAACTTGACCTAGACCTTCACATTTCCCACCAACATAATTATGTTGTTGTTGAAACCAACATACTTATGGAGAGAATCAAATATCTTCTTTTGACTAATCCCAAGCTTGTTAAACACACACATGGGCATGATGTTCAATTTATCTCTTTCATCAATGATTCACTACTTAACATGACAATCATCAATATAAGTCTTGATATAGAGAGGGAAATGATCCCTCTTTATAAGAATCAAAGTGTATACACATAATGTTTTCAAATTTTATGAAATACTGATGCTTTACATCTTATAAGAACCCATTGAGACTCAATCTCTCTAATTACACACCCTAAGGGGTGTACCAAGAAAGGGGTGGGTAGACATTTGATGCTTTGCAAGATTATTGTCCCTTTTTGCCACATTATTACCAATCCAACTAGTTCCTAAAACCTTTCCCTAAGCTATTTATCCTCCCTTACATAGTCTTCTAGTATTTTTCCTCTTTCCATCCATCATTTCCTTACTTAGCACCCTTTTGAACTATTTAATATACTAGGTTGACTTGGTTAACCTAGTATAGTTTAGGGACCCTTTTCTCTCTTTTGGCTTATTATCCTTTTGGCTGACTTAGCACAGACCTAGTGAGTTAGCCTGAAAACATGATAGGTTTACCAGGTTGAACTGTCATATCCAACATATCTAAATGATTTTAGGGTAAGTTATATCTATAAATACAAGGTCATTTTAGTCATTATTCATATATACAATCAAGAGTTATTATTCACTCATGCTTCTTCATAATATGCTCTTTCACCATTCTACTTGAGGAGACCTAGGTTAGGTTTATTATTTTGGATAATCTAGTCTTGTGGATAGGTCTTGGATGATTTGGAATAAACAAGTGATATTTATGAACCAAAACAACATCTTGTGAAGCCCCATTATCAAAGGGAGAGATTGAGTCTTAATGGGTTCACATTCAGGTAAGTATATTCTAACTTTGTTCTCCTCTCTTTTAGTAGATAGAAGTAGCATAAGTGTTGGCTTGCATAATATTAATCTTCATATTACATGTATTAGGGTGTTAGTCATACTTTATTTATTTGAGGTTCCCTATACATATTTTGATTAATTTGCTTTACTAACCCCGCACTTTGTGGCATAAGATTTGGTACATACTAGATTAGATTTACTTTTATTGTTATTAGATTAGTGAAATATTAAATCATATGACTCTTTTAGGGTTGTGTGATTGTGCTAAATGGTAGGATTTGGAACCCTACCTCACATGGTGTGTTATGAAAAGTGATCCCCTAATTAAGTCTAGCAGATCCTCACATTGGTCATGCTCCTGATTGACAATTGTATGCTCCCAAATGGAAATGTAGGTGTGATCTATCCCATCCAATCCCAACCCTCTTTACCTAACCAAAAAAAAAATCAATATACACATGAAAAAAATTAAAAACCATGCAATTCAAACTTAATTTAATTCATTATAAATAATTTAATGTCTTTCATATAATGAAATTCAAATAATATAAAATCTCTTTTCTAAAAAGAATAAAAGAATATATAAATCTATTATTAAATAAAATATATTAATATTCAATATATTAAACATCATAAAATTTTATATTTAAATTTACAATGTCATTTTAATTCATTATCAATTAGATGGAAATATATTTGTTACAAAATAATTAACATGTGCTGGTTATGAAAAACCCATATTTTCATTTCCTATGTGAATGTGAACTATTGGTGTCTCAAATTATCTTAATCTTGAACCATGACAAAATGCATCAAAGGTGAAATATAAGTTTTGTGACAATACAACTCATAAGCCTCTTCAACCAACACAGATTCAAATTTACAAATTGCACATGTGTCAATGATATTTTCTTGATGAGGTGAAATAATTATTAAAGGTAGTGAATTTATAAACTTTGGTAGTTCCCTCTCTAAAGTTGCTCAGTAGATGATCTAATTCATATAAAATTTTAAAATTCCTACTCCCCATTTCAAGGTATGATCTATTACTTCTTGTTGTCCTATGTTACATTTCTGGTAACCACGTCCTTCTCTTCCATCCTTTTCCTTTATTTTGTTCATTTTCAGATCTTGTTGTTATTTAATTATTTAATCTTCTTCTTCAACATAATATATATCTGGTATTTTAAAACTTATTGTTGCTTTTTTGTGTGGGTAAAAATAAATTATTTTCTTTTGTTTTACATTTTTTATGTTGGCCATTAAAAGTGAACACGCTCATTAGATTACAACTTACCACTATTTACCAATTGCCATTGTATAAATTTGACAGTAATTATATTTAAAATAGATAAAATAATAAAAGTAGAACATAAAATTATATTAATATGTGCATTTTGTACAGGGTATTTTAACTGTTTAAGACTTAGTGTATGTAAATCCTATGTTGTTAAATGGTTGAGTATAACAATAACTTGAAATGAAAACAAGAAATAATTAATTTGACAACCCTTTCCCAAAATAGTAAAGATGTAAAGAAAGATCATTTATCTAGAGTAAAATAGGTATTTCCATGACTCAAGAGGCTAAAATAGGTTGGATAAATAGTTAGACACCTTTCATTTTATGACTATAGTTAAAATATAACTTTGAATAGCAACACCCTTATGTGAATACTAGCGGCATGTGGCACTAGTGTCCAATTATGAAACTAGTGTCCCTCTTAGAGGAGCTATCTATAACTTTTAGGGAAGATGCAAGAGGTTTTATGGGACCTATAAGTGGTTTTGTGTCTTCTAGAAGCTTGCCTATGACATTGTTTTCATTTAATATCTTCCAAAACCCTAATGAGTACCTAAACACATGAAACAACAACTAGATAAAATGAAAAATAAAGGGAAAAATTAGGTTTTGGGATAATAATATTGTATAAAATAGAACCCTTATTGTCCTGGTCACTACCTATAATAACCCTAATGCTAGGGGTCTCAGATCACCTGTAATTCTGCCTTAGGGAACATGTATAATCAATGTGCATAGTATGCTAGAATGAAGTTCACTTATGCCCTTATTTGATCAAGAATGCAATGTATAGATGTAATAACTAAGTAGCATTCAGAGTATTGAGTTGTACTATTTAAATATTTTATGTAATTATGTGCCAAAATAATAAGTGTTAGATTTAAAATGCCTTATGAGGCTCTTTATATAGAAATAAATTTGATTTTAATGTAAGATCTTGTTTTCTAATTAACAAGTCATAAACATAGGGATTAAAACATGAGAGAAGGCTCAAAGTAGAGTTAGGACATGGGAGAAAATGACATTTAAACACTAGATCCATGATTAGACACTAGTGCCACATGGCGCTACTATCCTGATAATGATGCTAATATCACGAGGCCTAAAAATAGAGTTGAGAACAAGAAAGATAGGCTAGGGGCCCTTGTGATTGGGTGGATGTGATCTAGGACCACTAGGGGTGAAAAAAATAAGGAAAATAAGACATAAAAATATTAAAAGACCTAAAATAACCATGTAAATAAGGGTTATATTCATCACTAAGACCTTCATGTGAAAGAACAACAAAATATATAGTACTTGTGGTTTCTTGACCAAATTAGGGTGTATACTTTTCCCCGCTTTTATTCTAGTAATGTAATGAAATAAAAGTACTAGAGTAAAATCAAGAGTAAAACATACCTATGTTTACCTGTGTGGATGTGTTCTAGACCTAGCTCACTTCTTGGCTAGAGAAGTGGGTAGGAGTTAGAGTGAAATACGTGAATAGAAAATCCATAATGTGGGCATCCTTTGTAATGAATCTGAATAATGAACTGAATAATAGGAATAAAACATTGTTTTACCCCCACCCTAATATCTAAACTAAATCTGAGTATGTAAACTAGATATTTGGAGAAAGAAGGCCTATTTCCCCCACTTTGATATATGTACTAAATTTAAGTATGTAAACTAGATATATGGAGAAACAAAGCCTACTTTCACCCACTCTAATATGTGTACTAAATATGAGTATGTAAATTGGGTCTGGTGGAAGGCTATGGATCAATTGCTATAGACAGTCATGTGGCCCAAATTGGTAAAACCCTGGTGGCATCTTGGTGATGATATGCATATAACCTAGCAATCTAAAAATAGAGATCAAGGAATTGTGTTATGCATCATTCCCTAGATCTTGATATTTGAGTAATGTAGCTATGTATTTGAACATTTGTATATCTAAGTTAAACTATATATCTATGTCAAATTGTATATATATGTAAACTTGTATATATGAGTTAAATTATATATGAGTCAAACTATATATCTGAGTCAACGTATATATCGAAGCCAAACTATATATCTACATCAAATTATATATCTACATAAACTTTTATATCTATGTCAAACTATATATCTGAGTCAACCTATATATCTAAGTTAAATTATATATTTGAGTCAAATTATATATCTGAGATAAACTATATATATCTAAGTAAATGTATGTATCTAAGCCAAACTATACATCCCATTAAATATATTTTAGTTAGCCTGCATATCTATGTCAAACTATGTATCTGATCCAAACTATATATCTGAGTAAACCTATATATCTAAGCCAAACTATATATCTAATTAAACATGCATATATGAGTCAACATGTATATCTACATCAAACCTATGTGTCTATATATATATGTATATGAGTAGACTTGTGTGTCTGAATATCTATATCTGAGTAGACTTGTGTGTCTAAATATTTATATCTAAGTGAACCTGTGTGTGCTTGAATATGCATATATCTAAAGCAATGTGTGTATTTTACCCCCTTTTGGTGAGACAAGTTGAGACTGAGGTAAGGGTGTCTAGCCAAAAATGGTAATGATTGAATGTGTTGATGTTCATTAGTGGGGGTGATGTTGTTTTAAGTTTGAATATTTTATCTACTATGATGGAGTCAATTCTAGAAATTGGTAATGGGATAGACATTTGGTCTATATTGAGTTTATTATAGTAATATTAGTTTTATCATTCTGTAAACTTAAATGTGATCAAGATATTAGTTTAACCAATATAGGGTGAGGTATATTAAGGTCAAGTCCCATGTACAAAAAATGACTCACAAATTAGAGTTACGATTCTCTAAATATCATGTTGATAAGAAGTTGGTATTAGTTGCTGAAATTGGTGCACATGATCAACCTTAATAAGGTGACATTTGATAAATGTGACTTACATAGGTTATTTGATTATTTTTCCAATTCATTTGAATCATTTGAGTTGATATTTATTTCTTGCTCTGAGCTAGAGAGTACGCCAAGGAGACAAAGAGTGACTTTGACTTGGTATGAGGAGGTGGAGGCACTTATCCAGGTTAAGGAGGAGGTTACCCTATTAAAGAGCCTATACTTTTTTCAATTTTAGTAATTTATAGTACGTTTTTTTACTATTTTTATTAGAAATTTGGTAGTTTAGGGCCATTTTTGGAATTGCGGTGCTTTTATCCTGATATTGGTGTAAGTGTCCAAGACATGGCACTAGTGTCCAATATATGGCACTTCTATCCAATGATATTGTTAGGTATGCAGTGCTACTATTTAATAGGCCTAGATTGTGATGCTTGTTATTATTTATTGGTGTTTGATGATTATTATTGTCTATTGATCTTATATTTTATTTTACTAATTCCATATTTGGTTGTATTTTTTAGGTTGATGTGTGCATGAGAGAGTTTCAGAGTTAATGGATAATGGAGAATTTATAGGGTCTTCCCTTGATAGGTGATGAGATGGCCATGATAGAGAGAGCTAGTATGCATCACATGGCATCCTTATATTCAATGCCCTAGGATAAACACATGATGATTTCACTATGTGAGAGGTGGTATACAGATACCTAAACATTCTAGTTACCTAATGGGGAGATGACTATCACACTCGAAGATGTGTATAAGATCTTGTAGCTACCTATTACTAGGCAAAGAGCCATATTAAAAGATGATATTGATGATTGACCTATACATTAGGATGCTAGGTATTTTTATATTATGTCTATAGGGACTCATCCTATATGGATCGACAAACATATATTATTGTCACTAATTGTCACAACAAATATTTTACGGTTGCATAAGTTCTTAGTAATTTTATTAGCTTTTTTTATGGTATTAGATAGGAGTGGGATATTGATCTCCTATAGGATGTATGATATTGTGAAGGATATAGAGGAGAATAGTATCATATACTTTTGGGTTTGTACTATGCTAGCCCACTTGTACTAAGATTTATATTGTTTTACACAAGAGATGTATGGCAGAGGTATTAGATCTTACGCACTATTAAACTATTAGGCATATGAGAATATAACAATTAATAGACCAATATTACCTCTATGAGGTGATTGGGCCCACCCATAGTCATTTTCAAGGAGTATTGAGATTTTTCAATAATGTCTCTAAGGTTACCAAGGATGTTGATAAGGTGTCATGTGTGCTAGAATGACAATGAAAAAGTGTGCTTCAATGAGATTTAGTGTTATTGCATGGTTCTTAAATGTTTGACTTGGATAAGCAATTGATGGATGATATTTATGGAATGAACATGTTGTATAGACCCTATGGGATGTTAAGAGTTATTAGAGTGCTTCAAGAAATGAAAGGAATTAATCAGAGCAATCATATGTATGTCTATGTTCAAGTAGTCATATTGACAACTAAAGCTAAGTGAGTAGATTGATGATGTTATATTTTACACATGTGAAGGTTTTAGGATAATTTTGATACATGGATAGATTCCCATATGTAAGGAGATCACATGGTTCAAATTTTAGGTCATGAGGTTGAGTTTAGAAAATGTTATAAAAGTGCAAAGTTGGATTCTCAAGACAAAATTTACTATGTTCCCATACTTAGCCAAATTTTTGATTTTGTAGATCAATGATCAATGTTGAATTAGATAAAATATCTTATGGTGAGTAATTTATATGAGTAGATAAGGATCTAATGGAGCACATAATCTTGTTAGATAGAGATCAATAATGTGAGTGAAGTCAAATTATCAAAGGTACCTATGATTAAACACACTAGTGATAAGTATATCTATCTCATTGATTTAACAGAATATCAATGGTTCATAGGTGTTTTTACTAATAGAGATCGATGATATGGGTTGAGTCAAAGAGTCAAATATGTAGAAGGCATACAAATATGCCAAGTGGCACAATCACAGGAGCTTAGATCTTAGATCAATGGTGAGTGTTACAAGATAAAGACCAAGCTAATCTACGGAGATCAATGGTACATATTTGGTCAAAGTTGATAGGGAGCATGATATGAGGTCAACGTTTTTGATGTTTAACATTTTCATAGTGACCATTGGAATTTGAATATTCAAATTAATGAAGGATAACTAGTCTACATTTTTTGAGCTATATCTTTTGATCCATGATGAATTTATTGATGCAGTAGAAAGAAAAGTTGTAGAAGACTTCAAGATACATTCAAATAATTTAGTTAAAAGGTTTGAATGTATATATAGTAAAATTTATGGAGCTTCAAAGTTGACTATTTTTTCAATCATGGTGTTACTATGTACATAATTATGTTTGATAAAATTATGCTTTAATAGAAGAGTGTTTTGGTGGAGGTATTCACATGAAAGTGTCATAATGGTTATATGAAGTGGGTCCATATAGTTGAAATTGATTGTATATTCCTAATTTACTTGATGGAGTACTAAATGGGTGAATAGGTCTCCATGAGACATATAAGGGCTACTAAGGCCTAATTAAAAGGTGTATCTACTTAAGTGTGACCCATATATGTTATGGCTAACCAGTGATAATGTGTTAAGCTATGTTTTAAAATGTTAGATATCTTAAGGGTTAAGGCAAGTATTTTATCTGACCTAGAATTTTTTGATCATGAAGACTCTATAAAGAGTGGAGACCAAGGAAATGGTTTTTAGACTTAAGAGTAAAATATAGAGCAGATGTAACATTAACTGAAGGAAACTTTGAAAGAGAAGGTACAGGTCAGTAAGGACCATTAAAGAGCAAAAAGGATCAGTTATTTTTATTTGATCAAGTTTATAAATGTTAATACATAGGTAATTGGACCTAATAATCCTAGAAGAGGCAAATTGAATGAGTAAACCCTTGAGGTTGATTGAGTGTGCTTAGTGGATGGATTGAAGCATTGAGTAGGTTAGAGAGTGTGTACATGACCTAAAAATAATGTTTTTGATGTTGTGACAGAGTTGTTTCTAGTTTTTTGATTATGTATGTGCTTATAAGTGAAGAGTGATCCAAAAGAGTGTGTTTAGATGCATTGTTTGTGTGTACAAGTTTGTGAGAGTGTAAAGGGGAAAGAGTGAAAGTAATATAAGTCCATCATTAGGTGTAGAAGACATCAAATCAAAAGTGGAGATTAGATCAAGGTAGCTGAGTGGGTGCTTGGTTGCCTAGGGGGTTGGTTCTTCTTTGTGGGATGAATGTCTCACTAAACTAAGGGATGAGTGTTCCTTGATCAGTGGGTGTTGGTCAAAATGATGGATCTTGTTTTATAGGAATCTATTACATATTGCATAGTTCAGTGGGTTTTATTCCTCATGAGGGTTTCCCACATATATGATTTGTTAATGTGATGCATGCTCTTCTGTATACTTTAGATGTATGTGCTTTTATGTTCATGTTACTTGATCAATTTGATGTATGCTGATGTTTAAGAGTTGGGAATTGAATTGGATTATATAAAATCATTGATTTATCCCCCAATGAATATACCTCTAGAAATTGGTATTAGAGTAGGACCTTCATCACAAGTTTAACCACTTGAAGGTGATCCAAGGTATAATATGGCCAAGCAATTGAAGAAAGAGAATAAAGAGTTGAAGGCTCAAGTGGAGGTTACTTATGCATGTCTAAAATCAAGTGAATAAAAGTTAAATTAGCTCAAGGCACTATTTGATAAGTATAGAGGTAAGATGAGAGGCTTTTATCAAGAAGAAGCTCATAACAAGACCATGGCCTCAAGCTTTAAGGCTATTACGGATGAGTGCATCAAGATCAAAAAGGATATAGAATATTTGAATGTAATCTCAAGATCAAAATATGATAAATAGAAAATCAACATTATTGAGGATCAATCAAGGGTTTTAAAGACAAATATGAGTTCAAAAGAGGAAGATTGCATACATCTCAAGACTTAGTTAGAAGAGACAAATGCTAAGCTGAGTTTAAAGAAAGGTGATCATGATAAGTTAAATTCCAATATTGATTCTATAAATATTATTTAAGAGCAGGCATGTATAATAAGGGATGACATGGATAAAGAAGCTCAGATGGATAAGGAAACTATCTAGATTTTCAAAATTCAATTAGAGGATACAAGTTCAAGTATGAAAGTAAAAGAGGATGAGAGCATTCAATTGAAGACAAATCTAGATTCATTAAAGGATGAGCATGATAAATGTATTGTCAAGGTAAAAAATACTGAGAAGGAGAAAGAAAGGTCATCTCAAGACAAGAAGGATGCAAGCACCAAGATCAACAAGAAAAGATGCATCAGGCAACCAAGTGCCATGAGGTATGAAAGATATTTTAATGGTAATTATTTTTGCTTGTCATAGGTTTGGTCATAAGGCAAGAAATTGTAGATAGAAGATCAGTTGGTCATCTAGAGGTATAGATAACATAGTCTACTATAATTGTCATGACATGGGACATATTGCTAGATTCTACCTTAAAATGCACAGGAAAAGACTAACCTAGGTATGAAGACTTAAGACATTAAATATTAAGCATAATAAACCTCAAAGAAAATACAATATGTTTATTGAGATTCATATTATTCATCAAGTAGAAGGTATGGATAATGTTATTTATTTTAGTTTTCATCAAGTTGGTCATATTTAAAAATATTGTATAAGCAAGCTCTCAAATCACAAGGAGCATGAACATCCTAGTGTTCTTTAGAAATTCCAATCCTTGATATGGAATACTAAGGAATGAAGACCAAGATAACTAATTAAACTAAGCTAAAATATATAGGTAGACTTCTTGTTAAAGCAAAAGAGGAATCATATTTGAAGAGGTTCAAGAATTCTAAGAGAAAGTATCATCTATCCATATAGAACAGGAAAATCAAAATTTAGTTCAAGTCAAGCTCAAGGAAAAGAAAAAAGTGATAATTAATGCTATTTTTGAGGTATGTATGGATGAAAGAGAACATCCTATTATTATCAAGAAAATTTCTTGGAAAGAACATCAGTTGTCAATACCCAGTGATGAGGTTCTTTCTTCAGATGAAAAGGTATGTCATGAAACTTTGTTGTCTCCATATGTTGTAAATCCAATATTGGAATAAAAGGAGAATATTGTAGTAGATGATCATGTTTTTTATTTTAAGACTAAGAATAATAAGAAATATTAATATCATATGACCAAAAAGGAGAAGGAATATGAGGATTTATGGGTGCCTCCTAGTTTCACATTATTCTAGGACATTGTAGGTCAGGGTGTCTCTATATAGGATTCAAGGAGACACTTGAAAAGCAAGAGAAAGAATGGTAGATACCATTTGATATTTTATTTATGTTATAAGATAATAATATCATATGAAGATGTGTGTGGTTAAAGGGGAACTAACTCAGTTAGCTTGAGTAGCTTGAAGAGGATGTGCATGATGTGAGGGGGAGCATATGTGAGATGTTCCAGTAATGGTTGAGATATGAAGAAGTTCAGTGATCTGAAGGTGATTAATTTCTAATTTATTCATTTCAATATATATATTAAAAGTATGTGTGCTCAAGGTATGTTTAGGGATTTTGGTCCTGAAGGTTTGTAAGTAGAGTATGGAGTTTTCCAAGAGTCAAAACAAGAAATATGAGTTGTCAAGATGATTTTGTTTTTTAGAAAGGTGTTTTGACTCCATTAAAGTGTGATATAGGTGGTTTTATTCTTTTAATATCTTTTGTGTGTAAATTTAAGATTTTTGAGTGCTCTTAGGTTTTCCTAGTTTTGGCTAAAGGACAAGCAGGGCAAAACCTAGATGAAGGGTCTATGGGTTCTCCAAGGTGTGTGACCTCAAAAATTGGTAAAAAAGTTTATTTTATTAAAATAAAAGTGTGAGATAAATTTTAAGTTCTGATTTTGATTGAAATATGGTGAGTTGACTGAGTTTCATTTAAAAATCTAATATTTTTGCCCATGCTAGTTAGTTTGTTTCTTAAGGGAGTTGAGGTCTGAGGTTAATTGATATATTGAAATGGACAAATGGGTTGTCAAAAAGTGTTTCAAATTAATATTAAAGTGTGTTTTATCTTCCATGGATGAGGATTTATGCAAATAGAGGGTTAATTGGCTAGGTTAGAGGGTTTTTTGTGAAGGAACTATGGTGCAAAAGCAAAGTTGGAAGATGAATTTTGGCATGAATGAGGGGGAACATGAGTGTACTTTAGATATGAAATTTAAAGTCTTGGAGGTGCATATATAATAGAGATATGGGTGTTTCAAGTTTTAGGTAGGGCTACTAGGTCTCTAGGCAAGGTTAATAAAGATAAGAGTGGTCTTTGGTCATTTTCTCCAAATAACAAAGGTATGGTTGCTCCTGAATGAGTTTGTTAATTATTTTTTTCCATATTTATTCTTTGAATATTGGTTTGTAATGGTAATCATGGAAGTAGCCTGAAGTGAGAAGGTATGAAGGAAAGTGTTTTGTTTCATCATGGTTGGAGATGTTCCAAAGGTGCTCAAAGGATGCCTAAGCTCAGAAGCTATGTATGATCAAAGAAGAGTGTAGTCATGGAACATGTTCAAGATGATCAAGGTAATAAAAGGTAAGAATAATTTTAGGAAGAGTATGTATCATCTCTTAGAGGTGGTCATTTCCTATTATTGGTCCTTGAAGTCTTTTCAGGTCTATAAGATCAAAAGTTGAGCCCACTTTGTCATTATGTCAAAGGGGGAGAAAGTGCTTGAAGAGAGAGAGATAGAGTCTAAGCATAATATTTTTATTGGTGTTTGACATTAATGAAAAAGTGGGATATTTTTATAGGTTTGTGAATTATATCTCCAAGGTGACCAAGGATGTTGATGGGGTTTCATGTGTGTTAGAATGACAATGATAAAATGTGCTTCAATGAGCTTCAATATTCTTGCATGGTTATTTAGTGTTTGAGTTAGATAGGTAATTGATGGATGATATTGATGGTATGGATATGTTTCAAAGACCCTATGGGATGTCAAGAGTGCTTAGAGTGCTTCTGTATATGAAAGGAATTTATTAGAGTAGTCATATGTATGTCTATGTTCAAGTAGTTATCTTGATAGATAAAGCTAAGTGAACAGATTGATGACATTATATTTCACACATGTGAAGGTTTTAGGAGTATCTTTATATATGTATATATTCCCCTATGTAAATAGATCATATGGTTCAAATTTTAGGTCATGAGGTTGAGTGTAACAAAATTTATTAAGGTGAAAAGTTTGCTTCTCAAATAGAATTGACTATGTTCCTATACCTAGCCAAACTTATGATTTCATAGATTGATGGTTAGAATTGAATTGGATCAAAGATATAATGGTGAGAAATTTATCTGACTAGATATGAAGCCAAAGGAGTGCATGATCTTATCATATAGAAATCAATGATGTGAGTGAAGTTAAATTATCAAAGGTACCTATGATTAAATGTGCTAGTGACAAGTGTCTCTATCTCATTGATCTAATAGAAGATAAATGGTTCACAGTCTTTCATATTGATAGAGATCGATGGTGTGGGTTGATTCAAAGAGTTCAATGTGCAAAAGGCATGAAAATATTCTAAGTGGAACAATCATGGGAGTTTATATTTTAGATCAATGGTGAATATTGTAAGATAAAGAATAGGCTAATCTAAGGAGATCGATGGTGTGTATTTGGTCAATGTTTCTAGGGAGCATGATATGAGGTCAAAGTTTATTATGTTTAACATTTTCTCAGTGATTGTTAGAATTTTAATATTCAAATTAATGAGGGAAAATAAATATGTAGTTTTTGAGCTATATTTTTTTATCTAGGACAAATTTATTGATGCAGTAAAAAGTAAAGTTATAGAGGACTTCAAGGCACATTCAAAGAATATGGTTAGAAGGTTTGAATGTTTGCATAGTCAAATTTATGGAGCTTTAAGGTTGATTGTTTGTTCATTCATGGTGTTACTATGTATATAATTCTATTTGAGCAAATTGTGTTTTAGCATAAGAGTGTTTTGGTGGATGTATTCACATGAAGATGTCACAAGGGTTTTATGGAGTGGATCCATATAGTTGAAATTGATTGTATGTTCTTAATTTTCTCAATGGAGTGATAAATGGGTGAAGAGGTTTCCATGAGACCTATAAGCGATACTAAGGCCTAATTGAAAGGCATAGCTACTTAAGTGTGACCCATAGATGCTATGGCCAACTTGTAACAATGTATTGAGCTATGTTTTAGCATGTTATATATCTTAAGGGTTAAGGCAAGTTTTTTGGCCAACTTAAAAGTTGTTACTCATGAAGACTCTATAAAAAGTGGAGACCAAGGTAATGGTTTCTAGACTTGAGAGTGAAGTGTAGAATATATGTGACATTGAGTAAAAGAACCTTTAAAAGAGAAGGTACAAGTTAGTGAGGAACATCAGAGAGCAAAGAGGATCAATTATATTTATATAATCAAGTTTATGAATGTGAATACATTGGTCATTGGACTTAATAAGCCTAGAAGAGGTAGATTGAGTGAATTTCCTTAGTAGATGGATTAAAGAGTTGAGCAAGTTAAGGAGTGTATGCATGACCTATAGGTCATGTTGTTGATGTTGTGATAGATTTGTTTTTGGTTTTTTTATTATGTATGTGCTTATAAGTGAAGAGTGATCCAAAAGAGTGTATTTGGATGCATTGCTTATGTGTACAAGTTTGTGAGAGTGTAAAGGGGAAAGAGTGAAAGTAAGATAAGTCCATCATCAAGTATAATAGACATTAGATCAAAGGTGGATATCAAATCAAGGTATCTAAGTGGGTGTTTGGTTTCCTAGGGGGTTGGTTCCCCCTTATGGGATGGGTGTCTCACTAAACTAAGGTATGGGTGTTCCTTGATCAATGGGTACTAGTATAAATTTTGGATCTTATTTTATAGGACTGTAGTCTATATTGTAAGGTTAAGTGGGTTTTATTCCCTAAGAGGGTTTCTCACATATATGATGTGTTCATGTGATGTATGATCTTATGTATGCTTTGGATGTATGTGATTTTATGTTCATGTTTCTTGATCAAGTTGATGTATGTTGAATGTTTAAGAGTTGGGAATTGAATTGGATTATCTAGTATCATTGATTCACCCCCCTCTTAGTGATTATACCTCTTACAGAGAGGTGGACTAGGATGAATCGCATGCCTAAGAGGAGTATGATTCAATGTCAATATGTGTTAGATAGGTTGAGAGTTGAAGACATTATCTAGAGGCCCTATAGGGGCTATAAAGAATGGCTTAAGGAAGATGCTTAGTTGAGATAGC
Organism: Torreya grandis; assembly: GCA_037957365.1. Taxonomy (NCBI): domain Eukaryota; kingdom Viridiplantae; phylum Streptophyta; class Pinopsida; order Cupressales; family Taxaceae; genus Torreya; species Torreya grandis. The sequence continues at coordinate 36,340 of JARHVA010007688.1, read as the reverse complement.
TTTGAGTGAGTTTTTGGATGCATGACCATTGGTTCAATATATATAAGAGGTTCTTATATGAGTGGGTGACATGAAAATTTGGTGTTAATCATGATGTGGCCCTAGTGATAGTGGTGTGGTTGAGGAGTTCTCAAGTTCTAATGAGACTAAGTAGTAGTCCTATACCATCGACTATAAAGTTAACCTTGATTTTATTGATAGAGAAAGATCTAGTGATTGACATACTAGATGTGGATGGTGTAGGAGTTAATAATGCCTATATATCCTGGTGGAGAGATAATAGATGGGCACATCTATTTTTGAGAGTTGGGATTGTTGTAGAGGATGTACTGGATGTGGATCCCCTTAAGGTTGTTGATGGTAAGTTGTTATTATATGTTTGTATATTATGTACATTTGGTTACGTATTGACTTGGTTAAATATTTTATTCATTATGTGGGTATGTATAGGTTCAAGTGATGATTAGTATTGGGAGACTATCATCAAGTTTTCACTCCATATACTGACATAACATATTCCTGATGATGTTGTGGATGATGGACTAATGGAGAGGGACATAGACATTATTGGTATTCATGCCCATTTTTTTGATCAAGATGACATATCTATTACAACATATAGGTAATTATATATGGATAGGGATGAGGAATGCATGAATTTATGGAGATAGACCATGCCCACACCCAATTATTTGGTTGGGGTAGTAGATGGATAGTGGATGATTACATACATCTATAGTCAGATCATGTAGATTGTATGGTTGAGTTGGGTATGTATCATGAGAGAGAGAGAATAGATGAACTCATTCATCAAGGTCATAGAGGGATAGTGGGGACTTCATTTCTAGTATGGATATGTTTGAGATTGAGAGTGAGTTGGCTAGTCTTAAAGGCTATGTTTGTATTATTGAGTGATGTACAAAATTTGTATTGAAACTATGTTTCAAGTTTTATATATGGATGCTTATTTTTATATGGGCATTGTGTATATTAGTATCATGATCTAGTTATACTATTCAGGTTTTCATATATTTAATTGTTTTTATTATGTTAAATGGTGATATTGGTATATGGTATTTGTCTAAGTAATGGTAACTATTTTTATCAATTTAAAAATGTTTAAGTAGACATGTGTAGTGGACTAGGAATGTTATTTGTTAGTATAGGTTTTACAAGTGTTTCATAAGATATTTGTGTGTAGATCATGTAACTATGGTATGTAATACATGAACCCAGATGACATCTTGAATAAATTGCCATACTACTCATTCTATGTTGGTGTAAAAGTATACTTTAAAACTGATAATGTGTGTGATACATTGCTAGTGGTTAGGTGTATAAACTCTGTAATAAAGAGCTTGATTGGTTGTCATGATAAGACTATGATATGAGCTATGTGATCTCTAAGAATATCTTGATCAGCTATTGGATGATGCTTTTATGTCTATTATCTCTTATAAATATCTTGATTGGTGGTTGAACCAAGACCATACTTTGATCTTTGTGATTATTTCCAAATAGCTTAATTAGTGTGTGAATAGAGAATGTACTATGATCATTGTGATTATTTATAAATATATTAATTGGTGTATGAAATGAGAGTGTGCTCTAATCAATTTTAACTAGATACCATATATAATAAATATGTGGATAGGATCACTCATAAATAGTTGTCCTAGAAACTACATAGCCTATATGATGAGTAACCAATAGATCCTTAAAGGGAATATCCTGGGATAACTCTATCATAGAGGAGTGTGATCTAAGAGACTATGGAGACTGAGATATCAGTGACCCCATGTGAAATATATTTTTTCAATTGACATACTAGTTAATGTGGTATTAGAGTGCATAATAATGATTATTTTAATCCCCATATATGTTTTAAAAATTACAATATGGATTATTTTGTGCACTATACACACAATGTGCTAGATGATGATTAGTAGGAGGAAGTGTGATAATCTCCTTATCTAATAACATAATCAAGATGTCATGAGGCCTACTCCTATCTAAAATTATATAACCAAATTATGTGTGTCATGTGCTTTAATCACTATAGGAGGTTCTTTATGAAGTGGCTCTTTTCCCTTCTTAAGTATTTTTATTAGTTGTTTCTATTCCACTAGTTCCTAAATCGGGAATAGAGTATATTATTTTACCTTGTTGGATGACTATGAATGGGAGAGATATAAATCCAAATCTATCTCTGAATGTGTCTTGATTAGTCATAACTTTTTCTCTATTCCCATATCTATGTAATGTAGATGTATGAATGATTTGGATGTCTCATATAGCAATTTCTCACTAAGAGGAAGAATGAGGCCTCTATCAAAAATTTATTATATCTCTAAATAAATTGGTTGGTAGATCATTTGATGCATATATGTTTTGAATCTTATAATGTATTCATTTACTATTCATGACTAGCCTTAGTGTAGTGAATGCAACCTCTCATATGTGACTCGAGGCCCCTTGTTCTAAATATAATGCATGAGAAAGACCTCTTCTAACTCATTGTATGTGTGTAGTGAACCATTAGGGATTGAATTATGAGACCACTCCATTACTTTACCCTCTAGAGTATGAGTAAATAATTATAAGAGAATCAAACTGATAGTGACATGTGCCATAAATTTTATATAAACATTGAGATGCATGTATGGATCTCCATGTCCATCTAACTTTGGTAATGTTGGTATCTATAACTTTGATAGAAACATTACATTGAAAATTATACATGGGATGGTATTATTATAGATGGCATTAGATTCCACCCATGAGTGATATGCTTTACTTTCCAATGTGAGATGGTTTAATTATTTTTGTAAAGCACCCAAAACAAGCATTAAGGAGATTATATATTGTGAAGGTATATTAGCATCATCAAGAGGTTTGTTTAATTCTTGAATTTTGCTATTTATCTTATCCATTGGTATGTTTCATTGGGAAACTTTCTTAGGGAAGATTGGTTTGTTCTCTATAACCTTTAGAGGTGTGATTATTATGGATGGCATTAGAATCCACCCACGAGTGATATGCTTTACTTTCCAATGTGATATGGTTTAATTGTTTTTGTAAATCACCCAAAACATGCATTAATGAGATTATCTCTTGTGAAGGTATATTAGCATCATCAATAGGTTTATTTAATTCTTAAATTTTTTTATTTATCTTATCCATTGGTACATCTCATTGGGAACCTTTTTTAGGGAGGATTGATTTATTCTCTATAACCTTTGAAGGTGTGCTAGCTTAGACCTAGTTAGAGGGAAATGAGCTATCACCCTCATTTAAATTAGGTTGAGAAACATGTTGTACTATAGTAAGGGTGGTTGAGGGAGATTCATTGGTATCCCTTATTTTTTAAATTACAAAGAAGTTTTACATGATAATGGACCAGAAGGTGATTTATTATCATGTGAATGTAAGATATGTAAACTATGAACATAAGAATAAGTGTGTGTGTGTGTGGTTTTTAACATGTGACCTAGCATTTTTTTGAATAAGAAAAAAAGGTGAAATGGGAGGAGAAATATAATGTGTAGACTCCATGTCTTCTTCACCATAATCATAGTAATCATGATTATTCCAAGGTTCATTAAAATAAGAGTTTATTTCACTTTTAGAAGTAAGAGTAGAAGTATCATTTTCATGCTCACTAATAGAGAGAGTAAGATAATATTTTTAATTTTTACTACTATGCAATGTTTCATCATGTGTGGGTGTAATGCAAACCATTTCTTCCCATATATGTGTGGAGTGCATGAATGATTTTTACTTTCAATCTTTGAGTCAAGGATAGAAGAAGTAATAATCATGTTTTCATTTCTCATATTATGACATGTAGGATAAGATTTAAATACATTTTCATTATTGATATGTTGCTAAGAATCATTACATTGAACTTGGAATGTAAAATAAGGTGATAAAATAATTTCATCTACCTTAGTTTATGCATTGGTAAAGGTGTAATATCATTAGTACATGAATTTTTGAATTTAACTGAGAATGGTAAAGAAGATGCATTCCTCTTGTCTACTTTACTTGAATCATGTAAAATTAGATTTCATGTATTTCACTTATATTTATTTAATTTGAATAAAGAAGGAGAAAAAGTAGTTAAGATGCTAAGATCACATTGGAAACAAGCACTACCAACAAGAGGTTATATTGGCATTAAATTTTTATTTTGATTTTGAGGTGTAAGAGAAGAGGGAGAGGAAAGAGAAAAAGATGTATTTAGTATATCCTCATCAACATATTCATTCTCAAATTCATATTAATCCTCATATCCATCATTAAGAAAATAGCCATCATCATTATAAATGAAATAATTATCGTGTTCTAACCATGGGTCTAGGTCAGCCTTGGCTAACCCAAATTTGGATCTAACTTGAGTTTATCAATTAATGATACAAGGTTAAATTAGGCCAACCCTATCTAATAAACTTTTGGAAAGGTTTAGGTTTAGATTCAACTATATATACACATTCATTTCACCATTTCTTAAAGAGAAGAAAAAGAATATTATACTGTGCATCTATTTATCTAGCATTATATTTTAGTAACATTACTTAGGGTTATAATACTACACTTGGAGATAAATATCTTGTCTTATGGAGAAGTCTTTTGGATGCATAGATAAGTTATGTAGCCTAGAGCTGAATTATCATTGTTATCCTTACATACCACAACAACCTCTTACGAAGTACCTTAGTGAAATGATAGATTTAGGATCAATGGGTTCATCTTCAAAGGTAAGTATTCAAAAATTTGTTCATACTTTATTAAAGTAGATATATTTGCATTTTTACTTATCTCCCCTAAATTAAGATTTCTTATACATTGGCTTAATTATAGATTTTCTATGCATGTTTAATTTTTATATTTATTACCTCCAATATGTTCCATAAGCTTTGGTGAGCAATATATTATATTTTAGTTTAATTTTCATAAACTTTGTGAATATGAAAACATAGGACTTAGTTAGGATTATTGCATGGTGTCACTTGATTAGAGGCTTTAGAACCCTCTCTAGTGATGTTATTGTGATAAGAGACCCTTTGGTTAGGTTTAGTAGATCCATCTTGGTCATGACCCTGAATGTTTAAATGTATCAACAAATAAAATTTTAAGTGTGATTTATCTTCTCCAAGCTAGGATTGATTTGTAGGTCAGCTGAATTTTCCCTTATATACATTTCGGTGAACTCAACTTGAATCAATGTGAATTTAACCCTTGTAGGTTTTCTTTCATGGATTCATTTTATTATCATATTATATATTTTTATATTTGTGTTACCATATCAAACATGTCATTATAGACTAACATTTTGTGCATAGATTTAACACACAGTCACTCCAAAATGACTTTGTTTTCTTTGTGTATGTCTTCTCTAAATATAAGTGATTAGATTGATTAGCTTAACATAGTATTCTTATTTAGCTATAGGATTACAGACTTAGTCAAACTAGTCAACTTTGTTTTTAATTTTATTTTTTTATCATACATGTTTGTAGACATAGTTTAGCCAATTGAATTTGTTCACAAATTATTTTTTATCACATAGTTTTTGTAGGCTTCATCGACCCAATTGACTATGTTCATAGAATATTAAAATCAACATTTGATCAACACAACATAAAATTTGTAAACTAATCATCTTCAAAATTACCAAGGATCATTATTACCTTATTTTTCATTTAAATTTTTCATTTAGAATCTTGTTTTTTTACAATTTGCAATCTATAAAACTACAACCCTACCATAAATTGGGTTGACTAGCTTGACATGATTCTATAACCTATATTCTCTATAGAAGACATAATCAACTTGTTAGATTATGTTCTTATAGATCTTACTTATATAGAATATTAGTGACCCTATCAAATATATTCTATATTGTTTACATATAATGTCCTTTGAATCAACTCTATAATCTTTACAATCAAATAAATTAACCTGTTTTCATAGTAACTAATTCACTTTCCATTTCAATTGCTTGCATGCTTAGAGTAATAAACATATATTAATTAAGTGGATATTTAATTTATTTATTTAATCACTATTATGGAATAGAATTACACCTTGTGGGAGAGTTCTTCAGGCCCTCCCACTCCTAGCCACAAATGTTGGAGTAACTTCATGTTGTGGGTATCTTGTAGTGAGGTTGAACCTCTGGAGAAGGCCAAATTTCTCTTGGTAGATCATCTAAACTAATGATTCTACTTGGGAAAGGGATAGGGGAGGGGGGGGGGTATAAGGTAAATAATAAATATAAAAAGGTGATACACCATATTTATTAAGAATCACATGAGCATGAAATAGAAACTGATGTAACATAAGACAATCTTTGCTCACACAATCTCAAAAACTAGCTAATTTTCATTAGTATTTCATATAATAGGATCAATAAGTAATGAATGAAAAAAAATAAGAATTCTAAGATTCACACCAAACATCCATTAAATGTATAAATATCTCAATTTTAGACCTAGAACTAACTTAAAAACACCTAGAAATAGGCAACAAAGGACAATGGACATGAAAAAACACTTCTTCATAATGCCATCATGCACAAGATTAATAAACACAATTTAGAGGAAAGACATAGGTAAAAAATAATCTTATTTATTCAAGAGGTATTTCATACAAAATTTGATAGGGGTTTTCCTTCTCAAATGAGAGTCTCCTCTAAATATTTGGGGAGAAATGGGAGATATAGGAGAAAAGAGGAAGAGAGAGAAGAAGTGAGTAAACCAAAATCAATAAATGAGTTAAAACCACCCTCCATGAATTATAAACCACCTTTGGATTAATTATCACTAAAAAAATTGTTAATAAAATAGCCTTCATTATCCCAAGTAGCCTTTAAGCCCTCTCATTGGCCTAGAAATGCACTAAAAGGCAAGAACTTGTTGAGGATGATGAGTCATGATTAATTAAGAAGGAAAAGTCTCTAGAGACTTTTAAAAATTCATTAAATTATCCACTTTCCTTTCTCAAGATCTAAAATTCTCCTCTATACTTCATCTTGATATGTTCTTTACATTATCAGACAATCACTTGAAATCATTCATCTAGTGTCCCTTCTGACACTCCTTTCACAATCACAACTCTGCCTTTACTCTAAACCCTAAACATAGGTCCTTTGTAGATGAAAAATAATCTCCTTATTAGTTTTCATATATTCATAATTTCAATGAAGATATATAGGCTACTTAGTCTCTTGATCATGATCAAGACATAAATTCACAACCCAAGATAGACTTCACAACCTGACCAAGCAGACATTTTCATAGAATTGAGTTTTAATGATGGGATACAAATTTATAGGGTTTTCTTTGGTAACCTAAATTGTATTTTGATATTTTATTTATACATTTTCATGCTTGGGTGGTGAAACCTTTTGATATGACATGTCTACCTATGTGGCATCTCCTCACCATGTTGTTGCACTGCTAAAAATTTGGACACATGTCTTCATCTTGTGATCTCTAAAAACTTGATCAAATTTTGTCCATAGATCTCATTATAATCCTCCTTGCCTTGAACTTCAATGTTTTCCATTGATCTTTGATTCATATTTTGAGATTTTGACACTTGGTAGCCCTCTGTGCCTTTTGTGTACCCTACTATCTATCTCCATCCAATTAATGCTCTTATGCCATGTGATGGCCTCATGTGCAATATAGGCTCATTGACTTATTGAACTAATTCTTACCATTCATCTCCATCTATACGATTGAATATGTGCCATAAATATTTGATCTACTTTCATTGATCCACTAATTCACCATGATCGTGACACATGGCAGCCATAACATTCAATATCAGAATCCACTAACTTATTTACTTCATGATAAAACACATGACATACATCTATCTTTACTTATTGACCCTAGTATTCAACATGGATCATCAATCCTTGATTCGATTGAGTGAGGTTTCGACACTTGGTAGCCCTATGTTCAATTCCTATCTTACTAAGGATTTTTTTGAACCCAAATGGCTATTTTTTATGGCTTTAATTTGATGTCCCTCAGCATGTCCCACAATTCTAAATCATTTTTAAAGGATTATATCAAGAATATAAATGGCACAAAATACATCATTTTCATGTAAACCTTCAAATTTGATTTATGTCCCAAGTACACTTATCAAATACAAAACCAAACTAACACATCCATTCCTTATTAACCTATAGGGGATGACATTCACTTATAGTTTTAGACCTATTTCTATGCTTTCTTCTCAAAATCACCAAATTCCCCTTAAGGCTTGCTTAAAGTGTTTCAAAAGATTTCAAGTGACATGAGGTAGGGTCATGAGGTTTGTCCTCTCTATCCACCATTGGATGACTCACTCAATTATAAATCTCCTCAGCTTCTCACACCACACCAAGTAAAAGTTTCATATGTAGGCCAATTTTGGCCAACGTTTTTAGTGACCTCCTAGGATTGTATGCATGTTATGCAATAGATTAGTTATATTATATGATCTATTGGGAATATAAGATCATAATTATTTATTCCATAGTTAATATGAAAATGATATAATGCTTTCCCTTTCTAAAAATATACTCTTAAAGAAACAAGGACAACAAGAAACAAAACCAACCCTATGTTCAAGGCACCTAGGGAAGGGAAGCATAAAATTGAAAAGAATGTACACAAGGCACTTAGAGGAAAAGAAAAAAATCTACTTTATTATGTAAAACATATCTAGTGGCTGTAAACTCTTATAATAACAAGGATTTAAATGAATCCCATTAACTAGGATGGGTAATACCTCTCCATCTAGTTGGGCAAGCTAAAAAGTGTTATGTTGTTTACATCCATGGATAAAGTAAGGGTCACTCCACAAGCTATCAAACTTTATATGGTTATTTGGCTTTGCCTTATTTGAATCCCACTTGAGGAATATATCCCCTTATATTAAGTCCCTTGATATAGATATCTTATCAAAGGATTTCTTGACTTGATCTTGATCTGACTCTAGTGTCTTCATTACAAGGTCCCTTGTTTCTTCAAGATCCATGAGATTTGCCATCCTCACATTCACAAGTTCACTCTCCATCAACTTGATTTGATGGGAAACTAATTATAAGTTAGGCAACTCAAGAGAGAAGGGAAACTTGGCTTCCCTCCCAAATACAAGGACAAATGGTGATTTTCCAATGGAAACTTTGGGAGTCACTCTATCATCCCATAAGGTTATCCTTAACTTTGTGTGCCACACTCTCTGATTCTCTTCCATAGTCCTCTTGATGATCCATATAAAGTTTTTATCTATCAAATATATTAGTCCATTTACTTAGGGTAGTAATTTGAAGATGTACTAAGGTAAATGCCCAACTAAAGTTCCCACTCACTTGTCTTCATGCCAACAAATGCTAAGACATTATCTAAAATTATTATTGCTGGTATACCAAACCTCATTACTATGCTATCATAAAAGTCTAACACTACTATTTCATTAGTTTATTTTAGGGTAATTAGTTACATCTACCTAGTGAAGTAGTCAATATAAATGAGTACCCATTTATGTCCTTTATTGGAAGGTTGATTGATCATTCCTATGAAATCCAAACCCCACTGTATGAAGGGTTGCTCCACCTAGATTGGGTTGAGAGGAAGGGATGTAAATATTTTATTACCTACAAAGAGAGCACACATTTTGAAATTTTCTAACCCATTCATAAACATCCTTGAATAGGCTAGGACAGTAATAACCAACTCTCATAATTTTTGCTTTTGTAGTCCTTAGAGAAAAATGGCATCTTGTAGGCCCATCATGAAATTATTCCAAGAGAATTATCACTTGGTCCTCATCAATGCACCTAATAATCACTCCATCAAGTTATTTTCTAAATAGAATCCCATAAACCAATATATAAGTTATGGACTAAATTCTAAAATACCTTCTCTTTGTTCTATCTATACCTTGTGGGTACTCACCTATTATCAAAAAATGTGTCATATAATGGAGCCAACTAGTGTGAGGTAGAGGTGAATCTATTTATGAATTATCTTGTGTCATAAATATAACTTATTTATCTTATTTAATGTCAACAAGCATATACTCACATAAGCCTTTACCTCTCACTAGCTTAGTGACCTTGATCTCAACTTCATACTCCATGACCTTGGTAATCCAAATAATGATCTTCTCATTCAAGTATTTTTTAAGAAGGAAGTCCCTCACTCTAGGATGAGACACCATAAGATAAATATTTCTATTAGAGAGCACTAGTCTAAAATTTTTAAGGCTTATTACCACTACAAGGACTTACTTTTCTAAAAATGTATACTTTACTTCATATACTTCAAGCCCTTGACTAAAAAAACAACTAGATAATCAAGTCCTTCACCATTATTATACATCAACATAGCTGATATATTATAAATATTGGTAAAGGCATACAATATGAAATCCCTTAAGAAATCAGGATTCACGATTGTGGATGCTTGGGCAATGGCTTATTTGAATTTACCTTCTCTTGACCAATTGAATGCTTATTTCTTATTCATCATGGTAGTGATGGGTTTTACCAAGTTTAAAAAACTAGGTATAAATCTTCTCACAAAGTTTATTTTTCCAAAGAAACTTTGGAGTCCCTTCTTATGCTTGGATAAGGATAATGCCAAGATGGCAATTATTCTATCAAGGTCAATAGCTAATCCCTATTTTGAGAAAATATGTACCAAGAGTTTTATCTCAGGACATAAAACACACATTTCTTGGGATTAAATTATATCCCATATTATCTACATATTTCAAAGATTAATCTTAGGTGATTCAAGTGTTCACTACCCTTCTTGGAGAAAATTGTTATCTCATCCAAGTAGACCATCACCATCTAATTTAACAAGCCTTTGAAATCCATATACATGAATCTTTAAAAAGTATCCATAAAATTTGACAAGATAAAAGGCATATTATAATAAGCATATGTGCCCCACTTTGTGGTGAAGGTAGTCTTGTATTGGTCTCCTTCTCCTACCATCACCTAGTTGTATCCTAAATACCTATCCAAAAGAGAGAAGTGTTTTGAACCATCAACCAATTTAAGGAGTTTCTCGATGGATGGTAAGGGGTAATAATATTTAAAAGAGACATATTTAAATTCTATAAAGTTAACACACAACTATATCTCACCATTCTTCCTCACAAGTACTAGGTTGGTTACCCGTGAGGAGTGCTTGATGTGAAAAATGATATTGTATTCAATCAATTAAGACAATTCTTTCGTCATAAACTCTTTATTTTTTGAGTTGATAGTCATTTTCTTCTAATTTATAGGCTTATTATTATCCTCTAATTCTATAGTGTATTGGGATAGTTTGGGATCAAATCCTCTTAGATCATTATATTCCCAAGAAAAGATGTCTACATATTCTTTACAAAGTTAAATGGAATTATGCCTTTCAACCTTAGTGCTTACCTTTCCAAGCTTGAGAAGCTTGTCTTTGAGGATAAGAACTCTTTTATAGTTATCCTCATTAGTTGACATCATTGCCTTGTCTTTCCTCAGATGGTCTCCCTCATGGAAGAGACCTTCAAGGGTGACCAACCCTTTAGGAAATTTGTTAGACCTTAGATGAACAATTTGATCCTCATACTAATGTTGGAATTTATTTTGTTTCATTAAGAAAAATTATTCTTCTTATTGCAAGAAACAAGAAATCTACTTGTCATTATTGAAGACCTACCAATGAGATTCATTATTTGGCACTAATGGTATTACCACCACTTTAACATGTGACTAAAATTTGTACTTCTTCAACTCATTTGGGATGTCAAAATGAGCTCCCACAACTCTTGATCTATCAACATGTTGATTTTGGTTCCTTGGCATTATTTAGATGTTGAAGGCCTCAAAGTCCTCAAATATGTCCCACATATATGTTTGTAGTATTTAATTAAATGATTCTTTATGATGTTTTAGACTCTAACCTGATGCACTATCATCTTACTATCCCCATATACTTGTAACTATTTGATTCCCATCTACCTAGCCCACTAAAGGCCATGGATAAGGCCCTCATACTTAGTTACATTAAAAGAGTAACTAAATTGGAACCTATAAGAATAAAATTACTTATAATTGAGGTGAGATACTAGAATTTCACCTACTCCTACCCCATGTTTGCTCCTTAAGCCATCAAAAAATAATTTCCATAAACCATTAATATCTTCTTGTGGCCTAGTGAGAGATGACATGGACTGATTTCACTCATGCAAGTAGTAGACTTCGATGTCTCTTTCCTCAACACCTTATAAAGGGTAAATTATCTAATTTTCCCTCCATAACTCATCCAAGAACATATCAGGTATGCGTTTAGGATGGATATCTAGTTCTTGACCAACCAGGTGTTCATATTCATCAAGGATGGTATAAATGATGTTTGGGCTATCTGGCCATAAGGATTAATGTGAAATTGTGCAATAGGCTTAGTATTAATGGATACCTTAGTCCCATACCTTGTTTTTAAATCCATTTATGACCAATCTAATGCTAGATAACCCCCAATTTTGGTTATGAAGTCTCTAGATAAGTATAGAGTAAATTGAGGAGGCACATATATAATCAACACATCTTAAGCCACCAAAACACTAACATAAGCATGTAGGGTTAAGTTTAGACCTTTGATGATGTGAGATAATTTTGTGGAAGATCCATCAAGATGTCAAACTCTCTTAGATTGGGGTTCATACTTCAAACCAAGCTGATCTGCTATTAAATTTGGCATCACTGAAGTACTTGATCCACTATCTACCATGAAGTTATGTTCTAATAAATCACCAATGATCAAAAAATGTACAAGGGAGGAGGTTTGACCACCTTATTTTATTTTTATTCATTATACCCTTTGGTTACATTAGTGAGAAGCACATTTTCCTTACTTGGTGGCTTCTTAGAAACATTGATCTTTGATAAACTCTCTTGAAGGATATCCACCTAACCAGACATAGAATGCATGTCCCATATTAGCACACTCATATTGATTGGGATAATGGGTTGACTGGAATACTAATTCTAAGGCATATTACCCTCACTTTTTAAAGCAATGTTGTTTTGAGTAGGAAACAAATTATTATATGTGCTTGAAACATTTGGATTATAGTTATTTTACCTATCATAGTTAGGCTTCCCTTATACTTGGCCTTATCCTTAGAAATTTCCTTTGTAGGGTGGCCTATTGGCTTGATAAAACTACTAAGGATTATATGGAGCTTGATAAGGTTTATTGAATTAATCTTGTTTCCTATTCATGTTCACTAATTCATTTCCTAAGGATTGAAACATACTCTTAAGTTCTTAGAATTTTTTTCTTTCTTGGGAGTCACTAGATTGACTAGTTGAAGCCTTTTCCTACTTTAGTGTAGGTATGGCAGCAAGTGTTGGCATTGGTGGAATGGAAACAAGAGGAGGAATGATGATAGGAGGTGGTTGAATATCATAAAATAAATTCATTGGTGGCCTATGTGTAATCATGCCATCTTGTAATAGATAATTCTCTACTTTTATTACCACCTCATAAGCATCTGGTAGTGTGTTTCCCCCATAGACTGAATCATTATTACATTATCACTATTAAAGTATTCTAGATAGTAAATGAAATCATAATTAGGAGTAGGCCTAATAGATACTAGGATCCTATCCCATGTTTTTTTAAATCTTGTATTGAATTCTTGTGTCACCTCATGAGGCACCCTCTTGATTGTGTTTAATTATTTAACAAGTGATAAGTGGTCAATCTTGTCTTAAAATATCTTACACAATGCATCACCTAATTGATCCCATGATGTGATGGAGTTATTGGTAAGGTTTTTATACTAGTCCAAGGCTTTACCCTTGAAAAATATGGCAAACAACTTGATGGCCACATTCTCTTCAGTGATATCATGAATATTGCAAAAGTTGATTATATCTTTGAGGTGTTCCAAAGGGGTTTTGGATTGGTCTCCCATGAATTAAGGAACACTCTTAAGATCTATCACTATAATATGATCATGTTTTTGGAGTTCCAAAGGAATTTGAATATTAAAATCCATAAAAGGAAAATATCTAGGGGATACCATGGTAGTGAAGGCACCCAACAAAAATATTCTTGTAGAGGTAGACCTAGAAATTGGTTTAGGAGGAAATATTCATTTATATAGATGAGTGTTAGTACATCTTAAAATTTTTACTGAGTTTAAAGGTAATTCAAAAAATTTAAAAGGAATAACTTTATAAGTTGATCTTGTAGTCACCTTTGGCATGAAAGATAGCTATTACTCTACCACCAAAATGTTGAGTGTTCTTCAGAGTTTCAAGATACTAAAAGATGAAATATATAACTATTAGGAACTGATCAAACTAGCATCAAAATTGACTAATATTATTTGAAACTGAGTCCCACTAGGTGTGCTAGAAACTATTGTGGCATGGAATTTCACCCTTGTGGGAGAGTTATTTAGGCCCTCCCACTCCTAGCCATAAATGTTGGATCAACCTCAGGATGTGGGTATCCTGTAGTGACCTTTGGAGAAGGCCATCTTCCTCTTGGTATATAACCTAAACTAATGTTTCTACTTGGAAAAGGGATAGAGAGGGGGTATAAGTTAACTAATAAATCTAAAAGGGTGATACAACAAATTATTTGAGACTCACATAATCATGAAATAAATACTAATGTAACATAAGACAATCCTTGCTCACACAATCTCACAAAATAGCTAATTTGCATAAGTATTTCATAAACTAGGATCACTAAGCAATGAATGAAGCAAAGAGGAATTCTAATATTCACACCAAACATCCATTAATGATGGAAAGAGCTCAAGTTTAGACCTAAAACTAACTTGAAAATACCTAAAAATAGATAAGAAAGAAGGATAATGGAAATGGAAAAACACTTCTTCATAATACCATCATACACAAGCTTGCTAAACATAATTTAGAGGTAAGAGATAGGTAAAAAATAATCTTACTAATTCAATAGGTCTTTCATATTAATTTTGATAGGGTTTTTCCTTATCAAATGAGAGTCTCCTCTAAAAATTGGGGGAGAAATGAGAGATTTAGGAGAAAAGGGGAAGAGAGAGAAGAAGCAAGCAAACAAAAATCAATAAATGAGCTACAACCACCCTCCATGAATTCATAATCAAGTTTGGATCAATTATCACCAAAACCTTCCTCAATGAAATAACCTTCATTAGCCCAAGTAGACTTCAATCCCTCTCATTGTCTTAGAAATTTACTAGAAGAAAAGAACTTATTGAGGATGATGAGTCATGACTCATTAAAAAGGAAAAGTCTTTAAAGACTGTTGAAAATTCATTAAATGCTCCACTTACCTTTCTCAACCTCTAAACTTCTCCTTCATACTTCATATTGATATGTTATTTAAATTATCAAAAAAACAATTGAACTCATTCATTTGATGTCTCTTATGATGCTTTTTTCACAATCATAACTCTATCTTTACTCCAAACCCTAAACATAGGTCCATTGTAGATGAAAACCAATCCTCTTATTAGTTTTCATATAGTCATAATTTCAATGAAGATATACATGCTAATTAATATCTTGATCATGATCAAAATAAAACTTCATAACCCAAGAAAAACTTCATAACCTGACTGAGTAGACCTTTTCATAAAACTAAGCTTTAATGGTAGCATACAAATTTGAAAGGTTTTATCAAGTAACCCAAATCATATTTTGATCTCGCATTTATACATTTGTGTACTTGGGTGGTGAAAACTTTTGATATAATATATATCTACCTATGTGGCATATCCTCACCATGTTGCTACTTGTTTAATTTAAAAATATGACCACTATAAATTCAAACACATGCCTTCATCGCGTGCTCTCTATAAACTTGATCAAATTTACTTTATCGATCTACTCAGGAGCCTCCTAGCCTTGACCTTAAACATTGGCCATTGATCTTTGATTCAAATTATGAGATTGTGACACTTGGTAGACATACATGACTTCTATATACACTATTGTTAGTCTCTATCTAGTCAATGGTATTACACCATATGATGGCCTTGTGTGCAATCTAGGATCATTGAATCATTGACCTAATTCATACTATCAATATCCATCTACATGGTTGAACATGTGCCATCGATATTTGATCTACTTGATCAATGCACACTATTGATCTACTAATTCACTATGATCATGACACATGGTAGCCATCTCATTTAATGTCAGGATCCATTGACCTATTGACTTCATGCTCTCCATTAGATCTTCATTTGCATGATCAAACATTCACTGTAGATCTATCTTGACTTATTGACCATGGTCTTCAATGTAGATCATCAATCCTTGATCTGATCCAGTGAGGTTTTAACACTCAGTAGACCTATGTTCAATTCATATCTTCTTTAATATTTTTAAAATCCAAATGACTATTTCTTGTGGCTTTAATTTGACATCCCCCAACATGTCCCATATTGCTAGATCATTTTTAAAGGCTTATATCTTGAGATAGGAAACACACCAAGACACCAAACTTACAAGGAATATTCATGGTAAAAAATACATCATTTTGACGTAATATTTCAACTTTGATTTACTTCCCAAGTATACTGATCAAATTCACAACCAAACTAACATGTTCATTCCTTGATAACTTGCATGAGATGACATTCATTTTTAGTTTTAGATATATTTCTATGTCTACTTCTTAGAATCACCAAATTACCCTTAAGGCTTGCTTAAAATCTTTCAAATTATTTCAAGTGACATGTGGTATGGTCATGAGGTATGTCATCTCTTTCTACCATTGGATCACTCACTCAACTAGAACTCTACTTAGCTTCTCACACCACACCAAGCAAAAGTTTTATATGTAGGCTAATTTTGGCCAACAATCACACTATATTTATCTTTTACACACACTTCCAAATCACTTAAAACTAAAAAAAATTAAACATTTTCTTATCAAAGTCTACATACTTGAATTTCATCACTAAGGGGGAAGCTGACCTAGTTTTCTAGCCAAGTATAAACATGTGGTTGATGGTATATATTGGCAAAGCACCTGACACCCTTATCATTATGAAATTATGAAGTGAGGGGGTAGGGCCCAATACCAAGCTATTATTATCACTAATACAGATCCATTTTAGCCTAAACTACTTGAAACTATCCATAAATTGATTTTTAGTTCCTTCTTATAGCTAACTCCCCATCACATTAATTTCAAAATTTATTAATAATTTAACAATATTTAGGAGTGAAAAATTAGTTAGCATTTACATTCAAGTTTGCTACTTAATCTTTGATAATTATATTTTGTATATATCTAGTGTTTATACAAGGTTTGTTCTATGTGCTATATTCAAATCAACCACATTGATCTGATTACTTGTGTGTTTCATTATATTCACTTTCTATGATCTTGTAAGAAATTTCCTACTTTTAAAACACAATCATCCTTATCGATGCAGTCTCTTATAGACTATTAATCTTGATAACCTTTGGAGTAAATATTATCCCTCTAGGAATGTGTATCTTTTTAGCCTTTTTAGTTTCTCCCTTTAGAGTATATAGTTTACCTATTTAGCTATGTATCTTTTTATCCTATTTAGTTTCTCCATCTACAGTACATAGTTGACCCATAAGACTGTGTATCTTTCTGGCCTATTTTAGTTTTACCATATATAGAACATAATTTAAAAATTTACCATTTCTTTTTCATCCTACTATATGGACCTTTTCCATAAAATCAATCAATCTAGTTGACTTTGTACCTATTGGTTGATACTATTATGTGTTTGGCCAACTCTGTCCCTATTTTTCCTCCTTGTTTCTTGATTTCATATTATGCCTTCAAGCATCATGAAATACCCTATCAAAATATTTTTGGAGATATTGAATCAATTTATACACTATATGGGATGTTATTTTCTTCCTACCTTCACTACCCAATAGGATATTCACTATTGTATCACCTTTTATCATCCATCATCTTTTGATTACAATATGGTCCAAATCACTCTAATAGATGAGATTGGTGAATCAGATCCATTTCATACTTATCAAGATAATTATCACTTTTAGGCACCTTATTTCACTATGGGGGAAATTTACACAAGCCTAACAAATAACACAATACGAAACATTCTCAACACCAACAACACACCTCCTATCAATCTACCACCTAGCATCCCTCCCCTTAATATTAATTTAGGAAACCCCCTCCTACGAATCCTAATAATCCTCCTACTAATAACAACTAATAAATTGATACAAATCAAATTCTTACACAAATAGTACAAAAAATGAACATCATGCAAACATCTAACACCTCTCAAATGATGCAATCACAACATCACTTGATAAACATGGATAATCAACCTTCTATCCTTCTTCCCAAAAATAATCAAAATTTCATGCCTCTACCTCTTAAATATGTCATGGGAAATGTCATTTCCCAACTTATTATGCACAAAAATATGTGTCAACACATCAAAAATGAACCTTTTATCCCCTTTCATTATATCTATTGATATTGGTAATATATCTCCAACTATTAAATGTGATGGGACTAAAGACCTCACATCTTTTCTTAAAGCATTCAATAATGTTTATAAAGAGTGGATCCAAACTAATACCTTTGCCATGTTAGCATTTAATTTATTACATTAGTATTTACATTTGATATTTACTGAGAGGTAAATATTATATTGAGTGAGTTATTAAATTATATTATTTGGTTAGTTGGTTGTATATTGTTATATGTTATAACAATATTACACATATAGGTTTGAGGAGATATTCAAGTGAGATATTGATGGATATATGATCTCCCCAATTATAGGAAATAATTTTTCTATATAATTATAATCTTTCATATAAAATAATATATAAAAAATTATATAGTGTAAAGAAATATTATTCTCTGTGTTTGTCTCTTTTAATTTGCATAGATCTGAACCAGTTATATTATATAGTATTAGAGTAGTGCCCGATCTCTATCATGGAGGATTAAAATAAAAAAAGAAGCCATTGTTTTATACTTCACTCTTATTGAAAAAATATTGTTATTTCAACAAGATCTATATATTATTAGTGTATTGTATGCAATTTTTGTTTTTTGTTTATTAAAAAAACCTATTTTGCATTAAGGTCATTCTACATTGTTTCTAATATAGTCATAGTATATCTTGGAGTGGGTTTTTACATCAAATTTGGCTGTGAAGTTTTCAATCCTACAAACACAACCTTGGTAAGGCTATAGATCAAGCTTCAAAATTGCCAAATTCATCATGAATTCACTAATATGCATATTTGGATTCATTCTAACTATGGTTTCTCATTGAAATCTAGAGCTACATGCATTCAAGCTAACATTTATTCCATTTCATGCTTTATACATCAATGCTTCAACTACCTATGTTCAACCTCATTTCCTATCAGAGTCTCTCTTAACCATAATCTAGACCACTTGACATGGCTTCTAACTATGTTTGGGATGTGTGGTTGCCTTTTACATTCCATCATATATATTGGTTCAGTTAAATTCTTCATATGAACACCATGTTTATGTACAAATACCTTTGTGAGAGCCTTGTACCTATCATTTTAAACATATACGTAGTCAATGCTCCCCATAACTCAATGATACTAAAACAATGACCTAAGGATTAGAATCTATTGTTTATGTTGAGCTATACTATACAACATCATGGCTCATTCAAATAGTGACCATAGGAGCTCATCCAAGCTATCAAAGATAGTGATTGGAAAATCAAAGTGTAAAAGAAGTTTTCAAAGAAAAGGTGTGGATTTACATGATATTCATAAAGTATTTTCCACCATCACCACTCTTTATCTCCTCACATGTTGATCATGCCTACACAAAAAAAAGTTCTAATTTGGTATTTATATTTTTAGTCATAGTTTATTTTTTAAATAGGTCATTTGTATTTTGTATAGGTTTAGTCTAATTTAAAAAGTAATAAAGTAGGATTAATTTTTAAATTTTTCATTTAATTTTTTTTATATGGCCAATTTTTTAATTATAGCTTATTATCAATGAACTAGTCAATACAGTGGGTCATATGTCAAAAATAAAAGTAATAGTCATGCTATTGAAGTTATTTGGGTCTATTTTAATAGTTTTTTATACGCTGTGTCAAAAAATTTTAGGTGTAAAAAATTCATCAAAAATATTAAAAGTCATCAAGTCATTATTATCAAAAGTTAGTCTTTATTTTGTGTCTTTCTAGTCATTATCAAAAATTTTCAAAAATAAAAAATATTGTGTCAATTGTAAATAAATGCATTTTTAGGAATACCTAACATTTGGTGAGCATGTGAATCTAGGGGAGGACCATATTATACTCAAATTGACATGAATATGAGCTTCAAGTCATCATCATCTAAGTAATCAACTTCCCTTACTGGAAGATGGAGGAAATAGAGGCTAGAGGTTTCAGAGCCTGTCATCAATCACCACTGATTAGGTCCTAGATGTTTTGGTGATATATCATGTGGTATATTGTTTTATAATTTCCATTGTATGTTTAAAAATAATAATAGAAGTATATTCTTGTTTAATTATTTTAATTTGTGTGTAATTCCAAACATAATTCCCTAATGTGAAAACATAGTGAAAGGACAAAAAACACTAATGTAATTCAGTTCATGGATCTTGAAAAGGTTTGTGGTAGATCCAAAAAACCATCAAAGGTGGATAGTTGATGGAAGGAGGTTCTTGGTCATGTCAAGGTTTGTGTTAAACTTGCTTAAAATCATGGAAGGAGTGATCCTTTCTTCATATCAAGGTCATGACCCAAATAGTTTGGCATGTCATAGGGGTGAGTATACTACAGGTGAGAGTGTGAATGTTTTTGCATGATGTAAAAAATAAGGGGATAATGTCAGGAATTAATTTATTACATTAGTATTTACATTGGATATTTATCAAGAGGTAAATATTATATTGAGTGAGTTAGTTATTAGATTATATTATTTGGTTAGTCAGTTGTATATTATTATATGTTATAATAATATTACACATATAGGTTTGAGGAGATATTCAGGTGACATATTGGTGGAGATATGATCTGCACATGTATAGGAAATAGTTTTCCTATATAATTTTAATTTTTCATATGAAATAATATAGAAAAAATTATATAGTGTGAAGAAATATTATTCTCTATGTTCAGCTCTTTTAATTTACATAGA
Organism: Torreya grandis; assembly: GCA_037957365.1. NCBI lineage: Eukaryota > Viridiplantae > Streptophyta > Pinopsida > Cupressales > Taxaceae > Torreya > Torreya grandis. Next base: position 15,123 of record JARHVA010007688.1, on the reverse strand, counting down.
TCTAAAATGGTATGCCACTACCAAAATTTTAGTTAAAAAATTCATAGGTGATGTATGATAATGGTATAACCAACTTACCCAACATTATATATGGCAACTTGAGGATTTAGTCAATCCTTTAGTTAAGGAATTTCAACATAGTGATCTTCTCAAAAATTGTCTTAGTCATTTCATCAATGATAAGTAATCCCTTACTGAATCAACTCATGATTTTATAAAATGATGAAAATATTTGGCTTACAATGCCAATAAAAACATGACTAATGATAACTTGTTAAAATTTTTGATCACTGACTTAAAACCTTCGCTCCAATATAAGGCTCAAACTTTCGCTCCCCAAACTCTAAATGATGTTATTGATAATAAGCTAAGCAACAAGACTTTCTAATGAAATAGTTTGAACCTAACAATAAAAATATAAAGGGACATTTTCAAATGGATACCACCCTTACCAAATATTTTTCATCTTTTTCCATTGAGCCCATTTTAAGAAATCATAACTCTATCATTAACTCTCTTGCTTTTTCAACATCCTTATTTCATCTGCATCAAGTACTTAATGACTCCCAATTTATTATTAAAATACTAAAGTTCCCATCTTATGTCTAAACACAAGATTCACTTATCTATCACATTGAGGTTTTCAATATTTGATAGAGCCCATGGTATAAAAACATTATCCAATTCTTTGAACATCAAACTTATCCTCTAGACATAGATTCTCATAAAAAGATGAATTCAAAAACAAGCTTTTAAATATATTTTTTAATACAATACCCTTTATTATCATAATGCAAAAGGTACCCTAATCCACTGTGTAATGAAATAAAAAGGTCCCTTATCTCCTTAAAAAATCACATGGGGGTGTTTGAAATTGTCACTATAGCGGACATGCTATGACATGAAAATGCCTATGTATGGGATACTTTTGGCTTAATTTAGAAAAAAGATGCTATCAATTTTGTTAAAAGTGTAGTATTTACCAATTCCACGATGATATAATCAATTTACCACAATATGAACTCTAAATTATGGAATATCCTTGGCCATTTTACATGTGACAATTAAATCTCATTGGTAAATTACCTCAGTCACAAGATGGGCATGTTTTTATCATCATGGCTACTAAATATTTTACCAAATGGGTAGAATCCATGCCTCTTTTCAACATCATAAGAACCAAAATTTGTAAATTTATCTTTAACCAAATAATTTTTCATTTTGTATTTCCCCATACTATCATTTTTGATAATGGTATAAATTTCAAGAATAAGGACATGAAGTAGTTATGTGCTAAATTTAAAATATCCCACAAATTCTCCACACTTTACAATCTAAAATGCAATGGCCAAGTTGAGGCCACTAATAAAATTCTTAATAAAATCCTTTAAAATAACATCTAATAAACCCACATATATTTTAATCTTCATTTATATCCCACATTTTATTCCTATCGTACTAGTATCTATACTGCTACTGGGGTAACATCGTTCTTTCTAGTTTATAGTTCTGAGTCTGTATTACCATTAGAAGTTGAGCTTCTCTCCTTAAATATATCTCTTCATGATATAATTATTAATGAATAATTATGTGAGGATCACATTCATACTCTCTATATTCTTTATGAACACCATATATCTGTTCTTCAATATAATCACCGATACAAGGCTTGTATCACCAAACAACATATAAAAAAGGTTAAAGTTTGCACTTTCAATATTGGTGATGTAGTCCTTAAATTAGAATATACCCATGATAAAAAAGGTAAATACACCATAAATGGTGGTCCCTTATTTAGTGAAAAATATTCTTGGTCCTAACACCTATCACCTCCAAACTAACGAAGTCCATGTTTTCAAAGAACACACTAATGCACAATTCTTGAATAAATACTTTTCTTAGATATTTCCATTATTATCATGTTTTTATGTTCTATTATACTAAAACTTTTTATAGGATTTATTAATATGGATCACCCTCTACAATAATTTATCTTTTTGAAAACCTTAGTTCATTCCTTTGGTCCTTTGGTTTCTTTTTCTCATGAGTTGTATTGTAATACTGTGGATAGGACCTAGTTTTCCTCGTGATTTCCTTTCGCTTTCATTGATTTTTCCTATCAAGTTTGTTATTTTCCAATGTTTCTTACACCCTCTTGATTTTATATTTTGTGAGTTGTAATATAAGACCATGGACAAGACTAGTCCCTCCTCACAACTATGATTTTTTCCATTTTATTTTCACATGCTTTGTTCACCCTCTTGAATTTCTATTTTGCAACTTGTAGTGTAATACCATGTATAGGAATAGGTTGTCAAAAATACCATTTTTGATTTATTTCACCCACTTGGGTTTCTATTTTATGAATTTTAATGTAATACCATGGATAAGAGAAGGTTCTCCTCATAAAATCACTGATTTATTCCAAAAACACCTTTGTTCAACCAAGTGTTCCTTTTATAGAATGTTAAGAAATGGTTATAAGTTTGTGATCTAGTATTATTAGCTTTGGTTTTTGTTGTTTTTATGGTTAAAATTTTCACAACAAACAATTTTAGCATGTTTCCCTACATTTATAAACATTATTATGATAATTAATCATAATTACTTGTCATTGTATCCCTTATCACCTTTGTCACATTTTTTACAATTTGAAGTAATTTAAATTATTTCATGTTTCTTTCTTCTTGATTTACATTCCTTTTATTCCACCTTAAATAAATAAAGTTAAATTCAAGATATTATTTTTATTTCACATGAATTAACAAGACTCTTAGACACCATGCTCTCTAAGTTCTCTTTCTTGGCAACCAAGTCCAAAGTTTTCAAATGATAGTTATTTTTAGCACCCATGTTTGGTTCTCTGAATCTGTATGGAGGAGGAATAGCAAAAGACATCAAATGTTAAAACCCAAATCATAAATAAATAAGGGCAATGATCAAAAGCCAACATAGAATTTTAAAATTCAAAATCACACCAAAAGATGTGATTTATAGCACATCTCCTATCTCAAATCGAAGATCAAACTCCATAGTTGGCCTCATGATAGATCTAAGGTCCATTGGGGTATGTTAGGATAGTATATTGGGATATGAGAATTAAAAATAATCTATCAGTGCTACCTAATTTCTCATGCAAGTACCCAAGCTTCATAGTAGACTAATGACTCTATAAGGGGTCCTAAGGAATGGGGAACATGTTGTGGGAAGGTAGATCCATATTAATTTTCATTCATATAGCCTTCATGGGATGATATTCATACTTCATCTAGTAACCTAAGATTTGTGTGGTCATGAAGTGTTCTCAAAAGTCCTTAATTTCAAAAGTCCTCTTATTTTGATAAAACCTAATCTATGTGTTTTGACTTTAATAAAGAGTTTCTCTACCTTGTTATTTCCTTCATTTCCCCCATCACCCATTTCATTTCCTCCCATTGATAGGAAATTTTGATTCTAAATCTATTTTCCCACTTCTATATTCCCTCTTCTTCACATATTAAAAACATGCTCACACTACTTTATTTTGGTCTTATCTATCTTTAGAATAAAACACTATGTGTTAGTGACTATGGATTATCTTCTTTATACCACTGCTTTACATTTATAAAATTACCTTGGTTTATTTGAACATGTTTTGTTATCACTTCTTTTTTTTGGAAAACACCATCTATTTCTCTTTTTGTTGTTATACTTTTTTTTTCCATACAACTGCATCCATATCTATTTTTTATCACTTTTTACATTGTTGAGTGAGGTTGGATTGTTAATTCTCACTCACCAATGTTTTCTCTTTTATGTAATTTTTCCATTAATGAATGAGTAAGGATTGTTACTGCTCACTCATCAATGTTATTCTACCTATGCTTATCCATCTTTATTTAAGAAAGTATTATTAGTTCTTTCACATTGATGTTTGATTACCATTTTTACTTGTATCCTTAGTTTGACTTGGTTTATTTACCTTTCTTACTTAAGGTTTACTTATTTGAGTTTTCTAGTCATTTAGTAGCCTTGGATTTTTAGCTACCTAACTTAATCTAAATTTTGAGTTGGTCATTTGGTCCCAACTTAACATTTAACACCCCAACTTACCAAATTTTCAATTACATCATGCCTATACCATTTTAGTTATATTGGCTTTCCTAGATTTGTTTGTTTTTTATCTTTAGTTTTGTATTCTTGGGTTTGTCCAAATTAGCCTCTAAACCCTCCATGATCAAAACTACAAACACAATAGATAACCATCTAGTGATAAAGGTAAGTCAAGATACACATACATTAGTTTTATTTTTTAGTTATTACATTTTAGTCATTTACTTTTAGTCATTTTATGCTTTAAAATACTACAATTTATTTAGCTTCAACATAGTATGTTGCTATGTTATTTTATTGAATCACCATCCCATGTTTCACCTAAGTGACATGTGATGAGTTTCGAGTGGGTCATATATATACACATAATATTTTTAAACTTTATCAATTACCAATGCTTTCTCTCTTTCAAGAATACATTGAGTCTTAGGGTTCTAATGCTAAACTTGGAGATACATATCTTATCTTATGGAGAAGTCTTTTGGATGCATATAAAAGTTGTGTAGCCTAGAGATGACTTATCCTTGTTATATTTACATATCACAACAAACTCTTACAAAGTACCTTGGACATGGGAGAGATTGAGGCTCGATGGGTTCATCTTCAAAGATAAGCATTCCTAAATTTTTAACTCATTTGTTAAAATAGATAGATTTGCATTGGTAATTCTCTCCCATGAATTAATATTTCCTATACATTGGCTTAAGTATAGATCTTCTATGCACATTTAATTTTTATGTTTATTACCCCCATTTTGTGCCACAATATTTGGTGAGCACTATATTAAATTTTACTTTAATTTTCATATACTTTGTGAATATAAAAACATAGGACCTAGATAGGGTCATTACATGGTGTTATTTGAATAGAGGATTTGTAACCCTTTCTAGTGATGCTATTATGATAATAGAACCCTTGGTTAGGTCTAGAAGATCCATCTTGGTCATGAATCTAAATGTCTAAATGCATCAACAAGTGGAAGTGTAAGTGTGATTTATCTTCTCTGAGTTAGGATTGATTTGTAGGTCATTTGTATTTTCCCTTATATATAACATGTACTTGGCAATGCTAATTCTTGACACATTATAAATCACATACCTTGCACATAATTACATAACTCTTATTTGTCATTCCTATAATCCATTTGTCTATATACAAGATTGAAGCTTTATTTTCCATTATTATTACACATAACTCTCAATATTCAAGCTATTTAAAATCACCTTCAGACTGCTCCCTATAAAAGACATTTATTTATGATCTTCCTAGATAATTCCACTCTAATAATATAGTGGCACACTACATCTTTGTCTACTTGGGCTGACCACGTACCATGCTAAATAATGTCTAGTTGTCAAAATTGAATTCAATATTTTGGGTTTTATTGCATGTTTCATAAGGTTGACTAAAGAAAAATTTCAAAATATCTATCTATAAATACATGTCAAGAGTCATTCATTACCCCCATTTAGTATTCACTTATCTCAATATTACATACTATCACACAATGAGAAAATATGACATATTATTCCCAAATTCAAGATCATTCACAAGGAGAAACCATAAGCAAAGTCAAGAGAGTTCCAAATCAACTCACGAGATATCATTGTTAAGTATCATTTTCATACTCTAACTACATATAAATAGTCAAATTATCATAATTTCACTTCACTCTAGGTAGGAGAATTACATGTGATTAAATTTATTCATTGAATTATTGCATATGTAGGCAATGGTCCATCATCAAGGGGTTGTTTGGGGTCATCTCATCCCATTACACTCCTCTCTTTTTATTATATATTTTAAAACTATCAGAGTTCTTTAAGGGTTTAAAAGATAAGAGAAGTCAATCAATGATTTTTGCTCAGCCACACCTTAAGTGTGATATATCATATTTTTCATCATTCATAGGTGTAACAGGTGTAATAATTAGTTTAAAACTACAATCAACCTAGACAAGTTTGTAGTCAGTAAACTCAAGCATATTGTGCCACTATCTACCTACTATACTTTTATCCAAAAACATATCTAGATTCTACCTCTGATATGCCATTTCCATATCCCTAGTTCCTCTATCATTTCTTATATATTATTTGTCATAGTCAATTGAGACAAGTCTATGAGTGATAAACATAAGTTCATCATGTGCCATCTATGGTGGACCTATCCATATTTTGGTTTTGTTGTTGATTTTGATACTAACCATGTATAGTCACCTCTTCTTCTAATTTTCAAAATTAAACATTCATAATAGTTAACATGAATATTGTATGAGCTAAGTTTATTTCTTCCTAGTATTTTCCCAAAATAGTAACTTTACATATTTAATAATTTTTCAAAATTAGAATATTTAATTATTATACATCTTTAGCATTTTGATATTTCTATTTTTATACTTATAATATACACTAATTAATTTAGTGTTTTTTTAATAAAAAATAGGATAAAATATATTGGTATTTTTATAAAAAATAATCAAACATAATGGTTTTATGATCTCCCATTTCAATTAGAGAGTATTCAACCCATTTTTAGATCAATTATTATAACATTTTTTTATCAAAATTGGTCAAAGTTATCATATGCTAAAATTTCTAAACTCAAGTAAGGGTTAAATGCATAAATCTATGGTTATGTTCTATGTTACAAGACTATGTTAAAAAATATGAAAAACTCTATGGTTGATAATGAATTTCAAGATATCTTTACTCAAAGCTTGTTAGTACCACTCCATGAATCAATAATGTTAGAAAAATTAATTTTTTTTGATGAGTTATGCCATATAGTCAAAGAAAAGGAAGTTAAGCTCATAGCATTGAACAATCTAAAATTTACATCAAATGCTCCGACTATATCAACTATCAATTTCCAAATCAAACCAAAGTATAAAGTAAAATCTAATGAGAGAAAACATGAATCAAAAGTAATATTAAATGCAATAGCACAACCAACAAATAATCTTTAATTAACAACCTCATCTAGGAGTAAATTTACAAGATTGCTATAACTTCCTCTTATCTTGTTACAAAATCTTATTGATTGCAATCTCATCTCTCTACCTCCTCTATTGAGATTGATATGAGAAAGATTAAACCTAAGGTTTTGATAGTAATTCATATTTTGACTACCATATATGTATTATAAATTCTATGGATAAACGTTATAGGTTTAGACATAAAACACATAATTTGATTGATGATAATACTATTGAAGTAAGCACACCCCTGTATTAAGTTAGACCACAAAAAAAATATAATAAAAATATGAAAATATTCAATAATCCTTTTTGAAAAATAGTTCAATAAATAATATAGATAATCTATAAGTACATCATGTGTATAATGTGCATCCTCCTCCTAAGTCATATGGGCATCCAATAGACAAAAATATTAGAACATTGACAGGTACATTAACACATCTAGTGATCACATTTGATGACAATGAAATAAATGATGATGATTTATATAGGCATGCTCTTTTTATTCATGCATACATCAATAAATACCCTATACATTATATAATGATTGTTAATGAGTCAAGAAAAAATGATTGCACAAAGATATTACTTTAAAATTTGGATACATAAAGTAATATTTACAAGCTATATCAAAGGTATTAAAAACATTATATGGGTATACACATGATACTTTGGAAAATTTATTATCACCTCTCCAAGTTGAGTTAACAATAATGGATACTATATTTCTAGTCTTAGAAAACACATGGGTCTTTAATATGTTATTAGGATGACCTTAGATATAGAATATTCAAATAGTACCATATACAATGCATAAATGCCTCAAATATATAAATTTAAATCAAGTGGTCAAAGTTAAAGGCATTCTAAATGAGCATCCTCTATAATAAATGGTAAATACTACTCCTCCCCATGACCACCATAGTTGGTTGTGGCACCTATTCAAGAGCACCATAAAAAGGAAATTAAGGCATGTAATCCAAAGCTTAGGAAAAAAATAATCACTTTACCCATTCAAAAACATAACATATAATCAATTGTGGCACATTTTTATAATCTCTTTATACAATCAATTTAAGGGAAAAAGGTTTACATTCCTAAGAAGAAAACTTCATACCAAATAATTATGAGAAATTCAAATAAATCTAAATCTCCTACAATGATCCTAAAGTAACTCTTAATATATTTTAACATGATCCATAGTGAACAAAGTCATTTATAACAAACTCTAGTTACTCATGTGATAAAAAAATTATAAAATAAGTGATCATGATAGTTATGACATGAAACTTAATGTTTCTTTAGATTTATATACATCTACATGTAGCATTCCTCATCCATGGAAAATTAGGCTTTAAATTTATGATAAAATCATGCACTATGATCCTTTCATTGACGAGATAATATTTTATATCCCTTTCTAAATATCATAAAAGTGAAAAAAAATTAAAAGTATGAAAACATTCAAAATATTTTCAAAAACTAAAAAAGCAGGGCCTGAACATGACAAAAATATTAGTTTACTTTGTTACATAAATTATGTCTCATTTATGTTGGTAGATAACATATTAATTTCTATACACATGAATTTCATGATATATTTGAGTGTGATGTAGGACATGCATTACATATGAATTCTTAGATGTTAGACTTCTATTTTATAGATACTATTTATAGATTCTATAGCACCTTAGTCTTGTATACTTGGAAAATACATATCATGGATAGACATTCAACTTTTAGACCTTCCCATTATCAAAAGGCTCACATGTACAATCTATTTATTCCTATTAATTATCTCTTAGCTTGACAAATATTATTATGATGACTTAGACCTTATATCATACCTAGAATTCTACAAACCTATTTACCTTATTTCTATGTAAGTTATGGACATGTTCTTATTTTCTGTCTTTCTAGACATTTACATCCTAATCAAACACCTACGATGATGCAAGCGTCTTATCCCAATGTAAGTGTTCAATGATCTAAAGTCATCCAATTTGTAAATGTAATATATACATATGGTCATCCTAAGTGATTTAATGTGAGACATTCTCCAAAAAGATTGGTATAAATACACGATCAATCTTAATTGATTACTCATCTAGCACAGACCTAGAAACTCTTGAGGAAAAATATCAAAAGCATTAAATCAAGCAATCAAGTGAGAAAAGATTCCCCATTTTTTATTATTTCCATATTAGTCATAAGGATAACACATCTATAGTCTAAATCACTGAAGGAGCATCCCATGAGTCACATTTTCCAAGTTACAAGCTAGGTCACTCTATGTACTTACATATCACACTTTACATTCTTATGCACACATAAACTAACACAAGGAAAAAATAAATAAGTTTAATGCTCTATTTAGAGTATTGGATATGTTGGCAATAATCATTAACATATGGGTCTTTGGGGAAAATCAACATTGTGTGCCCACTAACCCATTTTTACCATAGCTACTATGAATATGAAGTAGGGTTTTGCTATTTGACAAGGAATGACAACCCATGATCCAGACATTAGCACAATAGAGCGAAGTCAACATAGAACCTAGAAAATTCAAGGTGGTTACATTAAAATCAAGTAATATTACATATAGGAAACCTACATCTAGGTTAGATATAAACATTGATGCAACCATCCAAGTTTGATGCAAGTGTCTAAGGTCAGAGAAGTGAAAAATTATTAAATCTAATAACTATTCTATAATCTAGATCTAGTACACTTCTATCATATTTTAAACCAAGTCTACATGCATATACTAAACCAAATAAATATATTATTCTCATTATTATTACAATATCTAGAATAACTATAACTTATATTTTTAGCATATCTCAACATAATAAAGTTATTAGCTGAGGTTCTTAGAAACCCTTCATAACATGCTAATTCAAGGATAGATTGCGCATGGAGTAAAAAATGTAAAGAGATGATACCATATTCAAATTGAATATATATTCATTAACCAAAAAAATAGATATATACATAAATAGATATAGGTTTATTATAATCTTAATAGTTGGTATAAACTCATATAATTAAAAAATTAAAGTAAGGTGCTCAATTCATAAAAAACAATGATAAAAGATACATATAAAAACCATTTTAGAATAATATGTATGACATTAGATCCATATACAATTACAATTAAGTGTTATATATAGAGTTTTACCTAACACTATCTCTTCATATCTCATCCTTTTGATATGCCCAAAAGATGTGACTCTTCATATTCTATCATTTATCTTTATTCTTACATAGGTAAAATACATACAAAAAAATTATATAAAAGACAAAATGAGTGCAACTCACATGTGTCCAATAGATATATTTTAGGATTTTCTAAGACCTATTCTACACAACATTTTCCAAAACTTAAATAATTGTCTTATTTTGAGATAAATTCACAACATGAGATCTTAATCTGAAGCTCAAACTAAGGATTTGAACCAAAAAAAGATTCATAGTTATCACTCCAATTTTTATTTACCAATTTTCACCCTTTGCACACTAATTAGCTACCCTTTCAAGTTTTTAACTAAGTAGCATACTAGCCTACCACCCTTCTAGGTTTTCAATAGATTATCTTAATTAGGGGGTGTCCTTTACAAGTTTTCAACTAATCTAGCCCCATTCCTAATGTTTAAGGTTATCCTAAAAAATTGTGCCAAAAAGTTGTGAAAATTATAAAATTGAAACTACACATTACCTACTATATAGGTGGAAACATACTTTGTATTGGTTACACAATAGTTTGTTACATTGATAGACCTATTGGAGGAGTATATGAAACACTTGGTATTTTATAAAATGTTGGTGAAGGATATTATGGTTGTTGAAGAGCTAACTACATGTTTGTGACACTCTTCTTCTAGATACAACTACTGTAGGGGTATGTATTATGGTTTATCAAAAATTTATGCATTGGTGGCATCAAGATGGGATTATTCTTGCTTTAACATATTATAATCCATCATCACTTCCCACACCATAGTTATCAATATGTTCAATGGGACTTAAATCACCATTAGGTTATAAATGTATTTATCATCAATGATGGTGATGAGTGCCCTAGCATTTAATATTTTGACTAGAATATCCTATGATAGTTCATCCAAACTATTATCATGTATTTGTGACTATAAATGAGTTATGCAAAGTCTCATTATGCCAAGTCTACAATTTTTTCAAGGCTATATCCCTTGAATATAACAAATTATTGAGTGTGCCACTTATTATTTAAGAAGTATCCATGTGATCCTCTATGAAAAAATTGGATTTGTCTATCGTGTTGAACTCTGGCTTAGCTAAGGCCAAATATTTGTTTAGTTATTACTTCTAATGGAGCATAACTTGTGCCATCTTCTTGGATTATATCAAAATGGTGTCCATCACCTATTCATACTCATCTAATTACTCATATATGTCCTCTATTTCCACCTTGATATTCTACCCTTGTGTGCATATCATTTTTAAATTTTGTGTATCTAAATATTCTTTCATAAATTGTACCAACAAAAATAAGAATTACTTATCTTTAGACATCACCTAGTTACCTAAGACTTGGGTCACTAGTGTAAGGTAATTGGTTTCAATGGTATGATGTGTGTTTGTGAACCTAACCTAAGACTCAATTCTACATTGTCCTCTCAGAGCTATAAGACTTCTTGTTATAAGGCCAAATCCTTCTACTCAATTGACTCTTAGAAAGAATTTATGCCTTCAATTTTCTTGCTTACCAAAACTTGAGAAACATATAAAGATGTTTCTTATGTAGTCATAGTCAAGGCCATGGATATTTTTATAGTTTTTATAGGGGCTCTTGTAAACTACACTAGAGGTATAGAAAAATTGATGTGCTCAATGGATGATGTGGGAACATGCCATAACCATTGGCTTATTATTTATGGTGTATCTAAAATTCCTTTTCCTTCATACCTCCTTATGTTGTAAATACCAATTATATTATGATTTATTCTTTCTAATTCACTTTTTACTCTAGTTCTTGATTTGATTTAGCTTTAGCTTTAGCATTAGCCTTGGATTCAACCTCAAATTTAGCTTTATCATCCACTTTAGCTTTAACCTTAACTTCTAATTAATGTTTAGCCTTAGAATCTATTAAAAAATTGGCTTTGGCTTCAACTTAATTATCCTCATTTCCTACTTAGCCTTTTTCTCTTCTTGAGCCTTCATAATTACTACTACTTCCTCTTTTTTATTTTACACACCATGCACTTAATATTATTTATTTTCCACTTCCAATTATTTTTATTCCACTTCCACTTATAATTAATTTTTAGCCTTAGACTCTATTACAACCTTGGCTTTGGCTTCAACTTAATTATCCTCATTTCCTACTTCACCTTTTTCTCTTCTTTAGCCTTCATAATTACTACTACTTCCTCTTTTTTCTTTTGCACACCATGCACTTCCTATTATTTATTTTCCTCTTATTTCACTTCTTCTTCTTCTTATTCCACTTCTTCTTCTTCTTCCACTTCCAATTCTAATTAATTTTTATCCTTAGACTCTATTACAACCTTGCCTTTGGCTTCAACTTAATTATCCTCATTTACCACTTAGCCTTTTTCTCTTCTTGAGCCTTCATAATTACTACTGCTTCCTCTTTTTTATTTTGCACACCATGCACTTCCTATTATTTATTTTCCACTTCATCCAATTCTTCTTCTTCTTCTTCTTCCACTTCTTCTTCTTCTTCTTCTTCTTCTTCTTCTTCTTCTTCTTCTTCTTCTTCTTCTTCTTCTTCTTCTTCTTCTTCTTCTTCTCCACTTCCACTTCCACTTCCTCTTCCTACTTCCACCTCCTGTACCTCCTTCCACTTCCTCTTCCTCTTCCACTTCCTCTTCCACTTCCACTTCCACTTCCACTTCCACTTCCTCTTCCTCTTCCTCTTCCTCTTCCTCTTCCACTTCTACTTCATCTTCCACTTCCACTTTCTCTTCCTCTTCCTCTTCCTCTTCCTCTTCCTCTTCCTCTTCCTCTTCCTCTTCCTCTTCCTCTTCCTCCTCCTCTTCCTCTTCTTCTTCTTCTTCTTCTTCTTCTTCTTTCTCTTCCTCTTCCTCCTCCTCTCTCCTCTCTCCCTCTCCCTCTTCCTCTTCCTCTTCCTCTTCCTCCTCCTCTTCCTCCTCCTCCTCTTCCTCTTCCTCTTCTTCTTCCTCCTCTTCCTATTCTTCTTCCTCTTCGTCTTGCTCTTCATCTTCCTCTTCCTCTTCCTCTTTCTCTTCCTCTTCCTCTTCCTCTTCTTCTTCTTCTTCTTCTTCTTCTTCTTCTTCTTCTTCTTCTTCTTCTTCTTCTTCTTCTTCTTCTTCCTCTTCTTCTTCTTCTTCTTCTTCCTCTTCCTCTTACTCTTCCTCTTCCTCTTCCTCCTCCTCCTCATCCTCCTCATCCTACTCATCCTCCTCCTCCTCCTCTTGTTATTGTTCTTCCCCTTCTTCTTCTTCTTCTTCTTCTTCTTCTTCTTCTTCTTCTTCTTCTTCTACACACCATGCACTTCCTATTATTTATTTTCCACTTCTTCTAATTATTCTTCTTCTTCCACTTCTTCTTCTTCATCTTCTTCATCTTCATCATCATCATCTTCTTCTTCTTCTTCTTCTTCTTCTTCTTCTTCTTCTTCTTCTTCTTCTTCTTCTTCTTCTTCTTCCACTTCCACTTCCACTTCCACTTCCTCTTCCTCCTTCCACTTCCTATTCCTCCTTCCTCTTCCTCTTCCTCTTCCTCTTCCTCTTCCTCTTACTCTTCCACTTCCACTTCCTCTTCCACTTCCACTTCCTCTTCCTCTTCCTCTTCCTCTTCCTCTTCCTCTTCCTCTTCCTCCTCCTCTTCCTCTTCCTCCTCCTCTTCCTCCTCCTCTTTCTACTCCTCCTCTTCCTCCTCCTCTTCCTCTTCATCTTCATCTTCCTCTTCCTCTTCAACTTCCTCTTCCTCTTCCTCTTCTTCCTCTTCTTATTCTTAATCTTACTCTTACTCTTACTTTTCCTCTTCCTCTTCCTCCTCCTCCTCCTCCTCCTCCTCCTCCTCTTCTTCTTCTTCTTGTTCTTGTTCTTCTTCTTGTTCTTGTTCTTGTTCTTCTTCTTCCTCCTCCTCTTTATCTTCATCCTCTTCTTCCTCCTCTTCATCTTCTTCCTAATCTTTTTCTTCCTCTTCTTCTTCTTTCTTCCCCCTCTTCTACTTCTTCATCATCATTATCATCATCATCATCTTCTTCTTCTTCTTCATCTTCTTCATCATCTTCTTCTTCTTCTTCATCATCTTCTTCTTCTTCATCTTATTCATCTTATTCATCATCTTCTTCTTCATCTTCATCTTCATCTTCTTCATATTCATCATCTTCTTCTTCATCTTCCTCCTCATCTTCCTCCTCATCTTCATCTTCCTCCTCATCTTCATATTCCTCCTCCTCATCTTCATCTTCCTCCTCCTCATCTTCATCTTCCTCCTCCTCATCTTCATCCTCGTCCTCATCTTCTTCCTCATCCTCATCTTCTTCCTCCTCCTCATCTTCTTCATCTTCCTCCTCTTCTTCCTCCTCCTCCTCCTCCTCTTCTTCTTCTTCTTCTTCTTCTTCTTCTTCTTCCTCTTCCTCTTCCTCTTCCTCTTCCTCTTCCTCTTCCTCTTCTTCTCTTCTTCCTCTTCCTCTTCCTCTTCCTCTTCCTCTTCCACTTCTTCCTCTTCTTCTTCCTCTTCCTCTTCCTCTTCCTCTTCCTCTTCCTCTTCCTCCTCTTCCTCTTCCTCATCTTCCTCCTCTTCCTCTTCCTCCTCTTCCTCTTCCTCTTCCTCTTCCTCCTCTTCCTTTTCCTCCTCTTATTCTTCTTCTTCTTCTTCATATTCCTCCTCATCTTCATCTTCCTCCTCCTCATCTTCATCTTCCTCCTCCTCAGCTTCATCTTCCTCCTGCTCTTCATCTTCCTCCTCCTCATCCTCATCTTCTTCCTCCTCCTCCTCCTCATCCTCACCTTCTTCTTCCTCCTCTTCCTCCTCATCCTCATCATCATCATCATCATCATCATCATCTTCTT